>CM067170.1:84002932-84043841 GCA_034093135.1 Erigeron breviscapus | reverse complement strand
CATAAACCAAACAAATCGAAAATACGAAACAATTCACAGATGGTGAATAGTAATTATATGAATTAGGATAGTTAGGTATATGACTATACCTTTGTTTATACTATAAAAAGTATATAAAAGTATTTAATAAAAGTTTTACAATTTTACGCACTATTGCTAATAATTCATTTTTCGCAATAGTGGCCATATTTCAATATTTGTATAAAAGAGATATTTAACGTATTTAAATGTAAGTATGTATTAATTGAGTATAGAAATAAGTTGACAAGCATTTCAATACATAACATATAGTACTAAAATTATATAGCAAAGTATAGTAAGGTTTTATAAAAACACAAGAATTGAGAGTTTATGAACTCTAAGATCAAAATTTCGACGTACGAAGAACACGACTTCTGTTTCAAATGAAATTCTTCCAAGGCTTGGACTTGTTTACTGAATAATTGAAGATTATTCCCAACCCAAATTGAGTATTATAACTAGAACTTTTGAAGATCTTAGAGAGATTTGTTGATAACAACTTCTCTTGACGATTTTCAGCGCACTTTGAGATCAAAGCGACTTTGCTTATACTAGAACAATCAAGTGTTCTTTGAAACTTATAACAAGAAGGGGGAAGATGATTTTAGACTTATAGAATGCTAAATTGAGAGAGAATGAAATTTAAGGTGTGAGTTTTTATGATAACTTAAGCCTAGTATTTATAGTAAATAAAATGGAGTTAAATATAATAAAATTGATGTACATTCTTGACTTTAACAACTTATGATCAGATTTTTGAAGTCACTCTAATATGTGGTGGATTGAAGTAGCAAAGTTGTAGTGAAAGAGTGTGGTGTCATGGAAGTTAAAAGTCTTGAAAACTTATCATGTAATTTCTTGGAAATTACTATATACAAATTGACATTTTTACTATTCATGGGCTGAATTTTTATAAATTTTTCAAGTGTTATTTTGTGAAATTTAAAACCATATTAAGGTATCTTAACACTAGTTATTACGTTCTAGCAAGTTTCAAGCTAAACTGAGAAAGAAACGATCGAAAAAGCAACGTTTTACAAACTTTCATGAACTTTTATTCTTTATATGTTTTAATTGCTCATCATCAAGGTTTTTGATCTTTGTTTTGATAATTTATATTGTAGATTGATTAGTTATATAATCAATAAGAAATCTTAACACATACTCATATACTTAATCATGCCCTAACTTAGCTTAAAATGCCTTAAACTAACATATATAACATATTTGTTCAATATATAGTTTAACTAGTTGATATGAAATTTGACAATTGTCACAGTATTTACCCGTTAAATGAAATTTCGTCCCGAAATTTAGATTGTATCAAGAGAAGAGAAATATATATATTATTTTGATTTATGTTTTGTACCAAGTGACAATAAATCGATGTTAAAAGATGCCTCATTTAACCCACCTAAATTATAGATTACAAATTTTCAAAATTCGAATTCACCTTTCTCCCTCTTTCCATTTCGACCGTTTAAAACGGCTCTTTAACTATATAAATAACACCACAATACACATCTTTTGAACTCATCTCTATCATTCCTTTATATAATATCAACCTAACCTTCTCCATTTTCTTAAAATCGAACTGAAACAAAACACTCATCCCAAGATGTTGAATCCTCTTATAATCTTGGTTTACTTGGGTATCATACCCTGGTTATATGGCGTGTTACAACTTCCAATGAATGTAGCTTTCCCGCTCCTGATCGTGTTCTTATTCATTGGTTTACCCCTTTTGTTTACAGCAACTTGGGTTAACTTGTATGGTTTTTAGATGTTGTAATTGTTGATGTTGTATTTTCTGTTTGAATAATGTAACGAGTTTTCGTTCGTGTGTTGTACCAATAATGAAATACAACTTTCTTTTATAATGTTCGTCTTATTGTGCTATATCTCTTAAATTCAATCATTAAGGATCCACGGTTCAAAGAAACAAATATTACCTGGATCACTCCTGAAACAACAGTTTGGATCAAAGATTCATCTAGGGTTCAAAAAGGTGAATTGGCAATTGATATGGTTCTTGAAAAAGAAGTAGTGAAGAAAAATGGTGATGTGTGGAAGACGGTTATGGACTCATGCTTTCCCGTAATCCACTTCATTGACACAACACGATCTATTCATTAAGCTATTAATCAAGTTGAGGATCTTCTCGGTATAGCATGCGCTTTTGAGCAAGCTGTTCAGCGCCTCTCAACCTTGATTAAAGGGATGGTAAAGTTTAAAAATTTATCTTTAGTAAAAAAAAATTTACTAATTACTGTAACAATGATTGATAGTCATCACTGTAACAATAATTATAGATTACTGTAGCTTTTGGACACCTGTCCGTTCTTACAAGTCACACTTCCTCCTTCTTTCCCTGTAATAGAAACGCGTTTTGTGGAATAAAAAAAATACACACTAAATCTTTCTTCCATATCTCTTTAACTCACTTAGTTCTTTTGTTGTAAACTGCTCATAACCAGCTTGTGTGTACTTTAAGATCTACAACATTTTCTTTGGTATGTTTTGTTTTTTACTCATCTTAAATGATATGGTGACTATTTATATGTTTATATAAAATATTGGTCTTTTAATTTATGATTGCCTAGCTAATGAAATTGTTACACCAATGGTTAATATTGTTTGTTTATCATAAGACAATGAAAAACTCCGGTGCCTCTTCTAGCGATCCAAAAGGCAAAAGGCCAATGACTCAAGATGAACTTGAAAATCTTGAAAAAGTGGCCAGGGAAAGCAATAGGGTCAAAAGGATCAAGCGGGAGGCCAAGATGTTAGGTATCTCCTATGAAGACTACAAGGTGATGGTAGACGAGGATGCCAACCTTGTTGAGAAGCAAACTACCGAAGATGAAAAGCTGGCAAAAATTTTATCTCAATTTTTAAAAGAGGAAGAATCTATTCTTGTGAACCGTCAAATAAAAGAAGATGAAAAGTTCGCAAAAGTCCTTAGCTCAGCAAGAAGAAGATAATCTCTCACAAAGGGAGAAGTCCATTTTTGCCATGTCATCTGAAGAAAGAAGAAAAGAAGAAGAAGATGATGAAAAAGAAGATCTTAATGTTCAACCTTTTAGGAGAAGAAAAAGAAATGTTGTCGGAGGAAGCAACATGTCAGGGTCGAGCTCTGACAGAACTCCTAATTCTTGAAATCAAAAGGGATTTTATAGAAATATTTGGAATCTGTTATAAATTATTTTATTATATAAAGGGAAAATCCATAAAAAGGTAATTTTTTTACACAAATTTCCTATTAAAGGATCCTATTTAGTTTTGTCTATTTAAAGGATCTTATTTCTAAAAAATTTGCAATAAAGGGAACATCGTTAGTTTTTAACGTCAGTCCTTCGTTAAGTGTCACGTATGCAACTCTTTTCTTAAATCTTTGGTCAGTTATCTGTAATGAAGACTAATTTATACTATGTGAACATTCTAATAGTGAACTGGTGGTTATGAACCAGTGGTGTTTAATACGATTACAGAGATAATATTATTTCAATATTAGCATCACTTTTTGCATAAAGCTATTTAGAAGATTGTATACATTTGACTAAATTGTGGTTGGCCTTTGACCTGTTTCAACTCATTAATTTCTAACTCAACTTATATGTTTGGCTTATTTGACCTATGAGAGAGAAGAAATAGCTAAATTGCTATGCTTGTTTCAAAAATTCATTTCAGATACGATGACTTGAGAGCAAGAATCTTCTCTAAGCATCCTAATTTATTTCCTGAAGAGGTACTTTCTCTATACTAGCAGGATGCATTTCTTGAAGCCGAGCTTACTTTTCAAATCCTCGTAACTAACTAAAAAATGTTTATTGCAGGTATTCAACATGGAAACGTTTAGATGGTCCTTTGGCATTCTATTTTCACGTTTGGTGAAAATTGCTTATGTCGCCTTTGACTTTGACTAAAAATACATATATATGTGTTTTTGTGTATAAAAGGAAATTTTGAATGTGTTTTTGTGTTTTTTGAAATACATATATATGTGTTTTTGTGTATAAAAGGAAATTTTGACTGAAATTTCACAATTTGAATGTGTTTTTGTGTATAAAAACACATATATATGTTTTTTCAGTCAAAGTCAAAGGCCACGTAAGCAATTTTGATGATGACAGTGGTGACGTGGATTTAACGGAGGGCTGGCATTAAAAACTAACGACGTTCCTTTATTGCGAAATTTTTAGAAATGAGATCCTTTAAATAGACGAAAACTAAATAGGTTCCCTTTAATAGGAAATTTGTGTAAAAAGGTTACCTTTTTATGATTTTTCCTTTAATAAATAAAATCTTAAGCTGTCCAGGATAGTATTGTTGAGAATGTTTCTTGCGTATTTATTATGTCAGTTGCCTGAAAATTTTTTATTGTAGATAAAAAGAACTCAAGAGAATTATGGACGCATGGAAAAACCCGATGATTGGTACTAGTGAATGGGGAACATCAATCGATGATTTTTGCCAAGACTGGCTTCTCCAAAATACAGTACCACATCACAGCTAGAACCCCCAACAGAAAATGTCAGTGCATCGTTCTCAAATCCTATTGATGCAATTCATCATGGGGCCTTATCTTCTAACCTAATAGAACCTTTTCATCAAAACTGGTTTCTAATCCACCAGAACCGACATTCAGCCAGAACCAACATTCCAACCAGAACCTTCTGAGGAGGTAACAGGGCACCAGGAAAACGACCAATGTCAGACTCGCCCACACTATACCCCAATCCAATTAGTGACACATATTATGAGATCTCAACCTCGAACAGGGTGGAACCGGTTGATACGATAATGAATCATGGACCCGAGTTTGAGAGGCTCGTAGAAGACTCATGGGCTTATATTTGCAAGCTTTATAGCCGTAAGAAAAAGTCCGCAGAAGTATCATTCTTGAAAAGTCAAGGATTCGCTGACCAGACTTGGTCGCTGACGTGAGTCGTCAGCAAGTCATCAGCGAGTCAATGACTCTCGTCAGCGGGTGGTTTGCTTTCCAAGTTGTGTGTCAAGGCGGGAAGTTTTCAAACCATAAGAAGACAAGTAGTCACATGGTGGTTCTCCAACTGATATTACCTTATATGGCAAAGGCAGTTGGGACCAAAACAAGGGTTTCTCTCTCTCATACCCGTTTTGGTAAAGAAGACAATGGCTCCTGAAGTACTTCGAGCCAATAGGACGTCGACAACCACCATGCTATCAATATCATTGTAAGGCTGTGTTGCCCTAATTCCCCCTCTATATAAAGCAACACAGCCGCACAATTTAGTGTGTTTTGTCACCATAAAAGTGTGTGTCACTTATTATTGTAATTGTTCAAGTTTTTCTAGTGTGTCTAAAAACTTAACAATTGTATTTTTCTTGTATTTCTCTTGTAAGACAAGTTGTAATATCGACCATGTATTCACTGTTTAATCAATGATACATATGATTAGACTTGCATAGATTCTTGTATTTGAACTTTACTCTTGTTCTTGTTCTTTACTTTCTTTACTTTCTTGTCTAGTTTAATTAATATAAGTGTGCAAATTGTGGACTGTCAAGTGGTATCAGAGCCACTGTTTCTAAGTTATTGAAACAAGATCTGTTTGCATACTTATTGTCTTCTTAAATTTCTGTACTTTCTTATCTTTCTTAATCTTCTTTTAAAAACAAGAACATGTCTGCTGTTCCAACCCTAGTGAACACACGTGACTTCGGTTACGTATCTGTCCCTCCAAGATTCGAGCCCGATGACTTTGGGTCTTGGAAGGAAAGAATGTTACTACATATAGTGGGTGTGGAACCCTATCTTATGTCTATTCTGACCGTCGGTCCCTATATCCCCACTCTGGTTCAAAGAACACCAGGAGCAACTGTTGATGCTCCTGAGATTGTGATTGACATCGTCAAACCAGAGGTTCAATGGACTGAAGATGAAAGGAGACTTGTTAATCTTGATGCAAGGCTCAAAAACATGATTGTCAGCACTCTTCCTTATGACCTCATGAAAGTCGTTATCAGATATCCCTCTTCTAAAGAAGTGTGGGATAGGCTATGTAGCATGTATGAAGGCTCTGCTGCTACCATTGCCACTAAAAAGATAGACTTGAAAAGAGCCTATGAAAAATTCTTTTCCCTTCCCAACGAAGGTCTAAATGGCACTTATACCCGATTTAAAGGGTTGCTGAATGACATGACCACTGTTGGTATCACCCATGACAACTTTGAGGTATGCCACAAATTTCTTGATAGTCTTCCTATCAAGTGGCAAGGATTAAGACAAATCCTTAGGACCACTGAGCGACTCAATGGTCTTGATCTTGAATCTCTCTTTGGCATGCTTCAGTTTGAAGAGAGAGCTCTTGCTCAAACTCTAAGGGCTGCTGCTGATGCAAAACATCATGCTGGCCCCTCTTCTTCTACATCTTCTGCTTATTCTGTTGTTGACCCCCTTGCCCTTGTCTCTGCTGAGCCCAATAATTTTAATAATGGTGCCAGCTTCTCCCATCCCCCACCTCCTATTCAGTCTCTTGTTGATGATCTCGACGCTGATGAGAAACAAGAATGTTCAGCGACTTCATGGACTTTGCCCTGGTCGCTGGAAAAGGCACTCCAGAAAATGGAACAACCGTAAGTCGGTTGCTCCATATAAGCCTCCTGTTGACAAATCTCAAGAGGAATGTTGGAGATGTGGTAGAAAGGGACACTACCAAAAGGAGTGCAGAGTTGCTTTACCAACTCCTGCTGCTCCCAAAACTAACCCTTCCAAACCTGCTGATGAGTACAGGAACAAATACTATCAGCTAAAAGCCAAGGTTGCTGAAATGGAAGATGCAAAAACTCCAGCAAAAGGGTTGGTAGCTGAAGAGCACGACTGGGCTGAATCAGATGATTCAGACAGTGAAGAATACGTCGATGCCATGTGTCTTATGGCACTTGCTGATGGACTGCACTGACAAAAGACCAAGTCTCTTCCAGTCAGTGGGTTAAATGTCACCATCAAAAAGGTATGTGCTCACTCTTCTGCCTCTGATGAAGATAAACCTAAAATCTTCGAATCTCTTCTCTGTGATATCCAGTTCGTTGAATCTATACGAGCTGATATCCAATCCAAACTTGACTCTGTCTGTTCAGAGTTGAGTGAAAAATCTGAAAAACTCAATGAGTTGAAGAATGTTCACGTTGAACTTCAATCACATGAGTTGCTGACTCAAAAGCTTCAACTTGAGAATGAAAAACTCAAACTTGAAGTTTCTAACCTTAAGAAGATTGTGATCTCTTGGTCAAAAGCTTCCAGGTTTCACCATAGTTGCTTAAGTGAACAAGTTCCTGCCCAAGTTCAAGCAGTGATAGGCGGTGACTTTGAAGCCGCTGCCACTCTTTCTGACTTGTTCAATGATGAGGTGAAGCCTGAAATTTCCATTCCTCCTTCTGCTGTCATTTCTCCGGAAGAAATGAGAAAATGGTATTTCGTTAGGGGTCGTAACGATTACCATAATGAGATGGAAGCTGGTTCTACTTCTACCACCACCAGCGACCCATCTCCTGCCGAGGAAAATGGTGCTAGCTCCTCAGCAAGCACTAGCACACCTTCAGCAAGAATAACAATCTCTCTCATCTCCAGTCGTTGGCATGCCTTGGCCCAACTGGAAGAAGAGTTCACATACTCTTCTGGCGGAGTATTTGAAGGTGAAATTAGCAGAATGTTCACTCATATCGCCTCCTCAGCAGCCCTCCTTAGGAATTGCTGAATCTTTAAAAGAAGCCCACAATTCTGTTCCCTATGATATAGCACTCCAAAAGAGCTAATTCTGTTGGTCAACCACATCCGGTTGTTCCTTCATCCCTCCTCTTACTACTCTCGCCCAACCCCTGCTCATGCTGACAGCAAGCTGATCACGCATGATCGGCTCGCTTGAAAAGACGCCAGTAAGGTTCCGTGATGCTTAAGTATCAGCATGCTGATACTGCAACATCGATCAGCCAGGAACTTCAATTCGTACCCATTTCGTCTCGATCCTAGGCAATACTCCTCAAGAGGAAGGAGCCGTCTCAAAAATAGGTCTACAACTCCTCAGCGAGGACACTTGACACATCAGCAAGTAAGACCTATCACTCCTCAAAGAACACACTTGCCACATCAGCAAGTGAGACCAATTACTCAAAGAGGACATTTGCCACATCAGCAAGTACAACCCTCTGCTCTTTACAGAGAGTATCTGCCTCACAGGCAAGTGAGGTCAGCAACTCCAAATCGTCAATCAAGACTTATCACTCCAAGTAGAGTGCATCAATCTCAGCAGGGTCCCTCTTCTTCTTCTCACCCTGCTGGAAGACAAGCATGGACTATGATTAGAGGATCACAAAATCCTCATCATCCTCCAAATGATCACAATGGTCAATCCATTCTTGGTCCTATTCCTCAGCCTCATACAAGACTAAACAAAAGAACAAGACTAAGTCTAAACACAAGACCAAGGCTTCCACTCTTCTACTGACCCTCAAATTAATGAGCTCACTTAGAGAGTTAACGATCTCTCATCTCAATTGAGAGAATTCTTCATTCAGAGTCAAAAGGGCAACCCCTCTGACAAAAAGTGTTACCTTTAGCAGCAGAGGACATGTTGCCTTTGAATGTGAAAGTATGAGCTCTAGAGAAGCTCCTGAGGTTATCATCCAACCTAATTCTTCTTTCTCAGCTGGTGCTTCCTCTTCTACCAGAATCAGCGAAACTCCTTCTGGTGCTGAACCGAATTCAGCGTCTTCTTCTGGTACTGAAGAAAATATCGCTGAACATATTTTATCTCAGCACATATCTATCCCTCACTCACAAAGGGTAATAACCAATGACTTTGGTGAACCCGCTATGCTGGTAGAATACAGTGCTGATGACGTTGTCAGCAGTATAGTTTACCTTCCTAGCACTGGCAACATCACGTCCTACGACAGTGATGACTTGACAAATGGTGATATGATCATGGATATGTCGATATGGGACATTATCCCACTCTTGAGGATGCTCTTTCTATAGTGCCAACCACTACCTCTGCTGTACCCTCTTTTAATCCCGCTGACATGGCTGTACATGAGTTAATAGTGAACCATCTAAATCCTTCTGTTAAATCCATGCAGGGCTCGCTAGGAAAAGGTGTGTGGTATTTGGACAGTGGCTGTTCAAAACACATGACTGGCTCAAAGACCCTGCTGGATAACTACGTAGAGGCTGCTGGCCCTACTGTAGTGTTTGGTGACAACTCCACTGGACAAACTGAAGGATATGGTCATCTCTCTAATGGTCTCATTAAGTTCACCAAGGTTGCTTATGTAAATGGTTTGAAACATAACCTTATCAGCATAAGTCAACTTTGTGATGCTGACTACAAAGTGATTCTTAATAAGCATCAAGGCACTGTTGTCAATATAAACAAAGAAGTTGTTTTGGTTGCTCCAAGAAAACGAGATGTTTATCTTGTTGACTTCACTCCTATCAAAACAGATAGTGAGACTTGTTTCTTTGCTAAGTCAGCTGCTGAACTAATTGGTTATGGCACAAGCGTATGTCGCATGTGAATTTCAAAACCATCAACTCTCTGGCCAAAAAGAACCTTGTTCGTGGCCTTCCCATCTCTCTTTTGAAAAGGATAGACTCTGTGGTGCTTGTGAAAAAGGTAAAAGCCATAGAGCAACCTTCAAAACTAAGCAGGCCAACTCTATCTCTGGCTGCTTTCATCTTCTTCACATGGACCTTTTTGGTCCAGTGAATGTCCAAAGTCTAAAGGGTAGCAAATACACTTTAGTAATCGTGGATGAATATTCACGATACACTTGGACTATTTTCTTCATTCCAAGAGTGATGCTGCTGAAGAGATTATCAATTTCATCAAGAAAATGGAAAATCTCAACATAAGGGTTAAAGAACTCAGGAAGCGATCATGGTACTGAGTTCAGAAACCACACTCTTGAATCCTTTTGTGCTGATCAAGGGATCTCACATAATTTCTCTTCTACTAGAACTCCTAAGCAAAATGGTGTTGCTGAAAGGAGAAATAGAACTCTTATAGAAGTAGCACGTACCATGCTCAATGAGTCCTCTTGCCCACAAGTTTTGGGCAGAAGCTGTCAATACAAGTGTCATACTCAAAATCGATGTCTCATTGTCAAAAGACATGACAAGACAGCGTATGAGGTGTTGAAAAGGTAAGAAACCTCAAATCAAATACTTCCATGTATTTGGATGTCCTGTCTTCATCTTAAACAACAAGGATCATCTAGGAAAATTTGATCCTAAAGCTGATGATGGATACTTTCTTGGATATTCCTCCATCAGCAAGGCATTCAGAGTATTTAATACTCGCCTTCAAAAGGTGGATGAATCCATTCATGTTACCTTTGATGAAAGTTCATCAGCACTAAAGGACATTCAATCTTCTTCGTCTGAGGTCATTTTTAATGAGCTAGCTGACCCTCTTACTGAGGAAGCTGACTCATTTGTTGATGCTTCTTGCTCGCTGCCTGATATTTTCAGCAGGATAGTTCAGCAGATGCTGAACCAGAGCAAGTTGCTGCTCATATCTACTCGATTGAGCCAGTTGAGCCTATCTTAAGATCAATCCATGCAGCATCAGCCAAACCTAGATCACTGGCTGATGACGTGCATGTTGATGACTCTACTGAGGAGGAGTTTCATGATGCTTCAGTAAATGCTGATGATATGGAGTCTGCTGATGACTCCATCAATGATAACTCAAATCAGTCGAATGGCTCTGCTGATCATTCTCCTGAACCCATTCTTACCATTGATCTCTCTTCCTATAATGCTCCTGCTGATCCCATAGCTCCAATTTCCGCTGCCACTCAACTTGGTGTCTCAAGTGCTCCTGCACTTAAATGGACATCTAGTCATCCAGCTCACCAAGTTATTGGTGATCCTCAGCAGGGGATTATTACTCGATCAGCGACAAGAAATACATGTCTGTATGTAAACTTCTTGTCTATGATCACTCCCAAGAATATAGGAGAAGCAATGGTTGATCCCTCATGGGTTGCCATGCAAGAGGAACTTACCCAGTTCCAAAGACAGCATGTCTGGTTCTTGGTTCCTTTACCTCCTGGAAAGGAACCCATTGGAACCAAATGGGTGTATAGGAATAAAATGGACGAAGATGGTGTTGTTACACGTAACAAGGCTAGGCTGGTTGCACAAGCATATCTTCAAGAAGAAGGTGTCGATTATGATGAAACTTTTGCACCAGTGGCCCGATTAGAAGCAATTCGCTTATTCTTGGCACATGCTGCTTACAGAAACTTCACAGTATATCAAATGGATGTAAAGAGTGCTTTCCTAAATGGAAAACTCGATGAGGAAGTTTATGTTGAGCAGCCACCTGGATTTGAAGATCCAGCCAAGCCACACCATGTCTATCGTCTCTATAAGGCACTCTATGGTCTTAAACAAGCTCCCAGAGCTTGGTATGACACACTTTCTGAATTTCTTCTCTCTAATAAGTTTCAGCGAGGATCCATTGACAGCACCCTCTTTATCTATAGAAAGGGTGCTGATGTCCTATATGTTCAGATATATGTAGATGACATCATTTTTGGGATCTCCAGCAAGAAACTTTGTACCAAGTTCAGCTCACTGATGTCCTCTCATTTTGAGATGAGCATGATGGGTGAGCTGACCTTCTTTCTTGGTCTTCAAATTCGTCAACTCCCAAATGGGATTTTCATCAATCAGGAGAAGTATATTCGAGACATGCTGGCTAATTGATATGTCAAATGTCACTACTAAAGCCACTCCTATGTCTCCTCCAAACAATCTCCATGCTGATCCTGATGGTAAGCATGTGAACCCCACTCACTATCGGGGAATGATTGGCTCGCTGATGTATCTCACAGCGAGTCGTCCTGATATTATGTTTGATACTTGCTTATGTGCAAGGTCAAGCATCTCCTAGAGAATCTCACCTTCTCGCTGTCAAGAGAATTTTTAAGTACCTAAAGGGTACTTCCTAGTTGGGTCTTTGGTATCCCAAAGACTCCTCTTTGACCTAGTTGCATATTCTGACTCTGACTATGCTGGTTGCATGTTAGATAGGAAAAGTACCAGTGGTGGATGTCAACTGTTGGGGGGAAGCTGACTAGTTGGTCTAGTAAGAAACAGCATACAGTTTCCATCTCCACTGCTGAAGCAGAATATGTATCAGCAGCGAGTTGTTGTGCACAAGTCCTCTGGATGAAAAATCAACTCGCTGACTATGACTTAGAATTCTCTAAGATTCCCATTATGTGTGACAATACAAGTGCAATTGCTATCACACACTACCCTATTCAGCATTCCAAGACCAAGAACATAGATATTAGGTATCACTTTATTCGTGACCATGTCATGAAAGGGGATGTTGAAATCTACTTCATTCCACTGATGATCAACTTGCTGACATTTTCACTAAACCTTTAGATCAAACAAGATTTAAATATCTGGTCAGCAAGTTGGGAATGCTGAATGGTGAATCAGCAGACATGACTTGTCATGCCTGCTAATACCTCCTTATAAGTTGAAAAGTGACCTTATGATTTCAAAATTCTTCAGCAAGTTCAAGTGTGTCTTACTTGCTGAACAAAAGCAATAGAGAGCTAAAAGTCTCTATCTAGTCCAGCAGCAAACGGCTGCTGGTAAAGACTTCAAATCCGTTGATCCCTGTTGCTTTGGGAAAAAGCAAAACAAAAGCAATAGAGGGCTAAAAGTCTCTATCTAGTCCAGCAGCAAACGGCTGCTGGTAAAGATTAACCAAATCCGTTGATCCCTGTTGCTTTGGGAAAAAGCAAACAAGTAATGGAAAGCTAAAAGTCTTCCATCTAGTCCAGCAGCAAACGGCTGCTGGTAAAGACTATCAAATCCGTTGATCCCTGTTGCTTTGGGAAAAAGCAAAACAAAAGCAATAGAGGGCTAAAAGTCTCTATCTAGTCCAGCAGCAAACGGCTGCTGGTAAAGACAAACAAATCCGTTGATGGCTGACAATTTGCCAAAAATTGTATAAAGTTGGTCAGCAGCAATGTAGTCATGAAGTCGCTGACTAAAACTTCTTCTCTAAATAAGGTAACCAGATTTTCTAACTTTGTCAGTGGATATACTTCCATTCTAACTCTTTCTTATGTAGAAGCATATTCACCAAGTATTAATTAGAATATTTTATTAGATTTCAAAAGGTTACCTCGATTTCCTCCCTAATGGGCAACTTGTACTGTGTATACGCCGTAACACTCGAGTATTTGAAATGGTACAAGTTGTCACATCAAACCTTTTTATACGTTACTCACATATGTATTTTGAACGTATTTCTTAAAAATTACTTTATAGACAAAATAATTTTCTTTATATATATTACGTATGAAGAGAAATCGTGACGGTTGGCTTTTGCAGATATGGGTCCCATATCCATACCATATATATGCAAATCCCTTCCCCTTCTCCACTTTTCACGTTCATTTTCTTACTCTAAATCTTTCAAATCTCTCAAACTCTCTCAAATTTTCTCGAAATCTCTTCATATTCTTTCAACAATCTCAGTTCCTTTTCTTTATCTCCTTTCTCATAATATCAATGGCTTCTACATCTGAACAACCTATTCCTGAACAACAACAACCACAAATCACACCTGAACATCAAGAAAACATGGAAGTAATCCCTGCCTATCTTACTTCCAAAGTTTACGATCCAGAAGGGCTTCGTCCTTCTGATCAAGTTTCTTTCCAAGCCCAGAAGTTGGTTATTAAGCCAAACAACTATCTTGGGTCTCTTGAAATTCCTGAAAATGTTAAAGGATACTACTCAATGCTTGATTTTATAAGAGAGTGTCCAGCTAGAAGGGCAATCTATAAAGATCCCAAAGAGATGTGTGTCATCTCTTGAGGGAATTCTGGTGGACTTGTGATTACAAGGTAGCCAACAGTCACCTATTTCTGGTACTGTTATGAAAGGAAAACACACCATCACCATCTCTGTTAATTTGTTAAGAGATGTTCTTCGTCTTCCTTCACAATCTGAAGAAAGACAATTTGCTGACTTGGTACTTCCTGGTGTGTGGAAGAAATGGTTGCTTACCATCGGGTATGGAACAAACACTGTACCTCCTCAATCTGTTCACAGTAACCCTCAAAAGAAATTCTTGCCTGGTGTGTGGAGGTTGCTGTTTACACATGTTATTCAATGCCTTGGGAACAGTGGATCATTTGATCAGGCCACTGCTGCCCAAATGCAGATGATATATGCACTGGCAAATGGTCGTTTCATTGACTTTGCCAGTGTCATCTTTGAAGATTTAAAGGCAAAGGTTCTTGTCAAAAATAGATCGAGTTCAGTGCCTTTCACCCCGTTTCTCTCGCTGATTTTCAAGCATGAGCTGAAGGAAGAATACCTTCCAAATGGTGCAAATGTCTTCTATGCACCAAGAGTGGTCAGCACGGTGTACAAGACTCCCGCTTGTGACACTACTATATTTGATGTTAAGTACGTTGCTCTCACTCCAGCAATGAAACAGGACCTCATTGCTATGTACCCTGAATGTAAATAAGAAGATTGGAGGTTTCTACCCTCTGTCAACACTCTTGGTGAGGTTGCTTGAGGGTCTTGAGAAAGCAAACCATCAAAGAAAGCAAGATCAAAGTCCTCCAAGACTTCTGCTCCATCCTCACCTTCCGCTGCTGCTCCTAAAAGAAAGCAAAAAACCTTAGATGCTCTATTGATGAAGAAGAAACCTCTACTGCTGAAGAGAATATAGAGCAGCATCATGACACTGAACCAAACATCACTTCTACTGAAGATGTTGCTCAGCAGTTAGAAGAACAAGATGCTCCTCTCTCACCAACTCCCTTGAATTTTTCTGTCACTGAAAATGTCCCAGCAGCAACTGTGACTCCTTCAGCAGCTGCTCAAGAAGGTACAACCACACTTATCACTGATGATTGTGGGGCACTAGATGTTTTAGGTGCAGAGAATGATTTGACGATTGTTGTTGTAGGTTACTATGAGGGAAGGTTTGACACAATGTTTGTGGATGAGACTGAAGGTGCTGAAGGAGCTGATGTGTTGGAAAATGTTGAAACTATGGTGATGCTGGTGAAACAAACTGAAGAGTTGTTGTTGAAAGAGATGCTACTGAAAGCATTCTTGTTGAACAATATGCTGGATTAGGGGCAGCTGATGTAACTGTCTCTGATCAAAATGTTGAGCCACTTGATGAAATGGAGCTTGTGGAGGATGACGATGTTGATGAAATCAACTTTGAAGGGTTGAAAGCTGATGAATTTGACCTTGTTGCAGCCACTGAGGGTCAAGAAGTCACATGTACAAGAACAAGCACTGAAGAAAAGCTTATCTCTGTTCAAATCCCTCTGTCTGCCAGTGAACGACTTGAAAAGGTGGAAAAGGGATTGGCTGACCTCACAAAAGCTGTTGAGGAACTGGTCAAAATTAAAGAAAAAGAAGGAGATTAGCTAGTTAAAACATTGAAAAGCTGGTACCAAAAACAAATGACAAACAGTCAAGACATTGAAACAATCAAAGACAACTCAACAACTGTCCCAATAATCAATTCTGCATTATCTGTTTGTCATAATATTCTTCATCATGACCAGAAGATACTCAAAGCCACTACCATTCAGAGATCTGTCAACTCCTCTGTCTATGCTGCAAGAAAAGCAGCTTCTTCTAGTCTCTCTGCTGCCTCAAAAACGGAGCAAGTTTATGAGTTGATAGCTCCATTACAAGCTCAAATTGAAAATCAGGCCAATACCATATCCTCTCTAACGAGAAAAAGTTGCTGATCTCGCCCAAACCTTATTGCCTCCTTTACCTGACAAAGATAAGGCAGAGGCAGGAAACCGAATAGAGAAAGAGATGGGGGAAACAAATAATCCTTGCTTCAGCAACTGGTGGTCAAACTGCTGGCAAGGTGGAAAGTTGACTATTGACGATGCAACTTCCAAGGGGCGAGATAATTGAAAGGTGAAAAGATCTGCTAAGGAAACTGTTGATAGCAGTTGTCAAAGACTTGTAAATGAAGCAGTTGGTAAAGCAGTTAAATGATTTGTGGAGAAGCTGCAGGATAAAAGTCTTTCAAGAAGAGGAAATTGGTGCCATTCCAAAGCTAACTCCTGCTGATAAAAATGAGGTACCTCTTGCTGTTGAAAAAGAGGTTACTGAACAAGCAAAAGAATGCTGAGTGCTGATGTATGGGAAGGGCACTTAGTTGAAGTAGAAGCCAATGCTGAGGGGGAGCAACAAGGGGTGCTAATACTTGCTCAGTGGGAGCATGGAGAACGAGATATTGATCCAAATGACCCCAAGGCAGTCAAAGAAGTATGGGAAACTGGTTTTGGTAGAGCAATGGCTGCTGAAGATAGACCCAAGAAAATGCTAGGGATTTTTGACAGAACATACCTTGCACACGCTCAAATCACTCCTCTATCTGATGAGCGAAGAAAGCAACTCACTGAGGCTGGTTTCTTCAAGAAATCTTCCCCTTCTCTACCAGTGAGTCAAGAAGGCTCTTCATCAAGAAGCTGATAAGATATCACAAGAAGAAGCTCTTGCGGATGCTCAAAGAAAGAAAGAAAATGAAGAAAATGAAAGAAAGAATCTTGAGTATATCAGCCAGATGGCCATTCTTGATAAAAAACTTTGATGCTGAAGAACTTATGATGCTTGAATCCTCTGGTCACTTGGCTGTCTATCAGAAAAAGCAAGCAGATGTGGAAGCAAGGTTGAAAGAACAAAAGAAGAAGCTGGAAGAAGAAAAAGCAAATTTTTTAAGAAATATGGCAAGAAGGGCACTGCCCCAAAAGATTGTTGTTGTGGGGGTAAATTTGGCAAAAGGTGGCTGCAACAAATCTTAGAGTTGAACGAGAAGATGGACATATCTCTCATCTCAAAGATGTGCAGAGACCAAATCTGGGGGCCTCTGAATGGCTGGAGGTTCATGAGCTGATAAAAGAGAAAACTGCTCACAGTTACTCTCCACTGAAGGACTCCATTCATGTCTTCTTCACCAAAGCCAGAGAAATGGAGAAGAGTGAAGACTGACATTACCAGATATGAGGAAGTATTTTGGCAACTTCCCAGCTAGACGTCCTTCGGCACCATCATCCTCATCAGCATCAAAGAAGAAAGTTGAAATGAAAAGAAAAAGAGATGAGCAGATGGTGCATGTAGATCTTCCTCCTATCTCTGGAGATGCTGCACTGGACACAAGACTGCCATCAAGGGTAGTGTTTCAAGAAGGGCTCGTTATTGAGAACCCATTTGGCATGTTCTATACAAACTATCAGAATCATCAACTCTTCTTCAGAGTGAGTGATATTAAGAAGGCCTCAGTGGGTTTCTTGATTGGAATAAGAAGAAGGTGCGCTGACACAACCAACAACAAAGCCTTCATTGACATCATCGATCATGAGTTGTTGCAGCCGCACAGACAAGCTGATCCATCGCTGAGGATCATCAAGAATGAAGATGTCTGGAACGAACTGGGAAGAAGACAAGTAAAATAGAGTAGGTTATGGATTTGTATTGAAAAGTTGTTTGTCAAATAAATAAGATCAGCATTCCCTCATATCTAATTATTATACTTCTAAAAAGTAACACATACTCAGCCATGTCTCCTCAGCGAATAGGGGGAGATTGTTGAGTCATGGATTCGCTGAAGATTGGTGCTGACGTGTCGTCATCAGCCATCAGCGAGTCATTGACTCTCGTCAGCGGGTGGTTTGATTTCCAAATTGTTAGTCAAGGCGGAAAGATTTCAAACTACAAGAAGACAAGAGTCACATGGTGGTTCATCCAACTGTATTTTACCTTGTAAGGTAAAGATGCAGGTGGACCAAAACACAAGGGTTTCTCTCTCATACCCGTTTTGGTAAAGAAGACAAAGGCTCCTGATTAAGTACTTCGAGCCAATGGGACGTCGACAACCACCATTCGATCACTATCATTGCAAGGCTGTGTTGCCCTAATTCTCCTCTATAAAAGGTAACACAGTCGCAACACATACTTGGTGTTAGTCACCTTTACAAGTGTGTGTCATTTGGTTTGTAATTGTTCAAGTTTTTCTAGTTAGTCTAAACTTAACAATTGTATGTTCAATTACTTTCTTGTAAGACAAGTTGTAATATCGACCATGTATTCACTGTTTAATCAATGATACATATGATTAGACTTGCAAAGATTCTTGTATTTTAATTTGACTCTTGTTCTTGTTCTTTAATTTCTATTATTTACTTCTTGTCTAGATAATTAATATAAGTTAAGCAAATTGTGGCTTAGTCATTTAAAGCTCAAAGAAATGTAAGGTCAAAAAGGTCTTACCAGTTTGTGAAACCTAATACTACTTTGGTAGTATTTGGAGAAGAAATGAACATATCAGAGATGCCAACACCGATATGCTCATGCACAGGCATACCTAGGACCTGTCGCGGGTGGAGTACAGAGGGATGGACCTCCACTTGTTGTACAGCTGCTCTTTCCATGTATCCGTTGCCAACATATGTCGGGAAAAGTCGTATTGTAAGGTTGCCGGGGAGAAGAATGGGTGGTGGTACATTCACAAAGGTCATAGAGGAATTGTTGTTAGCAGGGTACGATCTCGATTATCCAATTGACTTGAAGGATCATTGGGTTAAACTTGGGACTAACAAGTATGCGATAAATAGATAAGTATGTAAATTTCAAAATTTACCTATTTACTGCTATGCTATGTTAGAATTGCTCATCATCCCTAAGAGACAACTATTACAGGGATGTATGTATTTTTATTTTATTTTTATTATGATTATTATTTTTCTTATAGCATTTATACCAGAGATCTACTTTCTAACTACCTAATCTAATTCTGTTTGTAATCAATACTCTATTGTTGACCAAATCAATAATGTTATATAAACGACTTTATTATGGCAAAATCTATTCTTTGTCGGTTATTTTGAAAATTTGACATCATTGCTTACGTTATCTAAGCAAATAAGACATTGCAGTAAATTCATTTTACCATCAAAGTACAAAACCATTAATTCCAGACATTTTCTGCAGTCATATATGAGAATATATGTATGATATAATATCAATTAAACCCAGGTATGCAAGCGATGTATATATATATATATATATATATATATATATATATATAAATATATATATATTCTTAGCATGTATAATCAAAATATTAATTCTAAGTCTTTATACTAGCATACTTCCATATTTAACGCACTTAACTTAAGATATTCTAATATACGATCATAATAATGCTGCAGTCATTATTGTGATTTATATATTACAACATTTTAAGTTAAATTCGTTGAACATTTTCATATGCTACTATAAGGCATCTTATATCAAGTAGTCAAGTAAAAATCATAACCAGTAAAAATATGCATGTATATAGGTATTGTCCTATGCGGGGTTATAGTCTAGGTTCATCAATATGCAACCCAATTGACTATAAGCACATTGTCACAAAACAGTTATAGACTAAGTTTTATCAATGCAACCTAATAGTTCATATTATCAGGCCCACTAATGCAACCTAGTTCACTATAACCTGTGGCTCTGATACCAATCTGTCACACCCTCAAAATATTTATTTTGCGGAAACCGAAGGTGTGAACAATAGAGGAATCACAACACACATATTATAATAAACGACCTCTAAATGAGACGTTTTAGGAAACTTTTATACATAATAACCATTGTTTGTTACAAAAGAAATACAGGTACATATCTAGTACGTTTGAGATTCTTTTAATAAGGCAATATAACAACTGAAGACATCTCAAAATGCTTTTATTCCATTATGTGTGGTGACTCCAAAACATGCATCACGTATATGCATCATATAGCTCATGTACCTGAGAATATACATTTAAATTTCGTCAACATAAAGTTGGTGAGTTCATAGAGTTTATAATAAAGATTTACCTTTGGATCACAAGATTTCAATAAGATATCGTATGCACACGAATATCAAGTAAACATGGTTATTTAAACCAATATCATTTATCACATGCTTATACCTTGGAAACCGAATACCTTAACACCATACGATTTACGTATATATATTACCCCTCTTGTGATGCTAATGCTCAATGCAATCACGATTAAGTTCAAATATTAAATATCCGTTGTAAATGTTAGTGCGACTAACCCGGATAGGGGTGTCAACCCAAATAGTACTATTTATAATATTCGCGTTCCATTTATTATAGGGGATTTCGAGCCAGAGCATTGTAACAAAAATATAAGCATGGATCATTTAAGCAATTGTGTCCACAAAAACAAAACAGTTGTATATTCTCAGTCCCAAAATAATAAATAGGGATCCATGTTGCATGTTTCTCGGTGACAAAAGCATTCTAGATGTGTTACATATATTTACATATGTTCAAGTCTTGTAATTTATCTTGTAATTACCGTTTGTCAATAATATTACCTTGGCATATATTGTTGATCATATTGGGATCCATTTATGTTTATGTGTTTGTTTATTATTTGTATTTTGCAGGTTCTAGACATAACATGTAAAGAGTCATTAAGTTAATATTGTTTCTGCGTTTAACAGCAGTTGAAATATTAACTTAATGTACTTCCAAAGGGAAGTTAAGTTAATGTGTTTCTGCGTATTAACAGCAGGAGAAACATTAACTTAGTTAATACTTCCAATAGGTAATATAGATGTTTGATCAAATAATCGCACTATGACTCAACCGGAGGTGTGAGTGGGGTTGGAGGTGTTTTGTTGGCGATTCCCTTCCGGTCAGAGGGTCGAAGACCGCTTTACGCCTATGTTACTCACTTCAGCCGATTCGTGTGACTTAGGGTTTAAGGTTTATTTAGGTTGTAGTTTTGAAGGTTATGATGATGTCGTATGATGTCTTCCTCTTTATATAGAGGGTAGAAACTTGGAGAGGAGGGTAAGAGAATTAGGGTAAATCTCTTTCTCCTTTGTGAATATCTATTTCCTTCTTTGAGGAGATTTGTGGTAATCATTTTACCAAGTCGTGTCCGAGTATGTCGGAGCTTCGGTATATGTTTAGTAGGATAATTATGGGAAAGATCTTTATCCGATCTCTCTTGTATATCTCCTCGGAGCTGGGTACTTGCTACCTTTATTGCTCCGGGACAATCATATTGATCGGAGGTTAAGCTCCGTTATGGGCATATATACTTATTACCTGTACGGAGGTGACTTCGTATTCTGCTTCTGCTTCGGGTACGGAGCTGGAGCTCCGTATGGGTATATCATCAAGCCCCCCAGTCTGATGGGAGATTTTATCTGTAAAATATCGCATTAGACTCAAGAAAAAAATGTGGAAAGTATCATACCTTCGAAATCTAAAAGGAATGTTCTCCGTTGTTCCATTGCTGCATTACGCGACTTGCTCCATTTAATCGAACATTTAAGCAAATATCAGAGTCATAATGGCGGCTTATCCCTTAGTGGCAACTTGTTGGCGCGAAACCCGGGGTAACTTATCACTGGGTAGTTACCCGTGATTATTACCCATATAAATACCAACTTATTACCACAAAATAAGGGTTTTCCTTTGTGCTTGTTTGACTCTGCTCTCCGCCCTTTACCTCTTTGATTTGCTTCGCCAGATGATAATCAGGTATATTATCTTCTTTTTCTGCTTTGATCCCTTATAATCATAATATCGAAGAGAGGAATAGAAAATATCACCAATGTGTTAGATCGCTCTGCCTACCATAGTTTTGTAAATACATATTTTTCCCAAAACCCTAACTTGGTTCGTTGCCCAGAAAGGGGGCAATCCATATGTGATCCTCCGGTGGGGTTTGTGGGTATGTATGTGAAGGCTTTTTTACTTGGCAACCTTAGGATTCCCTTTTCATCCTTCTTCTTTGCCGTCATAGATTACTACCAATGCCATATCTCTACTGTTCATCTGACCGGTATTGCAAAAATTATTGCTTTCCAGTCTGTGCATGGGAACTCTGTTTGATCAAATAATCGTACTATGGCTCAACCGGAGGTGTGAGTAGATTTGGTGGTGTTTTGCTGGCGATTCCCTTCCGGTCAGAGGGTCGAAGACCGCTTTACGCCTTTATAGTAATTGATCCTAAGCCGATTTGTTCGACTTAGGGTTTTAGGGATTTTTGGGGTTTATTTGGAGGTCGAAATAGGTGAAGTTACTATATCGATACGTAAGATGTGTATATGTATGCCGTAAGGCTTCTTCCTCTATTTATATAGAGGGTAAATAACTTGGAGAGAGGGTAAGAGATTTAGGGTAAATCTCTTCCTCTTTGTGAATATCTTGTTTCCTTCGAGGAGATTTGTGGTAATCTTGTTACCAAGTCGTGTTCGAGTATATCGGAGCTTCGATATATGTTTAGGATAATTGGGAAGATCTTTATCCGAGGTCTCTTTGATATGTTATTGGAGCTGGGTATTCGCTACCTCTGAGGCTCCGAGATGATTGTGCTGGACGGAGGTCGAGCTCCGTTATAAGTAATTTTACCTGTACGAAGGTGCCTTCGTGTCTGCTTCGGATACGGAGCTAAAGCTCCGTATAGGGTATATCATCAAGCCCCCCAGTCTGATGGGAGGTTCTATCTGTAGAATATCGCATTAGACTTAAACAACAATCACTTCCTTAGGTCACCTTTACGGAGGTCCCTTAAAAGCAACGTGCTTGTTTTGGTCCGAAAATTCTGAGGTGTGTGATCCAACGGTTAAGATTTAGTGTGGTTCTGCCGAAATATTCCCGATATATATATCGTATTATTACTTTAAAATATTTTACCTTTTGCCGGCGACTGCGTCTTCAACAATTCATCCATCGTCTTCCTGAGATCTCGATCGTATTTGTTCAAAAAGGTATGTAATTCTGGCTAGATCCTTTTCGTGTATATGGATGCGTCTTGATTTCATCGTTTCTGAAAACCTTATTTTGTGAATTCCATGGTTGATTTGGAGAGTTGGTTGCAGCCCACCTTCTTGTTCTGTAAGTGTCGTGTCAATCCCACTCTTAGATCTCTTTCTTTCTTCTCTTGTGTAGGGAAATGATCCTGCCCGTAAATTTCTGTTAACTGACAACCCCTTTTGCTTTAAGCCCCTTCTTTTTTTTTTTTTTTTTTTTTTTTTAGGGTTTGGATTTGCTCCCCACCCTTTGTGTTTTGTATGCTTCTTGTAGGATGGCGTTTAAGCAGATGATCAACAGACAATCTTTCCTTGCTCAGCTTGTTATGAAGGCTGCCCCTTCTGTTACTGCCTCAGGTTCAGAGGCTTCTGCCGGGGGCACTGATCCTCAGGCCAATGACCGTGCAGGGCTGGAGGCCATATGTCAGGCAGGTGAGGCCATTTCTCACGAGGTTGGCTCGGTTGTTCCTCCGGTCGTTGAAGTATCAGATTGCCCTACCAGTGGGGAGAATTGTGACCAACCTGGGGACGAGCAGGGCACTGTTGGTGGTCGTCTTAGGAGCAGGAAGAAGATATCCGCACGGAGGTCTAATGTGTCTTCATCCCGAAAGAGGACTAAGAGATCTTCAGGTGCAGAGGGAGATTCTGGTATGTGGCTATTTTTGCAGGAGGTTTCTTTTCTTTTTTTTTGGCTTGTGATGTCTTCTTACGTCTGCAGGTTTTAATCCTTTGTTCCATGCTCCTAACGGACTGTCCTGTCATCATAGCATTGGTTCTGTCGCTCCACCTGAGTGGATTTCAAAGTTGATGAGTCTGGATTTGGCAAGGCTTTCTGAGTTATTCAACCAGTCGTCCTTCTGTGCTTCCATAATTGGCAATGTGATGGACTCAAGGTTGCGTGAGCTCTCTAGTGATTCAGGTCCATCGACTGAGCAGGTTGAAAAGCTGAAGACAGAGAAGTTATCGTTGGAGTTTAAGGTGTCAGATCTGGAAGTGAGATTGAGTGGATTGACTGCAGAACTTGAGGCTGTTCGTGAAAGCGTTCGTTCGAAGGGGGAGGAGATCACTTTGCTGAAAGAGGATTTTTCTGGTAAGAATGCGATGCTTGAGAGTGATCGTGCTGCCCTTGTGGATCTGCGAGGGAAGTACAGGCAGCTTATTACAGAGGTGATCCCATATGTCTGTAAGTCTTTCTTGAATGGCCCTGAGGTGGGTGCGAGGATCTCCAACTTATGTAATGCAAATAGGATGGATGCTGAGTCGGAGTTCCTTCGAGTTCTTACTTCGGAGGGTCGCATTACTCCCAGTGGTTCCGAGCTTGTGAGGGATACCGTAACTCCTCTGAACAGAGCAATGAATGATCTGGAGGATATCCGCTCTCAGTACTTGTGTGCCCTTTCTACAGATCCTGATGCCTCCCCTTCTCAATTGTTGCAAGTTCCTCATGCATGAACTGCTTATACTTCTGAACATTTTTTTTCTGTCTGTGTGTACCGGATAGTCACTCTGCGTACTTTGATAATGTGACTTTCTTGTTATTTCAGCCTTTATTTGGATTATCTAATGGCATTTGCCTTTGCAAGATGCTGATCAGGCTATCTATTGGCTTTTGCCTTTGCAAGACTTATTCCGAGGCTAAAAATTTTCCACCGAACTTGCCTTTTTGGTCATTTGGCCGCAAAGGCTCTGTCCGGGACTTAAACCGGGCTTTTTATTATCACAGTTACATTGAAGTGTATAAGATGTCTTATGACAGTCGCCTTATGACGTTATTGTCTTGTGGCAGTCGTCTTATGACGTTGTTGCTTTATGGGAGCTTTTATCGGGCGTCCCCTGAGCTTCTCATAAAGTCTTTAATACTGTGACATCCGTAAATTTCATTCTATTAACTAAACCTAATTATAAGCAATTAGGACTCGTTTATGCTAATTAGGGCAAATTAAGCTAATTAAGGCATGATTAGGTGAGCAAGTGCATGTTTAAACTTTCGAATTGATTATGTGATTAATCAATCTATTATATGGACTATTTTAGCAAGTTTAAGAATCTTGATGACGAGCAACTAAGAAAATAAAAATGTTATATTCCGTGAAAAATCATAAAACGTTTATTTTTCGCGTGAGCTTTTCTCGTATGGACTTAAGACTTTGGGAAACCTAATTTCTAGTATTTCGACACTCGATTATGATTTTTAATTCATAAAATAACACACTCGAAAAATCGGAAAATTTAAATAAAGACATGAATAGTAAGGAGGTTAAAACTAGTTAATTAACTAGATATTTCTTAAACCATCGGTTTTGAACACATCACTCACTTTCTATATCCTTCCATATAATAACAATCACCTCCATACAATCACAATGGCACTCTTTTCTTCTAGTCTAAATGTCGATGTAAACCAGGAAGAAAGAAAAATTCAATGCTTTAATTAAATTTCATTGTTTACTCAGATTAGTAACAATGCAAGTTAACAATTATTCCCTCCCCCTTCATCAATGTACGCCCATGGGCCTTTCCAACCTTCACAATTGAATTCATTTATGTCACCCAAAGCAACATGTTTAATATGCCATGCTAGTTCTTCTTTTTCTAACTCCTTTGATCAAATACATGATAAATTGAGCTTCAAACAAAAGACTTTAGGCTTTTATTTAAATAGTGTAATAATCTACAAACAACTGGTATTTATATCAGACTTTTTAATGACTTGTAACTCTCTCCAATAAATTTACCTTTGAAAATCTAATAATACTTAAATTAGCATAGTCAGTAAGAATGGAGATTTATAAAATCTTAAAACAAGATTTTACCTTCTAGCAACCACCACAATTTAAATAAAGCATTACGTTTTTTTAAACCATTTGTTATCTATACAAAATAAGTTATAAAAATCTAACTATCATATATACAATGCATCTCGACTACTATATAATAGAATGAATATTTAACAAAAATCAATTAACCTAAGTTAAGTAAACTAAAGATTTAAATTCTTGTACCATAACTAGCCACATCCTCAATTACTATTTGAACCTACAACCATCACAACCTACGGCCCTCCCCCCCCCAACCCCCCCCCCCCCCCCCCAACCCCCCCAACCCATAATTTACCATCGAATTCTCAAATGTTTTTACTATAAATACAAGCTTATGTCTTCATTCCAAATTTAATTCACACAATCAAACCTTCCTTCTTAAATCTCCATTCCAAGATCAATACTTGTCAAGTTCAAGCATATCTCTCACAACCTTTCATCATCCCAAGCTTTCAATTCAACCAAAGTTGTTTTGAATTCGTTGGTTTCAAAATTGTAAACACGACGTTATTATTGGGAATTCTTTCAAGAACTTATCAAAGCCTAGTTATAATGGCCACATGGAGTTAGGATTATTCCATATTCATCAAGTTTACAAGTCCAAGTTATAGTCGATTCTCTCAAGATCTTCTTTGGAGCTCATTCCTATATCGTTACTTTGATCTTAGAATTTATAATTCTCCAAACTTGTAAGTGTTTTTATAAAACCTTACTATACTTTGATCTATGATTTTAGAACTATATGTTATGTATTAAAATGCTTGTCAACTTATTCTATACACAAATGATACGTAATTTCATTTAAATACGTTAAATATCGCTTTTATACGCATAATGAATTGTTGGCAATTTTATAGAAATGCATGAGCTTTATACTTTTAACGAACCTCTTATATACTTCCAATGAAGTATAATTAAATGAATATTCATATAATTATATATCTTATCCTTATATATATCGTATCTCAAATCGATATATTACGTATTTTGTATCTTGAATATATATACCAAACTATATATATCTTGAATATATATACCAAACTATATATATGGTATCCTTTCTATATATTAAGTACTTCATGATCGCAGGCCTTTTGTTATATAGATAGGGGGAGATAGTGATTTGTAAGTCGGAAAAGGGTTGGATAAAACGAATGGCCTAAAAAGCTCAAGATCCTAACCCCCCGTGCTTCATCTCCATTTGATCCCTCCGTATAATTATCCGGGCATGAAGTCGTATTAATTTTCGAATACTATCAAAGTATCTTTTCAAATTGTAATTTATACATTTCCTTGGTATAAATTATAATGCTTGCCATTTAAGGTATCTCTTCATTATATAATTAATACATTCTTTTCGTATTAATTATAATACATACTATTAAGGTATCTCTTCATTATATAATTAATACATTCCGTATTAATTATAATACTTGCCATTTAAGGTATCTCTTCATTATATAATTAATACATTCTTTTCGTATTAATTATAATACATACTATTACATATATCCTACGGATACGTATTATATACGGAAAGTTACATTTTTACCTTACAGTTTCAAAGTTGTCATTTTCAGTCCTTATAAGTTTGACATTTGACAATTTAGTCCCTCAAGTTTCAAGAATGACAATTTAGTCCCTCAAGTTTCAAAAATGACAATTTAGTCCTTTAAAGTTTTTATAACGTAAATGAGTTTTCATTTAGAAATTACTTGAAAAGATTCTTAAAAGATAAAATCAAAGACTTATAAAAGCTCACAAAGTAAATTACGTTGACAAGCGTATTAATAGCTAACATTATAAGATAATCTAAGTCTAAACCGAGAAGTAAATCAATCACATTATGTTTAGGGATACGTACTTTTGCTAGTTGACTTGCTCGTCATCATTGTCATCATCAACATTTTTACGTTACAATCAAATCACCTACGAATTAAGGTGAGTTTCATGGATCCCTATTTACTTTTTCAGGGCTGAGAATACACAAAATATTTTGTTTTATGGACACAATTGTTTGAATGATCCATGCTTATATTTTTGTTACAATGCTTGGTTCGAAATCCCCTATAGAACTTGGACCGATAAATGGAACGCGAATATTAATAATAGTACTATTGGGTTGACACCCCTATCCGGGTTAGTAGCGCTAACCTGAACAACGGATAATTAATATTTGAACTTAATCGTGATTGCGTTAAGCATTAGCATCACATGAGGGGTAATATACATGAATTGTATGGTTAAGGTATTCGGTTTCCAAGGTATAAGCATGTGATAAACTTGGTTGAAATTAACCATAGTTACCTTGATATTCGTAATGCATGCGATATCTTATAAAAATCTTGTGATCCAAAGGTAAACTCTTATTATAAAAACTGTGAACTCACCAACTTTATGTTGACGAAATTTAAACGTGTATTCTCAGGTACTTGAGCTATATGATGCATATATGTGATTATGATGCATATACGTGATGCATGTTTTGGAGTCACTACACATATGGAATAAAAGCATTTTGAGATGTCTTCAGTTGTTATATTGCCTTATTAAAAGAATCTCAAACGTACTAGATATGTACCTGTATTTCTTTTGTAACAAACAATGGTTATTGTATAAAAGCTTTCTAAAACGTCTCATTTAGAGGTCGTTTGTTGTAATTTGTGTGTTGTGATTTCCATTATTGTTCACCCCTGTTTTCCGCATTTTGGGGGTGTGACAGATAATGTATATTTTGTGCACTCTGTTTTGATCGATCTTCTGAAAGCGTTTTTATTTTCGAAAAAATAATAGGCAGAAGGCCTATAATAAAGGTCCCGTTCTGCTCGGCTTTCATTGATTATTTTCCAGTGGTCCAGAATTTTCCTTAACCTGCTTACGGAGGGACCTGGCTTTCTGAGCATGATTATTTTGCTGGTGTCGCCTCGTTTTGCTCTCAGGGGGTCCGGTGTCGGAGCTCCGGGTATTTCTACCCCCAGGGTGCTCCGTTCCTTGGTGCTACTCCGTTATGCAGCAAGGTCAACCTAGCAATTCCCTAGGTTTTGTTCTCCTTTGCTCCCTCACGAGAAGCTTTTACTACTGAATTCCTTTTGAGGTGGTGTGCCTTCATGGCGTTTTGCCACGGGCTCCATGTGCTCATTGTTCATCCTTCTTTCCAGGTGTTTTAATTTTCCGGTTATTGCGTCTTCGATGTCCTGTTGGAGGTTTCGACACGAGTTCGTATTGTGACCGTGGTCTTTATGGAATGCGCAATATTTCCCCTGATCCTTTTTTCGGGTTACCAACCTGGGTGGAGCTGGGAACGTTTGTGCCACCTCCTCTGTCGCGAGAATGCATTCTGGGGACTTTGTTAGTCTTAACAGGATTATCCTTTTCCCTTCTTTTGCTGTATTTGACGATGTCCTCTTTTCCTGGCCCTCTTGCTCTTTCTTCCGTTTCCCCAGGTGGTTTCCTGTTTTGTTTATTCCTTTTTCGTCAATCCATGTATGAGCCCTGGTTATGAGCTCATTGTATGTTTCGGGTAGGTTCGTCGTTAGATGTTCAACTAGCTCTAATACTCGAAGCCCATGGATGAGTCCTGATATTTTCTGACTTTCGGGCAACCCGCTAATTTCCTGCGTTTCAAATGTATATCTTGCTATGAATCCTTTAAGCGTTTCTTCTTTTTTTACGCTTTATGTCGTGCGCCGCTACGTGTGTCTTCTTGCATTTGCTTTGTATGTTGAAGTGTGACATGAACTTTCCTTTCAAGGTTTCAAAGTCGTTTATCGACTCTGTATTCAAGTTATCGATCCATTCTTTTGCTTTTTCGGTTAAGGAGTAGGAGAAAACGCGGCAAGCAGTTTGTGAATCCCATCTCCAAATTGTTGCTATCTTGGTGAATTCTTTTAGAAAATCGCTTGGATCTCCCTTGCCATTATAGTATATGTCTTCATGTTGTTTCTTCTCTCGTTTACTAAGTATCTCCGTTTGTCATCGTTAGGTGGGTCATCGGGGTCAGTGGGGTTTATTGGGATTGTTTTTTCCAATTGTCATTGCTACAATGTCGGCTCTGTCTTTAACTTTCGGTTTTGATTTTCCTCTTGGTTTGGTTCTTGTGTTCTTTGGGCCCAATATTCAAGGTGTCTGTCCATTTTGTCGATTATTTTTGTTGGGCTCGGTCCTCGCATAGGAGCCTTATGGCAGTTTCTAGTTTTTACTTGGGGCCTTGCTTCGGAGAGGCCACCTTGTTGCTGCTTCGATCTATGTTTCATTAGGGGGTATAGGCTCCGGTTCATATACCTGACTAGTTTCTCTTAAGCGCCGTATTATCACACATAGCATATCATAATTTGCTTGTACGTAGGCATCAATGATTCCCTTATCTATTAGTGCGGATATCCTTTCCCTCGACATGTCGCTTGCTTTTGTCGCGTCCGTCGGGGGAATAGTTACGTGGGATTCCTCCACGTTACAGAGGATACGCCTCGGCCCGTTCTTGTCTAGCTTTTGGGATTTCGTCAGCGTCGGGTTTCCGTTTGAAGAGTCAAAGATACAGGGATCCGGGCCTTGAATGTTTACCCGTGTCATCCTGATTACTGGCTCCGGCATAAATTAGAGTCTGGAACCTGATCGATGGTTCTTATGGGGTCTGGTCGGGTCGGGCTTGAATCAGACCGACTTCGATAGGGTCCATAGTTCCTGTGTGATCCTCTCTCGCCAGGTTGACCGTTTATTGCCGGCCTTCCCCGGGTCTCCCGGGACTAGATACTCGCAATGGGGAATCTCCTTGGCTTCTGCCCTGTGAGCCTGACTCGGGCTCGCTTCTGCCTTTACCTGATGTCCTTGGTATGGACCTATCTTGGTCTTGGCTTAGCGGTCCTGTCATGATCTTGCTCGATTTTCGCATGGTAACTTTCCGGTGCAAGACTATCCGAGACCTGAGTTTTTCGGGATCTGTTCTGACCTTGACTTGGTAACCCAGATACGAACCTGATTTTGTTGATTTTGTTTTTTCCCCGGAAGGTACTGTTATGAGTCTGTGCGGTCCGCCTGCAAGTTCGTCTTGGTTCTTATTTTGTGATCTTGGTACGAATCTGTCCTGGTTTTGACCTATACGGTCTGTGCAAACTCGGCTTGACCTTATGCGTGTCTGGCATGGATGCCGCCGCTGGTTTTTGACGGCTAATGTGCTTGTTGGCAAGAACTCTCTCTTGACTTTATCCGAGGCATTCTGACATGGCTCCGCCCTGGTTTTGCGCTTTGCAGCCTGGTAACGGACTGTTTGGCTTTACCAGGTGACTTCGATGCGGATCCATCTTGGTCTGATCCTGCCGTTTCCTTTCCTGTTCAGTACTTCAATTGGTGATACCTCTGGCACCCTATCAGGGTGATCTGCATACGTGGAGATCCTTTCGTATGTTCTGTTTCTTGCGGAGGCAATCCCTGGATCTGGCGAAGATTTCTGGCCTGCATATACTGGATCGGGCCTCCGGGAAGTTAAGTATGAAGTAAGGGTTATTTGTCCACCCGGGCCTCGATTTTTTAGCGCGAGTGTGCGACGCTTCTGGGACTGTCCCTACGTATTCGGTATTTTTCCCACTTCCATTATCATATTATCGCGGAGTGATCATGGATAGATCTTGAGCTTGACATTACGCAGGCCTGTCCAGTTGCCGCCTGTTCGGGTGTTTGTTCCCTTCGTCCTCCGGATACCTGACAGGCAGTCCATGCCTCAACAGAGGAGCGTTTTGCAATTGTCCGTCCAATCGCGCGGCAAGCGTCGTGGATCACTTGGAGAGGAGGGAGAGAATTAGGGTAAATCTCTTCCTTTGTGAATATCTTGTTTCCTTCTTGAGGAGATTTGTGGTAATCTTGTTACCAAGTCGTGTCCGAGTATGTCGGAGCTTCGGTATATGTTTAGTAGGATAATTATGGGAAAGATCTTTATCCGATCTCTCTTGTATATCTCCTCGGAGCTGGGTACTTGCTACCTTTGTTGTTTTCTCTAGGGTTTGAGGCGATTTTCTCCTTCTTGGCCGCCGACCTTCTTTGGCCTGTTTTCGGCCATCTTTGGCCGGATTTCGATCCATTCTTGTCTCACTTCTATTCTATTTTCGATTCTCTCAATTTCAAGCCTAATCATGCCAAAAAATCACCAAAAGATCGTGGGAAAGTGGAAAGAATTCGAAAAAAATAGAGGTTGAGTTTGATGGGGTTTCAACCCAAAAGAAATCCCTTGGGCCTGATTCGATCTCCTCTTCTACAAATCAATCGAAATATTACCTTAGCATCATCTTCTCCTTCCTCTATTCGTCGCCTGATTCCTCTCCTAATCGCAATCCATAATCGAACCGTCCCAGTTTCCCTTTGAAATCGCGCCCGATTATGGCTCAAAATAAAAACCAACCGCCTGGGCCCTGGCCACAGAACAACCACCACCGGTTGCCGCACCTAGGAGGGGCTGCGGCCCACCAGGCGGCCGGTGGCCTGCGCCAGCCTGGTTTCGATTCGGCGGGTGGGGCGTTTCTGGCCTGCACTTCGATCAGATCAAAGAGACGGGGGAAAATAACATGCCTACTCCTAATAAACACCCTAGCTTGCCCATCCTTTTCTTTCCCACCGCCTGATAGCCGCCACTTGCTAGTTCCGCCGACCACCATGGTGGGCTGCCTAATGAATCATCTCATCCTGTTCATGCTCCTGTTGGGTCAGGTCGTGGGTCACACAGTTCAATTGACTCAAGTCGGGTCACATGCATCAAATCGGCCAACCCTAATTTTTCTGAAGATAACCCTTGTTTTGCTTTTGAAAACCTGATGCCACCACCACCTCCCCCCTTGCATGATTGGTCATCCCAAAACCAAACCAAGTACCTGCTGGGATCGCGGTCGTGGATCAGTGTTGCTAATTTAATGTGACTCTAATTCACAAGTCGAAAACTCTACTTTTGATAAGCCAATGCCACCACCCCCTCCTCCTTTGCATGGTGATTCTTTTTCCATGCCAAATCAGGACCTTGGATCGGATGAGGAGGAGGCTGGGTCGGATGATGGGGCGGAATTGGATTCAAATTCAAGTCAGGATACTACATCACCGCCTTGTGAACCAATTGATGAATTGTTCACCATCATAAGGGATGGTATGGAATGGATGAATAATGGTGACAAATTTCTTTCGACAGTCAAGTGGCTGAATTGAATAGGTTGTTAGTTGAACATTTGGCTAAAAACCCTCATTCTAGTCCTGAAGGTTCAAATTCGAGTGGTGCAACTGTCATGCAAAATGAAAATGCTACTGTTGATTCTTTTTTGGACAAATTATCACATGCTGCCGATTTGAACAAAAACACTAAGGTAAATTCATGCATTAATGTTAAGGAAGTGGGGCCTACAGTGCACTTAGATGATAATGGTAATGAGATGCAAAACACTTGGCAAGGTCATGACATTCATGACACTACTGCTGGTGTCATTGATCATGCAAACTTGGATGAGAATGGGGTTCCCGTTATTACTGACCAGCACTTTTCTCATTCTAGTCCGAAAGGTAACCAAACACCTACCACTTTTGCTAATCTCTTCAAAGAAGCGGCAAACATTCGTAGGACTGGTAAGCTTCGTTTTATTCCTCCTGTTTTCACTGAGATTGGTTCTAGACATGCTGTTATACCTGATGATCTCATTGTTAAACAAAGTGAGCAGTGGATGTTAACTTTGGTTGGTTGTTTTGTTGGCAAAAGACCTGCTTATCCTTTTGTTCGTTTTCATGCTTTTAGATTGTGGAAAAAGTATGGTCTTATTGATGTGGTGTTGAACAATCAGGGTAGGTTTTACTTTAAATTTGATAGTGCTGAGGGATTGGATTTTGTGATTAATAATCGACCTTGGTTATTTAATGATGTTCCTGTTTTGTTAAAGAAATGGGAAGTTGGGATTGAGAATGATAAGATTATACCTACTTCTGTTCATATGTGGGTTAATATATATGATTTGGATTCTACTATGTGGGATTATGATATTTTGAGTCACATTACTAGTGTTATTGGTGTACCCGTTGCTTTGGATAGATTCACTGAGGAAATGATTGAGAAAAAGTCGGGTAGGGCTATGTTTGCTAGGGTGTTGATTAAAGTAAATGCTGATCATGATATTCCAGCTTTTGTTGAGGCACGTGTATTGGGTAAAATGCAGAAATTTAGATTACAGTATCTCTGGAAGCCGGATAGATGTTCTCATTGTGCTGTTTTTGGGCACAAGTTTATTGATTGTGTTGACAGGCCAAAGTCTGCTGAGGAAATGGAAGCTGGGGCACCCGTTACTGCTCCAGCTACTGTTGCAGGTCCTTCAGGCACTAAGACACATTCAGATACATGTGGTATATCTCAGCAGGATATTCCTTCTTTGTCAGCACCAGGTATCACCACAGATCCAGAAGACATAGAGGAGGTTGAGACAGATACAGGAGAGACTGCCCAGTTTATGAAGGGTGCTATTTAGACTAGCTTTGTCTACATTCTTGTTACTTAGATTGCTAGTCATAGTTTCAGTTGAGTGATACATGTATTCTTGCTTTAGTTGGGTGATCTGGGCCTGTCCAGTCACCTAGCTGGTTCATTTCCTGCATCACGGGTCTCCTTTATTTACTATGAGGGGGCCCGTGAGGGCATTTCTTTTAAGTGTATTGGCATTCTGTCAGTACATATGAACTAGTATGGTATTACAACCATGCTACTTGTTTTGTAATGTTTTGATGATGGAATATAATTGACAGGGGTATACCTTCGACTTTGATATGTTATTGGAGCTGGGTATTCGCTACCTCTGAGGCTCCGGAGATGATTGTGCTGGACGGAGATCAGCTCCGTTAGTATATAGATAAATAATCTTACCTGTACGAAGGTACCTCTGTTCTGCTTCGGATACGGAGCTAAAAGTTCATTGCTTTCCAAGTCCTGTGCCATGCGAACCATATAGAACCATCTGTTGCCTTGTTTAATTTCTTTTATAAGTTGAAGGAATCTGGTGATTGGGTTACTGTTTCAAAGAATGGTGATTATGAGCTCTTTATTGCTGGTGGTACTGAGGTTAGGGATTGGAAGAACTTGTTTGTTTTTGTTGATCAATCATTGATTCCTCCTGGTCATAGTGGTGTATTGGATAAGGAAAGGTTTGAGTATAAGTCGATAGGTGTTCCGAGTGTTTTTGGTGTTAGACAAGCAGATGTCGATAGCTTGTCCTCTTATAGGCTAAAATTATGTGTATACCCAGAGGCTGTGTTGTTTAAGTCTCGAGTTGCGAATTGTTGGGAGTATGGCACTTTGGATGTCGCGATTGAGTTTGATGGTCTGGGTAGGTTAATTCTTCTATACTTCTTCTTCTTTTCCTAGTCGTATGGTTATAAGATAGAATAGATACATATCCAAATTATTTTTTGTTGCAGAGATGTCTTTTAAACAGCTCATTGATAGGCAGCCTGTATTATCTGGTGTCGTCTTTAGGTCGGTGGCTCTGGCTCCTCCACCTATTGAGCCAACTGTGCCTTTGGACCCTGTTGTTCCCACCGTAGCTCAGGAGAGGCCTGTCCCTGACCCATTGCCTGAGGTATCTACCCCTACGACTCGTGAGCCAGTGGATGATGTTGTTGAAGTTTCAGATGGCATTGGTAAAAATGTGGGGGAGGAGAGAACTCAAGGGAACACCGTTGGTAGCCGTCTGGCAAAGAGGAAGGGCGTATTAAAGAGCTCTGTCAGTCATCGTTCAAAGAAATTGAAAACGAAAAGCAGTAGGGTGCCTCTGCAGTCCTCATGTAAGCCCTTGATAATTGCTTGCTTTTATGTGGGATTTCTTTGTTGTAATGTTGTAAGTCCCTCGGGTCTTGTACTCTTATCGAACCGAGATTGACTTAAGGATATGTCGAGGTGCGGAAATTCCTCGAGATAACCCACGGTTTATATATCAACCTTTAGATGATATATATATCACTATATATATATATCTTTTTGCGTGAAAGTAAACACTCGGGAACGACTCTCCGGATTCACCTTACCAAACACGTGTAATCTAAATCTACGAGCCGTTCGGGGGCCGGGTGTGTGTTTGCGGTTCGTGTACGAGACGAGTATTACCCACAAGACAAACCGTGCGTGTTCTTGGTTTTCTCTCTCTAGGTTTTGCTCGTTTCTCTCACTACACTCTTGTTGAAACACGCATGACACACACCCCTATTTATAGGCAAGGACTAGGAAACACGCATATGAGCATATGCGTGTTCTTAAACACGCAAGCCCATTATAATTTGCGTGTTTCTTTAGTCAAGGCCCATTAGGGTTTTGGCCTGTTTTGCGTGTTTCCCTGAACACACAAAACGTTTGAGAGTTCTTGTGGTCAAGCATACTTTTGCTTGTTTCCACAGAAACTCTCAAACCATTTGAGAGTTCTTGAGAACAAGCATACTTTTGCTTGTTTCTATAAACTCTCAAATGACCATTTGAGTGTTCTTAATTTGAACAAGCAAATCTTTTGCTTGTTCCTAAGTACCCTCAAATAACACTTAGGATATATTGAGTAAATGTCTTTACTGCTGTCAAGACGCAGAACCGACATTGTGCTCTGAGTTAATGTCTTTACTGCTGTCAAGACGCAGAACCAACATTAGCTTTCGAAAACATTTCTACTGCTGTGAATACGCAGAAACAACGTCGTCTATATTACCCATTGGAAGTGTATATTTAAGATAATGTTTCTCCTGCTGTAAATACGCAGAAACACAATTAACTTAACTTCCATTTGGAAGTACATTAAGTTAATATTTCAACTGCTGTTAAACGCAGAAACAATATTAACTTAATGACTCTTTACATGTAATGTCTAAAACCTGCAAAATACAAATAATAAACAAACATATAAACATAATTGGATCCCAATTGGCTCAACAAAATATGCCAAGGTAATATTATGGACAAACGGTAATTACAAGATAATTACAAGACTTGAACTTATAAATAAATATACTTCACATATCTAGAATGCTCATGTCACTGAGAATCATGCACTAACAGTCTCCCCCTTGACATCAGCATCTAGATATGGCCTTCAAGTCTTCGTTTGTCATCCTAAGTGGTGGCCAAAAAACCCTCTTCAGGAACTTCAGAAGTTCTTCACAATCTTCTGCTCTTCTTCTTCCTTTCGACCTGAGCTTCCTTTGAATTATCCTTGAGTTGGAGCCCCTGCTTTTGCGTCTGGCTCTTTTAACAGCTGGAGGATCCACATTTTGGTGGTTTCACTCCACTCGGTGCCCCTGCTTCTGCATTCGGCTCACTAACAATCAGGGGAACCACAGTTTGTTGCATTCTGATTGGTGCCCCTGCGTCCACATATGGCTCATAATCAACAGGAGGACCCCTTCTTTGTCTTCTTTCAGATGGAGCCCTAGCCCGCACTTTTGTAGATACTTTTTTAAAGAACCTTCGACTATCAGCATGGATATACTCAACTAAACAGAACTTCACCAGCCTTTCAAAGACACCACGTATGCCTATAAAGAGTTGTGAACTTCTTAGCTGATGCCTAAGTAATCTTTTCAAGTCCTTTCTTGATAGATTAATAAGCTGAAGTGGATCGTAGACTCTAAGCAACTCTTTGTGCCCAGTTGCTCTTGTTGACATAACAACAGCGGCTGCACTAAAGTCATCTACTCTCCAATAATCCATGTCACCAAGCATGTTTTGCGGCCACTTCGTCAAAGGAACCCTACGAACATTCTTTATCTTGTTAATAAATTTAACAATGATCTCTTCACCATCTGTTCCTTGGGTGACACGCTTCTTTCTCGGAGTTGGTTTGAATTTGAGCTTTCTGGGATCCGGATTACTACTCTTTCTGATATAGTGATCATTCTTGATCCAGCTCTCAAACAACTTCGCACACTTGTGATTACCTATAAGCCTAAGTTCTGCAAGAGCAAAGAAGTCTGCTCTTGGCATTGAATTAAAAGATTCAATGTTAGGCTCAAGGTACTTACATCCATCAAGTCTTTTCATCATAAAGCCTCTTTTCCTCATCAAAAGTCCAACTAAGGATAAGTTCTTGTAGACGTGATGCACGAGGATCTTTGACATACTCGAAATACCTATAGGAAGAGTGACATCCAACTACAAATATGGATGATTTGGATCTCCAGGATAAACATTTGGCAAACATGATAAAACTCATCTTCATCATCAGAGGCAAAAGTATCATTAATCTCTCTGCCCGGTTCATCCGTGAAACTGCTAACAACAAGCTTAGCATCTCTTCCTGTACCCTTCTTGTAATAGACTGAGAAGGTCAAATCCTGAGCAGGAAGCTCATAAAAGGATTTGATCTTACGTTCCTTCTGACCTTCAGACTCAAAGAGATTCGGGTTTGTAGCAATAGCATCTTCAAATTCAAACCTATGCTCAGGTGATACCATCACTCCTTGCCAATGCGCGCGAGGTATCCATTCCCCCTCTTGTGAGTCTTCCGAATCATCTTCAGCCAAGTCATCCAAGTCTCTGATAGCATCAATGGCAATGAGCTCCTCATCACTCTCGGATTCATAGGCATGAGTCTGGAAACCGACATCTACATCTTCAGTCGGTAATGGGGAAGTATCTTCAGCAATACCCTTCCCTTTGTCTTGAGCTGTGAGAGCCTGAGAGGTACCGACAGCATGCTGGCTTTGCTCCCCCTGATGTAGCAATCGGAGTGCCAATCCGAATACCTCTTGATAATGTGATCTCTTCTTCTTGTCTGCTAGGAATATTGATCCCACCCTCTCTCCTTTGCTTCCTGAGATCACCATCCTTGCAGTTTGGATCTTTCTCCCCCTGAGATCCAAGATTATCAACTATCTCATTTAGCTTGACATAATCTACATCAAATCTTGCTAGACCTTCAGTTTGACTCTCTATAGCCTCTTTATGCTTATTCAGTTCTGACAACTCTTTTCAGATGCACCATTGTCTCAGACTGAATCTTCTGTAGAGCCTCATGTCTTGTCTGAAGTTGAGTATTTTCTTTCTTCAACTCTTCAAGCATTTGATGGTGTGACTCTTCTTGCTTTGAAAATCTTTCCGTTAAGCTTACAATCAAGACTCTCATATCTTCTAGTTCTTTTCCAATCCAGACACAATGTCTTCATTAGATCTTGCTGCTTGGTTGAAAAGTCACAGATGGTTCACCTCCTTCAGCAAATCTCCTCCTTTTATGCTGTTGAGATGAACTATCTTCATTATCTCTGGAAGCTCCTGACATCTTAAGCTCTTGAATTTCTGTAATTCATAAACATTAAGAGTGTTATAAACGTTACCATAGATAATAACGGTCGAACGTCAAAGTTCTTAATCATTTCTAAGCCCTTGAAACTCCTAGTTTCATCGGCCTCTGAAAATGTTATCAACTTTAATTATTGACAAGCAATGTCAAAGTTTAAAGTTCTTAATCAATTTCTAAGCCCTTAAAACTCTTAGTTTCATCGGCTCCGAAAAGGTTATCAACTTTAATTGACAGAATGTTCAAAGTTTAAAGTCCTTAATCATTTTCTAAGCCCTTAAAACTCTTAGTTTCATCGGCTCTGAAAAATGTTATTGACTTTAATCATTGACAATAATGTTGAATGATAAAACTATTATATTTTCCAGGATATAGAAACCATTTGTGTACATATTCCTCCAAAATATTATTAATTTTATCAAAACAACACGTCGAAATTAAAACTTTAACTATTTTCCAAGAAGTGAAACCATTTGTCTCAAAAATATTTTAAAACATTTTATAGTTTTAATAAACGACAACATAAGGCATATGTCTTTTCTAATTTGACCAATTTAAAAATTTTCCCATTTTGAAAATTTTATAAGTGTTAGAATCGACAATTTCCTTATACACACACACATATGGTGACAATACACACATATGGTGTCGGGTTTGACTTGTCAATGCGAGGTGTGTTTCATATTTTACTTTTTAAACTTTTATCATAAAGATTTAAAAGTCATGAAACACACAAACAGTGCCACAACACGCAAATGGTGACAAATACGCAAAATGGTGTATTTGACATCAAGAACTCGCAAAAGGGAGCTGACTAGTCAAATGCGTGTTCTTTGTGATGACGTCATCACAACACGCAAAATCTGGAAAGTTTTGAAGATCACAAGAACACGCATATGGTTCAAGAACACGCATATGGCTGTTCATCTTCTCCAAACACAATCCAGTAGATTTGAACTCAAAAACCTTTAAATCTGGTACGATTAGCTTCGTATTAGTCCGATTTAATCGTTTTTACGTTCCATTTCCTTATCCATTTCGTGTTTATAGACCCATTTAGTGATTTTATACCCGAAAATAAAAACCCTAAATTTTTGTCATTTCAACTCGAAATCTGGACATGAGGATCTTATTAATCATATACCTTTGTTCAGATAGTGTTAATGGAAGTGTTTCTAGTCACAAAAACACGTAATGATCAAGTGTTGTGAATCGATGAGTGAACAGTGCACAAGAACACGCAAATGTGGAGACCTTTGGTACAAGAACATCAAATAACGTATGCCTTTATATATCCACAAACACGCAAACCTAATCCACAGAAACGCATAAGCGGCCCAGTTGGCAAAACACGCAAATAGGCCCATTGAGTGAAAATGCGCATATTGAGCCCATTTGGCATAAACACGCAAATCAACTTCTTGTAAAACACACAAAGTTAAACCCACTTGACTACAATATGCATCATTAGCCCATTTTGCTTAAAACGCATATGAGTCCACTTGGTATATTTTGCATATTAAACACGACCTATTTTTCGATTCAAGGAACCTTGACTTACACAAAGTCAACTTTCACAAACTTGATTAACACTTTATAAAACTCACAAAGAGTTTTATCGAACCCGATATGATTAACGAAAAGAATTCTTTAGAGAACATGATAATACCGATATAAACCACTTTTTCATACCAAAATTATCATATTTTTCTCGATAAAGTGAACTCTTTACAATTGTCGCCACTTAACTATCTTGCAATGTAAACATTAAATTGACCCCATTATGTCATTAAATTAATGATTTAATGGTACCATCTTTAAGTGTTGACAATGACAGACATTGGACACAATCAATGCTGTTAAATAAATTCAAATA
>CM067170.1:83979880-84001932 GCA_034093135.1 Erigeron breviscapus | reverse complement strand
AACTAGTGTGATTGAATTGAAGAGAGTTGATAGAGCTTGAAGTGACTTTTGCGAGACTTTGAAGGTATTAGGTCATTCTTGGTTGAATGACACACCTTTGGTCTAGAGGCTTAGAATTCCCCTCTCCTCATGGCTCTTGGTACATTTTGAATTGTTGGTCATGCTTTTGTTAAAAATTGTGTAAATGATCAGGTGTAAAGTTTTTAGCAAGTGGTGAAGTTGTATTTTGAACACCCCAAGCCAAGGCTCAGAATATTACGGAAATCATATAGCACAAGGTGGAATTAATGTAGAACATGAACTAAATGCAAATAAAGGATTCAGGGAATCCAACACCAAAGAATCAAGAACAAAATAAAAGCAGGAGTAAATAGCCATCAAATTAACATAACAACATCCAAAGTATAATGCAGAGGAGGGTCAATGAATCCTTGATCCATGAGGTCCAAGTCCGGGTTAGACAGCAAGCAAGCAACTAAACACTACGTCCGGGGAGAACCTGATTACCTGAAAAGTGTACTAAGCATAGTCAACACAAGGTTGGTGAGTTCGTAGTAATGGTTCATAATGAACCAGCATCAATAGTCACAATATATCAATAGAGGCTAAACATGACTTACAGTGAGCCTCTATGAACAACTCAACAATATCCACCACAAGGTACACAAACAAGTGAGTACAATACCATAACGATAAGGAAGTTTACAATACAACCTCATACGATGGCACGAGAAACCATAACAAGAGCTCAATAGTCATATAACAATCATCAATACAAGTCAATCAATCCAAACAATATCACTTCATATGTAACACATCCATACGTCTAATCGTAGTACTCGGGGTGCTTCCCTAAGAGTTGCCAGGGGCGCTTCCCATTAGACAACTACGCACTACGATCAGTAACCGGGGCGCTTCCCGTTAGATTGCCAGGGGCGCTTCCCATTAGACAATCCCAACCACATCACAATAACAATTGCCCGAAGAGCTTTCCGATAGCATACACATCAGTATTCATTACCCAACTATCTATATTACATCAAAATAAGAATAACGACACCAATTCTATACGTACATACACTTAAGAGGATTCTACTTTCTTCGAGTTCCAGATGCTTATATATAGGGTCACCCGCAGCCTTCCCACCACATCTAAAACCCAATGAAGGCATAACCGACTTCCATGTATGTACGTCTATCCTAATATTAATGAGATACTTAACAAACACATAAACCAAGTCCATCAAACGAAAAGAACCGTCACATCAATCCAACAATCACGACAATCAATCAATTAATCAATAAATGCAAGTAAACACGCCAGGTTTACACTTTTCAGCCCGAATCTCAAGTGAGTAGGGAGATACGAAACTCACCTGAAATGCCTGTCAGACAGTATGAGGTATGTAACAGTCTGAAATGTAACCGAATAGCCCAAACGTATTAGTCTCCGGTAAAGGAAGCTGTATAGAATAACCCATTTTTATAGAGTTATCAGTTTAGTTAGAAAAGGACTAAAACTGCAAACAGTTTAACGGTTCAGGACTGAAACTGTCAGAAATCTAACGGTTTAGGACTGAAACTGTCAGAAATCTAACGGTTTAGGACTGAAAGTGTCAGAAATCTAACGGTATTAACGGTCGTCAGAAAATGGACCTGTTTTGTGATAGATTTAACGTTCGTCAGAAATTGGACTTGTTTTGTAATAGATTTTACAACGGTCGTTAATGGTAGTCAAGTATATAGTTGATTTATATAAATCTTTTATACTTTATATATATATATATATTATATATATTATATATATATATATATACATATACCTACGGTATATATATATATATATATATATATATATATATATATATATATACATCATATATATATATATACGTATACACACACATATATATATATATATATATACACATACTCATATATATATTCTAGGTGGTTGATGATGGCAGTTCGTGGCGGTTTTGTGGTGACGAGCTAGATTACGAAACAAAAACGTTTAAGGTTTTTAAACATGCAAGTAAACATGGAAAGGAATTAGATGAACCTTCTTCACTGTAGAGCATGGCGTGGTAATGGCAGAAAACGGTCGCAACAGTAGCAGCCATAATGGTATCAACAGCAGCGGCTTGTGGTGGTTGTTGCAAGAACATGGAGAGGGACGGTGGTGGTGTGTTACGAACAACAGTAGCAAGCAGTGAGCAGTAGTATTAGTTTAAGAACAGCAGCGGCAGGAACAACAAGGTGATAGTAGTTCGAATGGTGGTGGTTCGTGGCAAAAGCAATAACGAACAGCAGCAATAGGTTGAAGGTTGAAGATGATGAACAGTAGTAATGGTGGTTTGGTTTCTCGTTGAACAGAAGCAGCACCAGCGGTACACAGTGACAGTAGCAAGATCAACGAGTAGTTTAAGCAGCAGCAGCAACAGGTTTGATGTATATATATATTCGTTTTATGATTGCTTTTAGTTCACCCGTCATATATATATATATGGTCTTGAATGTATACTTTTATGCTCATAACTTACTGAAATAATGATTTAAATCAACATAGAATCAAAGGGTTTTCGATAACAACCTTTGATGATCGAGAATCAGAAATAAACAAGACAATCAGGCTGGTTCCTATCAGTTGCTGGGTCACATCTTCGTGGCTGGAATAGCAGCTCGATAGTAACATCAGTAGTGTAATGTAAAGTGCTCGGTGGTGATAACAAAAACGAGCAGCAGTAGTACTACTATAATGGTGGCTGGTTTGTGGTCAGCAAGACCGAGTAGTAGGAGTGTGGTAGAAATTGTGGGGTGTTTTGTGAAGAAGAGAAGGTCGATTGAGAGAAAGAGAGACTGTTAGGTGTGATCATTTGTTATTGATTCTAGTTCAATTTATATTGCAAGTTGTGAGAATAAGGAGAAATCTGATAATCATTCATTTGTTAAATAAAAGGAATCAAATTGAAAGTTGGCAGATCATGGGAATGTGGGGGCGGCTGCTTAAACCTTTATAGTAGATACACTATCATTAGTCAGATGTTTAATCCGTGATTTAGTCTAAATAATTGTCGTTAACGCCAAAATTTAAATTTGATCTATTAAGGCTTTAGACATAATACCTTATGATTTTTTATTTTTTTTTATATTTACTCAGATTTTTGCGAGTTGTTACATTTTGGACGAAATTAACGTCAAAATGGGTAAATGACCCATTGATGGTGTTCAAGGGTTTGAAACTAGTTGATGTTGTAAATTTGTTCAAAATGTGTCTATATTGTTCTAGGTAATATTTGAAATGTGTTTTATGAAGTTCATTTTGAAATGTGGAGGTTGCAAGTTTGTTCAAGTGTTGAAATGGTTTAGGGTTGCTGATCAGGTGGCTCACTGCGGCGCAGTGGGGGTAGTTTTGCCCACTGCGGCGCAGTGGAATCCCACGTAAAGTTTTTGGTTTTCTCCCACTACGGCGCAGTGGGAGTGTGTCGAACCCACTGCGGCGCAGTAGGGCATTTCCAGTCCTTTGGCCGAGACTTTCCACTACGGCGCAGTGGGGAGTTCTCAACCCACTGCGGCGCAGTGGGGCATAAAAAAAAAATTGGTATTTTTCGGTTTATCGAGTCTAGTCCTTTCAAAGAGGTTTACTAAAGCTATGTGAGGAGTTTTTCACCTAACTTGAGTGCCTAACAGCCTCATATTCCCTCTCCTATGTGTGCATATATATCTCTATCTATATATATATATATATATATATATATAACTCTCTATTTCCAAGTGTATATGTGGCATGTCTATGGTCTCGCCAAGTCAGCTTTTTCTTACGTGTCGCTTCCATATCGTAAGGCGATAAGAGTTTGACACCTCATCTGCCACATATACATATCAACAAATAAATAAATGCTTACAAATTAAGTAAATGCGACATGCGGGTTTCGACCCTATGATGCGCCGATCAAACAACACGAACACATCACCAATGCACTAGATATTCATTGTGTTTTCTTTCTCAATCTTTTAATTAATATATGGGTCATGCTTCAGCATCAAAAATTTTTATTTTTGTTCTATTATTTTATTTTTTAAGTTTTAATTTTCTTTTTTTATACAATTCAAAACATTAATAAATAATAACGAGAGTTAGTACATGCGCGTTGCGACGCTGAGATGGTGGGGTGATAGGTCATAATGTGTGATAGCCAAATGCCTTAACCGTACGGGTTCCGCCCTCAGATTTAAAAATTCGTCGAAAGTATATCGAATGACATCTCTAATGAAAGAGCATGAAATTTTAAGAACACCCATATAATTTTTATAATTTATCGATGTACGGTTTGTGAGATAAAAGATTTTGAATGAATTAGAGGAATAAATTATTTATGGAGGGGAGAGAAAAAAGATGATTGGTTGAGATTTGAGGAGAGAGAAAGGGTGTTTGGTAATATAGAATTGATAGAAGGGGCATTTTGGGGAAGTAAATGTTGAAACTTAAAATGTTAGACAGAGCGAATCTGCTTTATAATATAGTATAGATAATTGTAATAAATCATATCCATATAATAAACCTTCTTGTGACTATAACGTTTATGTATATAATAATAAACTATACATATGTGTTTAATATCTTAATAAATCAGAATAAATAAAGTATCAATTTTGATCAGGTATACATATATGTTTATCCACCCTATTTTTATTAATATATATTTTATTTTCACTCGACACGTGTACTTTAGACAACCTTACGAGGTTGTCATTAGCAAAACTCAAAACTTATTTTTCAAGTTCATTTTTTATGGTTAATTAATCATTGGATAACCAATATACTTTTGTTTTGTACATAATTGCCCAATAAGCTGGAATATTGATGTGTATCAGCCACAAAATTATAAAATTTGTACATAGTTGACTAGAAGTACCTGTTATTGTCGGTTACACTCTATTTTAGCTTAGCTGATAATGACGTGACAACTTACCTGTTATATTTACTTTCTCTTTTGTACATGGTTCTCCACCTTACTTTTTTATATATGTGTGTCATCCACAAACTTGTAACTTTTGCACATAGCTCACAAATAGACCGGTAAAGCTACTTAAAATCTTTTTTTTTTATTATTTAATTATTAATATGGATATTAGATGTGTATTATATCTAACAACAAGGTTACCCGCACAATGCGGCAGTAACGACAGGCGGCGTTGGTGTTAGTGATGTATTTAATAATTTAAAACTAATTGATTTAATGCCACTAATGTAAAAGTAATTAATTTAATTAAAAGTATTATAAGTATATTAGATAGAGATAACTAAATTAATTAATAAAAGAGAGAGGTAGTTTAGATATTTCAAAAGCTGAAAATAACCTTCAAATTAAAAAGAGAGCTAAGTAAACAAAGTGCTGACATGAAGAAAAATGACAAGGTTGTAAAAAACATAATGTTTTTTTAATATCATTTTCACAATTTATTTCAACCACCTACTATAAGTATCTTAACTTTCTAAAAACAAAATGAAAGGAAACAAAACAATTAAAGGAAGATATATATTTTTTTTCTTAATTTAAAATAAACGACTTATCTTTTAGCAAAAACAAAATTTTTGTTGGCAAGTTAAAATAACAAGTAAGTAACACCAATGTCGTATTTCATAGGTTTAGGTCTAAATACCATGACGGTATATGAGGAAGTCTGTTATGTATACAACCTATGCTAATTCTTAAGAGATCATCAAGTTTGACACATTATTAATTATAAGTTATTGTGTGATGATAATCAAGAGGAAACTATCTGATTTATTTTTCATGTAGTTGTCTTCTTTGAAACTATCTGATTCAAGTTACATGCTATATGAAAGAAGATAGATTATTTAAACAAAGTTTAGAGTGTATGTAAACGCATACAAGTGTTACTTCCTGAACAACTCTATATAAAAGTGAGATGATTAAAATCATTTATGCAAGTATACAAAAATGTAAATTATAATGTATCACCTTTTCGCCTATAGATTGTTAACAACTTTGACTTTTAGTTGTTTTTGTTATATAACGAGTTACCGTGAAAATTTTTTGTTTTAGTTTAAAGTTGAATTTATCTTTCTACATACTCAATGTTAAACTCTTTGATATTTACAACTTGTTCTCTGTAATAATATTTATTTTTTATCCGCTTTGTTAATATTTTACTTGAATTGATATAAACAATTATTCTTATGATATAAAATCATTCACTTCAATTTTTTTAATTTCTTTTTAATTTTGAACGTTCGAATGGTCAAAGTCTGTTCGTCCCACTTATTAGCCCCTACGTCCTTCATGCAGGATGTCATTCTAACTTTCAGGAAACCACAGAGGGAGTAAAACCTTCTATTAATCCGTCAAATAGCACGACGATAAATAAGGGTAAACCTTGTCCAATCAGGAGTTGAACCTAGGTCTCCACACGCCCAAGACCCTACTGGGAGAACGGGGGGATACCACTGAGGGTTTTACCTCAATGGATACTTCAACCTTTTTTTATTATATATATAGTATAAACGTGCCTAGTATATATATATATATAGAGAGAGAGAGATTATAGAATCCGATATTTGTTATATTCCTTTCAAAGAACGCAACTAAGGTATTTTATCATAGATTCATGAATATATATATTCTCACCATAAATTCCTCAAATAGCTTTTTGCCTCTCACGTTTCATTATCTTTGTTTTCGTGAACAAAAGATAAATGTTCATTGCATACACGAATCTTAATCTTAAAAGCTACAAACTTTCTGCAAAAAATTAGTCTAGCTAACCTAAATAAAAAGCCCTGCACAAACTTCATCTGTTGTTTGACCAAAGCTGTATGTATAAAAACCACATCATGAAGTAACTGCTCTTAAGGAAATAGCCCAATTCCCCACTTATTGGGTTAGCCCCCCAAATAATCCTTTTCACTAAATCCATCTACATTCACTTGTGTCTCTTTCTTGATTCTTGATCCCGTTACTCCTCAAAGAGCTTCTTGTTGCCTAGATATCTTGATGAATCTACTAACTCAAATTCTATGCCTTGTTGTTTTATAATTTGTGTGTGTATATATACATATATATGTTCATTAACTTATCTTTACTTTAATACAATATATAGGAGAGCCTGTGGATAAAGTTCCCCTGACACTATATAATTCCGTAATTCCGTTCGGCTTGTACTTGAGGCCAGGAATGTTTGGGAGCTTGAGCAGACTGAGATTTCCAAGTCAGATTGGGACTTTGCTCTAGTACTTCAACAGAATATTGCATTATCCTACAAGAAAAAAAAGCTCTTGCCATCTGGCTGGGAAGTGTATGTGCCTTTAAACTCCATCTATGATACGATTTTTTCTACTTAACAAGCTTTTATTTAGTTACCACCTTTATTATAGCTTAATTGACGTACCCTTGCTTCTTGCAGCAACCCGTATACTGCCCATTGCCTTAAGCCAAAGGATGATACTGTTTTACAGTGGCTGCATGGGAAGAAAACATGTATGCAATTCTGCTGGTCTTTCTTCAATCCCCTAAATTTCATGTCTTTATTGCTTTTCTTGCTTCATTTTTCAATTTTCATGTTAAAATTTCACGAACTCAAGAAATCTTGTTTCTCCAAATGGGCTTTTTCTGTAAGCCTTAAAGTTCATATCTTTTTTTCAATTTCTTGCTTCAGTTTCATGTTTAGGGAGATGGTTTTTGAATTCAAGTTGGTATTTTCAAGTTCTTGTGATTTCACAAAATTTTACATGTACGTCCAATGATTTGAAAGGATTGGTTGGTTTCGTGAATGGGTTGGATCTCCCAATTTGATGGATGGCTGAATTCAAATTTTAGTACAAATTTGAGCTTATTGTCATCTTTTAATTGTTGTAATTTGTCATCTTATAACTTGTTCACTTCCATCACCGGAATAGGCAATTTCTTGGACTCGTGGAAGAACCGGGGATTAACTGTGATAGACTTACATTAGCATATCGCTTAATCATCTAATCGCGGTGTGTTATAATTTTTTGCAAATGGTGGAATTTTACTAACATATGAATTTCATTAATCATAAGTTAGAAATATCTAGTAGATGTTTAATAATTCTGCTCCACATTCGCAATATTAAACCACGAGATTCTAAATGGTTAATAGGATCTTATTCACCAGATTCTACACAGTTGCACAAAACACAGTCTCTTTTAAAGACACGAATAGATTGCCGTGAGCTCTTTCATGATGCATATCGAAAGTTCGCTGCTGTGAGTAATAGAGTATTTAGAGTAAGGTAAGTGCACTTTTCTTTATCTCTCTTTTAAATAAGATGACAATCTATCCCAGCTATCACACACACAAGAGATTAGCAACAGCTACTTGAGAGACTCAAATATTCTTGTATCTCTTAAGGACAATAAGCTCAAATTTGTACTAAAATTTGAATTCAGCCATCCATCAAATTGGGAGATCCAACCCATTCACGAAACCAACCAATCCTTTCAAATCATTGGACGTACATGTAAAATTTTGTGAAATCACAAGAACTTGAAAATACCAACTTGAATTCAAAAACCATCTCCCTAAACATGAAACTGAAGCAAGAAATTGAAAAAAAGATATGAACTTTAAGGCTTACAGAAAAAGCCCATTTGGAGAAACAAGATTTCTTGAGTTCGTGAAATTTTAACATGAAAATTGAAAAATGAAGCAAGAAAAGCAATAAAGACATGAAATTTAGGGGATTGAAGAAAGACCAGCAGAATTGCATACATGTTTTCTTCCCATGCAGCCACTGTAAAACAGTATCATCCTTTGGCTTAAGGCAATGGGCAGTATACGGGTTGCTGCAAGAAGCAAGGGTACGTCAATTAAGCTATAATAAAGGTGGTAACTAAATAAAAGCTTGTTAAGTAGAAAAAATCGTATCATAGATGGAGTTTAAAGGCACATACACTTCCCAGCCAGATGGCAAGAGCTTTTTTTTCTTGTAGGATAATGCAATATTCTGTTGAAGTACTAGAGCAAAGTCCCAATCTGACTTGGAAATCTCAGTCTGCTCAAGCTCCCACATTCTGGTCTCATACCGTCGAATGGCCTTAGACAAGCCAGAACGGTAATTATTTATAGTGTCTAGGGGAACTTACACCTCAAGGCGCGTCCTATATATTGTATTAAAGTAAAGATAAGTTAATGAACATATATATGTATATATACACACACAAATTATAAAACAACAAGGCATAGAATTTGAGTTAGTAGATTCATCAAGATATCTAGGCAACAAGAAGCTCTTTGAGGAGTAACGGGATCAAGAATCAAGAAAGAGACACAAGTGAATGTAGATGGATTTAGTGAAAAGGATTATTTGGGGGGCTAACCCAATAAGTGGGGAATTGGGCTATTTCCTTAAGAGCAGTTACTTCATGATGTGGTTTTTATACATACAGCTTTGGTCAAACAACAGATGAAGTTTGTGCAGGGCTTTTTATTTAGGTTAGCTAGACTAATTTTTTGCAGAAAGTTTGTAGCTTTTAAGATTAAGATTCGTGTATGCAATGAACATTCATCTTATAATCTTTTGTTCACGAAAACAAAGATAATGAAACGTGAGAGGCAAAAAGCTATTTGAGGAATCTATGGTGAGAATATATATATTCATGAATCTATGATAAAATATTAGTTTGATTCTTTGAAAGGAATATAACAAATATCGGATTCTATAATCTCTCTCTCTCTATATATATATATATACTAGGCACGTTTATACTATATATATAATAAAAAAAGGTTGAAGTATCCATTGAGGTAAAACCCTCAGTGGTATCCCCCCGTTCTCCCAGTAGGGTCTTGGGCGTGTGGAGACCTAGGTTCAACTCCTGATTGGACAAGGTTTACCCTTATTTATCGTCGTGCTATTTGACGGATTAATAGAAGGTTTTACTCCCTCTGTGGTTTCCTGAAAGTTAGAATGACATCCTGCATGAAGGACGTAGGGGCTAATAAGTGGGACGAACAGACTTTGACCATTCGAACGTTCAAAATTAAAAAGAAATTAAAAAAATTGAAGTGAATGATTTTATATCATAAGAATAATTGTTTATATCAATTCAAGTAAAATATTAACAAAGCGGATAAAAAATAAATATTATTACAGAGAACAAGTTGTAAATATCAAAGAGTTTAACATTGAGTATGTAGAAAGATAAATTCAACTTTAAACTAAAACAAAAAATTTTCACGGTAACTCGTTATATAACAAAAACAACTAAAAGTCAAAGTTGTTAACAATCTATAGGCGAAAAGGTGATACATTATAATTTACATTTTTGTATACTTGCATAAATGATTTTAATCATCTCACTTTTATATAGAGTTGTTCAGGAAGTAACACTTGTATGCGTTTACATACACTCTAAACTTTGTTTAAATAATCTATCTTCTTTCATATAGCATGTAACTTGAATCAGATAGTTTCAAAGAAGACAACTACATGAAAAATAGTTTCCTCTTGATTATCATCACACAATAACTTATAATTAATAATGTGTCAAACTTGATGATCTCTTAAGAATTAGCATAGGTTGTATACATAACAGACTTCCTCATATACCGTCATGGTATTTAGACCTAAACCTATGAAATACGACATTGGTGTTACTTACTTGTTATTTTAACTTGCCAACAAAAATTTTGTTTTTGCTAAAAGATAAGTCGTTTATTTTAAATTAAGAAAAAAAATATATATCTTCCTTTAATTGTTTTGTTTCCTTTCATTTTGTTTTTAGAAAGTTAAGATACTTATAGTAGGTGGTTGAAATAAATTGTGAAAATGATATTAAAAAAACATTATGTTTTTTACAACCTTGTCATTTTTCTTCATGTCAGCACTTTGTTTACTTAGCTCTCTTTTTAATTTGAAGGTTATTTTCAGCTTTTGAAATATCTAAACTACCTCTCTCTTTTATTAATTAATTTAGTTATCTCTATATAATATACCTAATGAAATACGTTAATGAAATTAATACTTTTACTTAGTGGCATTTATAATCAATATAATATTATTAAATACTCACTAACACTAATGCCGCCTGTCGTTACTTGCCAGCATTGTGCAGGGTAACCTTGATTGTTATGTTACACATCTAATATCCATATTAATAATTAAATAATAAAAAAAAAAGATTTTAAGTAGCTTTACCGGTCTATTTGTGAGCTATGTGCAAAAGTTACAAGTTTGTGGATGACACACATATATAAAAAAGTAAGGTGGAGAACCATGTACGGTTCTTCGTATTGACGATTCAACTACGTTTCTTTTATTTTGTGGGTGCCTATCTCTTCCGTTTTGCTTTGTCCACCGTTTTGGGTTATCACTGCTCTACCTGCCCTGCCCTGTTTTGCGTTTGCTCCGCCATCTAAAGGTGTAGTCCCGTCGATGACTAACATCTTTTACATATAGGGGGTCATTTGTAATCTAATCACAATTGATAACTTTATTATCGTTTTTGAAGTATAAACTAGTAATTAGTATAATATATACATAATCTGTCACAAAAAGTTATTATATGATTATAATCAATATTCTATAAATTATTAGCAGGTTGTCTATCTAACATTTTAAGTTTCAACATTTACTTCCCCAAAATGCCTCTTCTATCAATTCTATATTTAACAAACACCCTTTCTCTCTCCTCAAATCTCAACCACTCATTTTTCTCTCCTCCATAAATCATTTTATTCCTCTAATTCTTTCAAAATCTTTTATCTCAAAAACCGTACATCGATAAATTATAAAAATTATATGGGTGTTCTTAAAATTTTATGTTCTTTCATTAGAGATGTCATTCGATATACTTTCGACGAATTTTTAAATCCGAGGGCGGAGCCCGTACGTTAAGGCATTTGGCTATCACACATTATGACCTATCACCCCACCATCTCAGCGTCGCAACGCGCATGTACTAACTCTCGTTATTATTTATTAATGTTTTGAATTGTATAAAAAAAGAAAATTAAAACTTAAAAAATAAAATAATAGAACAAAAATAAAAATTTTTGATGCTGAAGCATGACCCATATATTAATTAAAAGATTGAGAAAGAAAACACAATGAATATCTAGTGCATTGGTGATGTGTTCGTGTTGTTTGATCGGCGCATCATAGGGTCGAAACCCGCATGTCGCATTTACTTAATTTGTAAGCATTTATTTATTTGTTGATATGTATATGTGGCAGATGAGGTGTCAAACTCTTATCGCCTTACGATATGGAAGCGACACGTAAGAAAAAGCTGACTTGGCGAGACCATAGACATGCCACATATACACTTGGAAATAGAGAGTTATATATATATATATATAGATAGAGATATATATGCACACATAGGAGAGGGAATATGCCGAGGCTTGTTAGTGCACTCAAGTAGGTGAAAAACTCTCACATAGCTTAGTAATGCTCTGAAAGGACTAGGACTCGATAAACCGAAAACGCAAGATATATTTATGCCCCACTGCGCCGCAGTGGGTTGAGAACTCCCCACTGCGCCGTAGTGGAAAGTCTCGGCCAAAGGACTGGAAATGCCCTACTGCGCCGCAGTGGGTTCGACACACTCCCACTGCGCCGTAGTGGGAGAAAACCAAAAACTTTACGTGGGATTCCACTGCGCCGCAGTGGGCAAAACTACCCCCACTGCGCCGCAGTGAGCCACCTGATCAGCAACCCTAAACCATTTCAACACTTGAACAAACTTGCAACCTCCACATTTCAAAATGAACTTCATAAAACACATTTCAAATATTACCAAGAACAATATAGACACATTTTGAACAAATTTACAACATCAACTAGTTTCAAACCCTTGAACACCATCAATGGGTCATTTACCCATTTTGACGTTAATTTCGTCCAAAATTGTAACAACTCGCAAAAATCTGAGTAAATATAAAAATCATAAGGTATTATGTCTAAAGCCTTAATAAGATCAAATTTAAAGTTTGACAAAATAACGTCAACTATTTAGATTAAATCACGGATTAAACATTTAGCAGAACAATGATTATTACTCGAATAACAATTGTTTTAAGCGAGCCTTTTTGGTTCCTTAACCCGTTTTGGCTTTGTAATCCGGTTTGTTTGACGTTTCTACTCTCTGTGTGTTTGTTATTTTTTTTGTTTTCGATAATCTATTTATATATATTTTCTACCTACTCAGCCTCACCTTTTTGATGCCTTTTCGTCTAGTTATATGTTCAGTACTTGTCAGTTTTACGGTTATCGTTTTATGGTTTATTTCTTTTTTTCTTCTTATGTGTCCGGTCGATTTTCGATGTTTTATCGGAATGTTTTCATCTTATCTTCTTGTTATTCACATTTTTTCATACAGTGATTTTTGTTGTCGATTATTTATTCGTCTCTTGTTTTTTTTATCTGGTTTTTGTCTTCATTCTTCCGTGCTTTTTGTCATCTCTTCTGTTTTTGTCACCCGCCTCCTTTTCTTTATTTCGTTCCTTTCCCCTTATTCCAGTCTTTCATATGGTCAGTTTCCTTTTGATTTCCTTGGTTACTGAGTGTTATTTTGCGTTTAGCTTTACTATTCTGTTGAATTTTCACTTGGGCCATAGTTCTGGTATGCTTGATTCTGTTATTTCATTTGACTTAGCTTCTTTCTCGACCTACCCTGATGATTCGTTTCCCTTTTTGATTTTTGTACTTGTTAGTGCTTTTCGGTTTTTTTCTTATTTTCTATTTCTGATTCGCTACTTTTCTTATTGGTGTCTTTCTTCTACTTCTTTCTATGTTTTTTGTGCTCTTTTCTTTCGGGTTAAAATGTCCCGCACTCTTTCCAGTGTTGTGTTTATCTATGTTGATATTTGTGCTGCTCCCCGTTTCCCATGTACAAGTCTACTGAACATCTTATCTCTTGGCATTTCACGTGTGTGGCAGTCTATGCCCAAGGCATGTGATGACTTTCCCTATGTGGTGTGCCCATTGAGTAGCGAGCATCCCTTCGTTAGTAGTCTTGGATGCTTTGCAGTGGAAGGATACAACGAGGTTTTTGAGTTGGTATGGTTCCTTTCTGCTTGCTTTCTTCTTTTAAGACGTACTGTTCTTTTATTTTTATTTTATTTATCATTTACTGTTTTAGTTACGCAAACAAATTTATTGTGTTAGTTTGTTGAACGAGGAAACTGCAATCGCCTCTGTCTTACAAGAGTTAGTGACTGCACGTATTATTTATTGGATGGTGAATATTGCTTTACCATGACCGTAGTGGCGGCTGAAGACGGGTTTACCGGCATCTATGAGGCCATAGTTTATTGTTGCTGTCTTGATGGCAAGAGAACATTAAAGAGTTTGTCCCTCATGGATGTAGAACAAGGTATGCATGTATCTTTATTATGCTTAATTATTAATTCAAATTAGTAATGTAAACTCTATAAACAAAAGTTGCACATGTTTTCCGAATCTGTCCTAGGTGCTAATTTTATCACGCACCTTCATGAATTTGTATAGGCCGATAGCATGTCTGTTAGCTTTTCTTGTTCGGTGTTTTATGACTTGTGTGCCTCATCTTTCATGCAGGTAAGAAGAGACCTGCATCCAACCTCAAAAGCCCGAAAGGTAATTAGTTTTCAAGTGATATATATTCCGATTCTTGGTTTTGATATAGATGTCCAACCAAAGTTTTTGCATGTTTTACCAGATTATTGTTTCTCCTCTATAGTATTGAGCGCGTGATTTCTCCTATAACGTGTTTTGTTTGTCTGTATTCCTAACCTATAGGTGTATGCTTGTCTACCCTCAACAAGTTCCAGACCGGGATGTTTGAGAGGGGAACCATAAATGGCATTATTTATGGTCTCTACGACTATGACGACCCATCTGAACTAGTTGCTTGACAATGACAAGGTTAGTTGTTTATGATGGTAAAATGTAAATACGTGTGAAGTGGGAGTATGGTTAATTTGTGTTCTTATGCATTTTTTATATGCCCGTCACTTTTCAGGATTTGGAGGGGAGTGCTTCATTTTTGATGAGCGTGCATGATGTGATGTTGGCACAATTAAAGATGATTTCCTTGGGCGTAATTAGTGATCCTGGTTCAACTTGTTGATCCTTGGCATACTCTTTTTTTCTCGTTAGAAGGATGTCATGAATAACTAGATAAACCTTGTTGCATCTCAACATCTGAGGGTTGTATGTGCAGTACTAGTTAAAGCTCTTCTCATGGCTCGACCCAAAGCCCTTCTTGTACTACAAATGGATTCTGTTTTATAACCCAGGAATTTGTACGGGATTCATGTTTGGTTGGTGGTTCTTTTTCTTGTTATTTATCGTGACAAAGAGTTTCATGGCAAAAGTATTACCGTATGTTTGCTGGTGATTGTTTGGTGTCTTAAATAGTAGTTTCTATTTTGTTTTGAGACTAGTGTATAAATGCAAGTTGTAGTATTATGGAAAACTATATTTATTGTATATATGCCGGATCATACGATTAGATATATGAAAGAGGAGGCTAAAATAGTAGAATAACGGTTCCAATACGAGTCCACAAGAGGGGCCACGAATAATGGCACCATGGAGGTGAACCCGGTCCAGCTATTAACAGTCCTGGCAGCAGAGGAGCTACTTCCATCACATCTATCAAATACATCACAAGATTCGACCCCACCCCTTTAAACACAAATCTCTCGATTCCAGCAATCATTACATTTGTTTTTAATAACTAGGTCTTTTATCAGCGCGATGCGCAGATTGTTATAAATATTGTTTTATAAACAATCGACTAATGCGACAAATTAATGTTTTTAGCGAACTTTTGTTAAGCTTGCTTTGAAATACTTGACAAGGTAGATGCATGATTACACGAATGTTCCTCTTTTGAAAGCAAATGCTAAGCAATCGCCATTATTCGAAGACTTCAAGTTATTCACATATCCAAAATAGTCATACTTGACTTTAGCTCTTGAAGTCTAGTTTTGGCAGCTTCAATATTTGACAAAGTTTTGGGATTCCCATTATCTACAACTTTTGCTTGTCATCTTGCAACTTCAATCACCTATTAAATTAAATCAAATTGATAATAAAAATGCTAGCAATAGTCAAATTCGGGAAAAAGAAATTCATCATATCAATGTAATATATACTTACTTTTCATTTACTTTTTATGAGAAAAATAGAAACTAAATTCCATAAGTACATAAAAAGTAAATGAAAAGTAAGTATATATTACATTGATATGATGAATTTCTTTTTCCTGAATTTGACTATTGCTAGCATTTTTATTATCAATTTGATTTAATTTAATAGGTGATTGAAGTTGCAAGATGACAAGCAAAAGTTGTAGATAATGGGAATCCCAAAACTTTGTCAAATATTGAAGCTGCCAAAACTAGACTTCAAGAGCTAAAGTCAAGTATGACTATTTTGGATATGTGAATAACTTGAAGTCTTCGAATAATGGCGATTGCTTAGCATTTGCTTTCAAAAGAGGAACATTCGTGTAATCATGCATCTACCTTGTCAAGTATTTCAAAGCAAGCTTAACAAAAGTTCGCTAAAAACATTAATTTGTCGCATTAGTCGATTGTTTATAAAACAATATTTATAACAATCTGCGCATCGCGCTGATAAAAGACCTAGTTATTAAAAACAAATGTAATGATTGCTGGAATCGAGAGATTTGTGTTTAAAGGGGTGGGGTCGAATCTTGTGATGTATTTGATAGATGTGATGGAAGTAGCTCCTCTGCTGCCAGGACTGTTAATAGCTGGACCGGGTTCACCTCCATGGTGCCATTATTCGTGGCCCCTCTTGTGGACTCGTATTGGAACCGTTATTCTACTATTTTAGCCTCCTCTTTCATATATCTAATCGTATGATCCGGCATATATACAATAAATATAGTTTTCCATAATACTACAACTTGCATTTATACACTAGTCTCAAAACAAAATAGAAACTACTATTAATAGTAGTTTCTATTTTGTTTTGAGACTAGTGTATAAATGCAAGTTGTAGTATTATGGAAAACTATATTTATTGTATATATGCCGGATCATACGATTAGATATATGAAAGAGGAGGCTAAAATAGTAGAATAACGGTTCCAATACGAGTCCACAAGAGGGGCCACGAATAATGGCACCATGGAGGTGAACCCGGTCCAGCTATTAACAGTCCTGGCAGCAGAGGAGCTACTTCCATCACATCTATCAAATACATCACAAGATTCGACCCCACCCCTTTAAACACAAATCTCTCGATTCCAGCAATCATTACATTTGTTTTTAATAACTAGGTCTTTTATCAGCGCGATGCGCAGATTGTTATAAATATTGTTTTATAAACAATCGACTAATGCGACAAATTAATGTTTTTAGCGAACTTTTGTTAAGCTTGCTTTGAAATACTTGACAAGGTAGATGCATGATTACACGAATGTTCCTCTTTTGAAAGCAAATGCTAAGCAATCGCCATTATTCGAAGACTTCAAGTTATTCACATATCCAAAATAGTCATACTTGACTTTAGCTCTTGAAGTCTAGTTTTGGCAGCTTCAATATTTGACAAAGTTTTGGGATTCCCATTATCTACAACTTTTGCTTGTCATCTTGCAACTTCAATCACCTATTAAATTAAATCAAATTGATAATAAAAATGCTAGCAATAGTCAAATTCGGGAAAAAGAAATTCATCATATCAATGTAATATATACTTACTTTTCATTTACTTTTTATGAGAAAAATAGAAACTAAATTCCATAAGTACATATATTTCAAATAAATAAGAAAGTAATATACAAACTTACGGATTTAATTATATTGTGTAGACTGTAGAGCAAATATGCAAGAACACATAATATTTATGTATGTATAGGGTGCACAAATATCCAAGAACACATAATGTTCGTGTATGTATAGGGCGAATATGCTTGTGATTTTTTGGTTAATGGTAATTGATATCATTCATCTAATTAGAAAGATTTAAATTCCTAATCAAAGGATTTAATAATATACTATAATGTAGATATATTTTTAGTCATATATCTTTACTAATTTTGATCTAATAGATGAATTGATTTTATTTTCATATACGGTGTATGGTATGTTTTTTTTAATAGTTTCTAAAGTTTTGTTGCCAAATGTTTTGGAAGCCTATCCGTTCCACATTAATTTTGTTTCAATATTTTATTATATATATAATAAATATTAATATTGTAATTGTAAAAAAATTATGAGAATGCCACATAGGATTAAATCCTACATGGCGAAGTTAGAAGCTAGTTTTAGGTTGGGAAGACTAAAAAATCGTTTGGTTAAATACTGTTTTAATAAGTATATAAATATTTTGCCGTTCAAAAAATGTAAAAAAAGATGCCGTTCAAAAAAAAAAAAAAAAAAAATTTTAAAATGTGTTGCGTCTACAACTAGGACGCAATTAGGTACGTTTTGTTAACTACTTCAAACTTCAAATGTGTTGATGGACTATATCAGAGCTATAGGTGAGGACTCTATGTTTGTTTATGATTTGCTTCTCCATCTGTTTACATACCAAAAGCATCTCACATTTACCCTGAGTAATCGAAAATCATATAGAGTATAATATTAATTGCATAGTCATCACTTACTTTTGCATCACTATTAGAATGCAAGACCTAGTAACAATATTGGAACACAGAATGTAAGGCATTCTCATGAGAGGGGCCATTACAAGTAAATAGGTTTGATTGCTTGTAAAACTGAAGGCAAAAATTTCTAGTGGCTAGTAGCCTAGTACCTAGTCAGAAGTCATGTCCAATGTGCGGGTTGATTGGACTTCCTGTTAATAGCCCAACTTGTATTATGGATTTCCGCATCCATATAGGCTATAGTTTTAGTGTTATACTGAAACGACACGACTCAAATTTTTTTTTTTTTTTTTTTTTGACGGACGGACGCTTGAGCGACCGTGAGAGCGTCCGTGAAAACAAAATCTTCGGATGCAAATTTTGATGAAATGGTTTTGCTTAAGATGTTGTATAAGTCATATCTTATCAAATTCAGACCATTTGGACCATTGAAACTTGACTTATGAACAAAGGGTAAAATCTGAACAGAAAGTTTAGGGTTTAGGATTTTAAATTAAATGGCTAAATTAATATATATATCAAATCCTTTCAACATTCTATTTTTTTTTTGTTTTCACTGTCAAATTCACGATCCTTTCATCAAGGTTAGTTTTTTCGATCCTTTTGTTATTTTCGAGTTTACGGTTCATCTTTACAATTGTTGTATTAGGATGGCTCCTATATTTTTGTTCGAGTATAATAGGTTGAATATGAAATTGAGGTTTTATAATTGAATATGATATTCGGGTTTTCATATTTCCAGGATGGCAACAAGGCTTAACTAGGTTTTAATCTATGTATATAACTTTTTTTTTCTACAACATTTGATGAATTCACGTGTTTAACCCTGATTTTTGGTTTTAGTTTTTCCAGGAAAAATAGTTGCCTTCAAGGTGTTTGATGTTATGTCTGAAAGACACAGTTTATGTGAACAAGGTAATCATCTTCTTTGCTTTTGCTTTTGGTTTATTGTTTTGGTGATTTATTATTAAAAGCGGTAGAAAAACGCTTCCTGATTCCTTATTCCTTTTGGAACAAATTTTAATTTGTTATGAGCATGTTGCCTACGGGAGACGTTTGATGTTAAAAATATGCTACTTATCAGTATTAATGTGAGTTCTCAATTAGTGCTTATTGGTATTTTATCTAATTCACATTTATTTGTTTATTTTATTGCATATAGGTAATGCTTAAAAAGTTTGAAAATGGGCCTATGGTCATCCATAGTAAGTCTCACACTGATGAGACATTAGTAATAAACATTATGTTCCTTATTTATGCGGAAAAAAAAGTAGATCTACTTTAATTATATACGAAAATGTACATATTTTTTAGGATCAGATCTTTATTCTTTAGTACAAAAACCTGAGGCCCTGCAAAGTAGGATCACTATTTAGATAATTAGTCAGAGATACATGTTAGTTTTTACGAGAATGTTTGTTGCTTTATAGAGATTTATATTAACGAAAGATTGAAAAGAAACAATATAAGCCTTTAATTGAAGAAATCATCTCTAGCTGAGGCACTACAATAACAAAGTGACGTTAAACATAATTTCCAGATTTTCATTGGCTTAGCATATTAGGCCAAACAGAGTGACACACTCGAGATCCCAAGCTCTTTATATGTGACTATTAAGTTCATTTCAAATTCGGAGAACTATGGATAGCTATTCTCTTGAGCAATACATACTACAGAAATTACAAGTGTCTCTGCGACAATGGAACCTACTTCTTAGTGTAATGAGGTTCTTATTTCATAGAAGGTTGATTTACATGTTTCCAGAAGGTTGATTGGTTGATGGTTCTTTTATATCAGATTTCAACTCGACATGTTAATAGAAATGTTGGATGTAACAGCCAAACGTGTGAAAGAATTGTTGGACAGGATCAACGATAACTCCACCAAGACAGACAATTTGGTTCATATTGAAGACTTCACACACCTGTAGAGGTGGCAAAATCGGCAAGTGGGCAGGTTGGTTTAACAATTTATATTTGTTATAAATAGTTGATGTGTCAAGTATGATGACAAACACTATGTGGATGCCTCCTTCTGTGCTTTAAAAGTTATTTATATGGTTAGTATTTAATCATGTGCATGTTCCTTTATTATTTATCCAACAGACCTTAAATATAGACCTTGCAGCTAATATTAATCAAATATGGACATGCAATATATCGAAAAGAAAGTATGAGATAATTGCATCATTGAGGTTGCATTTTATTGCATCATGACCACGAAGGCCTGATCAATATATATCAGATCACCTTTTGTGTTATATGTTTGAGTTAATAAAGTTGTATTGTTAACTTGCTTTTTTCCCCACATAGGAACATGTTTCTATCCATGAGCATTAGAAGTGGTTTTGTGTTCGTGAATTCTCTTCTTAAATTTAACGAGTTATCTTTTTAGATTTCACTATAATATCTACGTTTGTGCGTTATTTTTATATCTTCGCAAGTCGGTTGTATAGTGTGGGTAGAGTTATGGGAAACTTAGTTGGAGCTGCTTCAAAAGTTAGGCTTTTAGTTGATGCATTGGCTATGGCATTGGATGTGAAATTAATAGAAGATTTTGTGTCGGATTAATTTACATTTTTCTATGTGATTAGCTTAGATATTTTGAATATTTGAGTGTAAAGTAGTCTAATTTTGAATATTTCTAGATTTTGTCTTATTTAATTGCCTTTTACACCATATTTGAATTAGGAAGTCAGATAGGGTAGAGGTTGCAAAATGCGCGTGTCACGACTGGGTAATGGGGCAATAATTGTTTTTGGTCAAAATTCCAACCTTCTTTTGTTATTGGTCAGGTGGGTTGGGTTGTGACCATGCATGCTAACTTGCAAATCATCATATATTGACAAAGGACCGATGAACAGGCTGGTTCTGACCATTCTAACCAACAAATCAGCATTGTCACAGATCCGCACTATTATGTGTGTGAATCCATCTACATGTTAGTCCATATATAGGCTTTTTAATTTTGACCAGGTACTTACTAAAATATTGGAGGTAACATAAATAATCCTTTTTGGGGAAAAATAGATTGTCATTATCTTTTGAAAGTGAAAATGTTTGTATTTACGTAGTAGAAAGTACTTCATACAGAGAAACGAACAACACCCCAACGGACAAAAAGATTAAGAAACCCTTTTTTAACCTGTCTCTGATACCAAATTGATGTGAAATTTTCAAAACACAGCGGAATGTAATAATTTTTATGAGGATTTTCTGGTTTATAAGACAACAAAAACGAACAAGACAATAAAATGCAAAGATAGATAAGAATCTAATACTTGATTCGTAAAGGAAACGATCCACCGGAATCAAATAATAGAAACACTCCAACCCACCACTATAATCTATAAAGGATCAACCACCAAGATTATAATTAAAGAAATTGAAGATTTAAAGATCTCACCCCTAAAATTGTTAAAGGACGAACCACAATT
>CM067170.1:83870093-83978880 GCA_034093135.1 Erigeron breviscapus | reverse complement strand
AAATTCACTTTGGTAAGTGGATTTAACGGATGGTGGTACCACGTTTCTTTCACAAAGATGAAATTGTTATCTAAATAATCAAACAAACTAGTTAGTTCAAGGAATTGTAATAAGGATGGTGGTACCACTTGTTGCAAGAAATTGAGTTGATTAGGTGATTGAGTCGATTTTACAAACGGAGTGCACGCCGAATGTGTTTTGTCTTGTCACGATTATTATCACCAACATATAAAGAATTTTGAGCTTAACCATATGCAACCTAGATTTCTTGTGTAGCGGATTCGACATAGATGGCTTTTTAATCATTTGATTACAACAAAAATCTTTTCGTATACTCTCGAGTGACGCCGGTTGAGTATTTTACCTTACTTGTTAATTTCTTAGCTTCCGGAAACGCAAAGTGACAATTCGGTCACAAACCAAACTTTCTCTTGATTCACATTATTACAACTTTTAGTACAACAATCAGTCCTTGTGTTCGATCCTGGTCTTGCCAGTTAACTATATTATATACGAACGGGTACACTGCCCGTAAGTGTGTGGTAGTCAGTAAACGGTAGATCTTGTTATAAATTTTTAAGCTAGATTTCACACATCAGTAATCTTGATTGTGGACGTTATTGTGTTACATAGAGGCTCACTTTAAGTCATGTTTCGCCTTTACTTGTATATTGTGATTATTGACAGTGGTTCCCTGTGGACCATTACTACGAACTCACCAACCTTGTGTTGACTATGCTTAGTACACTTTTCAGGTTAATCTAGGGCGTGGAGTCTGATTATTTGCTTGCTGTTGAACCCGAACTTGGACTTATATGGATCAAGGATCCATTTGCCTTCTTTTGCATTGTACTTAGGACCGTTGGCCATCTTTTGATGTTCTTTTGTTAACTTTGATGGTTATGTACTCTTTATGTTTTGATAGTTGTTTATCTTATTGTATGGATTCACTGAATCCTTTATTTGCATTTAGTTTATGTTCTACATTAATCCCACCTTGTGCTATATGATTTACGTGATATTCTGAGCCTTGGCTTGGGGTGTTACATATTCTTTAGTAACACAAGTTGTTAGTGCCACTAATATGTAACACCCGTGAATTTTGACCGTTGACTTTTGTGTAATTTGACTAACAATCTTGTTGAATGAAATAATTTGGGTTCGATTGGTGATTATATGACTATGTGGTATGTTAGTCGGGTCGTTAATATGTTTATTCGGCGTTTAATTGTGTAAATGGTTGTGTTGTGGCTTGAGAAGCGAAACGGGTCGACCCGTACCCGCGACCCACCAGCCATATGACCCGTACTTTCCCCCCCTTATCCTTCTCATTCACCACACACTCCTTATTCTCCTATCTTTCTCTCAAGTAAAAGCAAAACCACCCAAACCCATCTCATTTCTCCATCTTCTCTTGCATCTAAATCGTGTTTTGGACTTGCTTTAATACAAGAATCATCATCATTGTCATAACTTAATTCCATTGAATCATAACCTTGGGGTTCATAGTTCTAGCATTATCCTTTTTGACCTAATTTGGGTTTGAGCTCAAGGAGACGTTTTGGTAAGTCAAATTCAACCCATTTACTTCTATTTATGTTTAGTAATGCATTTCTGGTCATTTTGAGTATTGACATGTCCTAAATCGGCTTGAAATGGAATTTGGGTCAAATAGGGTTTATATAGGGTTTTGAATCGTTTGGATCGTTTGACGATGTTATGGATGGAAACGAGGGTTTGGGCAAGTGTATTTAGGTACTAAAATGTCATATGTATATTCAAAACGAGTCCATAAGTCTTAAATATCGGATTAGGGTTTTTGGTTCTTGAATTTAGGGTTTAAGTTCTTGTTTCTGCTTTGGAAATCTGCTGCTGCTGTCCATCTTCATGTAACGGCCGTTACACCTTGTAACGCCCGTTACATAGTGTAACGGCAGTTACATGGGCCGTTACAGTGAGTTGGCTTGTGATGGAGTTAACGGCCGTTACCTTTGTGACGCCCGTTATGGACTAGTTTTGTCGAACATTTTCAAACGTCAATAACTTTTGAACCGTAAGTCCGTTTTAGACGTATGACCTATCCTTGGAATCGTGAGAGAGTCTACTTTCTTATAGTAACATTCATTTCGTATGAAACTTCTTTCATTTCTAAAAATGTCGTGTTAAAGTGTCTCGTTATTACTCGGTAAGGTTGTAAATGCGACTAAGGGTTCGTGGCTCGACTTAAACTTAATGAACTAACTCGTTTATGATATTAGAGTTGACATTATGATTTATGACATGCTTTGATAGGTTGTGGACGTGTGGGGCCAAATACTCGCTATTAATCTTCATTTATTCGACTTAAGTTTCTTTGCCGATCAAGGTGAGTTTCGTATCTCCCTACCCGCTTGGGATTCGGGCTGAAAAGTGTAAACCTGGCGTGTTTACTTGTATTTATTGATGCATTGTTTGTTTGACTTGATTGTTGGATTGATGTGACGTATCTTTTCGTTTGATTGACTTGGGTTGTGCTTTCGTTAAGTATTACTTATACATTAGGATAGACGTACATACATGGAAGTCGGTTATGCCTTCCTTTGGGTTTTAGATGTGGTGGGAAGGCTGCGGGTGACCCTATACATAAGCATCTGGACTTGAAGAAAGTAGAACCCTCTGAAGTATATGTACGTATAGTTGGTTTATATTGTGATTAGTGGCTCATGTTTTGTTGATTATTGATCGTTGGCTTTTGGTTATCATACATTGATTTCTGGGTTATGTTGACGAATATTGATTGTTGGCTCAGGATTGGCGAATATTGATTATTGATTCATATTCATCGTATATCGATCGTTGGTTTATGATTTATGCTTTTACATTTGATTGTAAGCATTGCATACATTATTGTTGGACCCTCGGCAGGGGATTTGCCGGCATCCTGGTGCATAGATGTATGCACCCATTTTGGATGTAGTCATGACCCCGAGTATATAGACATATATAACTCGATGATTTTGAGATACAACCTTGTTCATTGCGATGACAGAAGGGTATCGTTGCATTGGTGACCGGCGTTCACGCATAGGATAGGCATGTTGGCTTATTCATGCATTTGGCATTTGCATTGTTTCATATATCATTTGTGCATTCTCATTACACATTGTTGTCTTGTGTACTCTTGTTGATGGACGATATTGTATTGCTTAGAGGCTCGCTGTAAGTCATGCCTAGCCTCTACTCGTTTATTGTGATTATTGACGTGGGTTCTTTATGGACCATTACTACGAACTCACCAACCTTGTGTTGACTATGCTTAGTACACTTTTCAGGTAATCAGGTACTCCCGGACGTGGTGTTTAGTTGCTTGCTTGCTGTCTAACCCGGACTTGGACCTCATGGATCAAGGATTCATTGACCCTCCTTTTGCATTATACTTAGGATCGTTTGCCATCTTTGGATGTGTTATGTTAACGTTGATGGCTATTTGCTCCTGTTGTATTTTGCTATTTGTTTTACTATGTTTTGGATTCACCGAATCGTTAATTGCATTTAGTTTGTTCTATTGTAATTCCACCTGGTGCTGTATGATTTCCGTGACATTTCGAGCTCCGGCTTGGGGTGTTACAGAATGGTGGCCCATGCGTGGTCGTAGAGAATTAGGCGGTTTGACCTAGACTACGGCTTAAGTTAAAACTCTTCATATAGCATGCATGGTTAGGAAATTCGTGTGCAATATGAATTTTGTGAATCCCCGTGTGAGTTCGTAGTTAAGACCATTGTGTGATAGCTTGAATTCAACGTGATGAATATGGCTACTATGATTTGTTGTTGTTATTTGTTGAAGCTAATGCGACGAGTTAGGGCAAAATGAAGGGATGCCATTAACTTAGTATAATATTGTGGCAACCCTAAAAGAACCCGATCAACTCTTTTATGGTTACCCGATACTATAGCAAGTTCATGACATCGTGGATTGCGCACGTGTGGCTTAAAGTATAATAAGGAACCGATATGCTTAATGGAAGTTGATTGGGTGGAAGGTTAGCCGTTGGTACACCTTGTATACATACCCGGTCAATAACTAGAGAGCATATCGAATTCGGATTATACCTTGAATCATTCGTGTTAGTTGTTTAATGACATGATGAAATGAACATGAGTACTTAATTTAATGATAAAATATGGTAATAAATGCAACGTGATGATATGATATGTGAAAACCCCTTATGATCCTAACACTACTGCCTTAGCATGACATTATGTAATGTGTATGTGGTACCGATATGAGGGCATTGACTACTTGTGTGACTAACATGCGAGCATTTGAGACTAACTCTCGGGTCAACGTGTCACTTGTTTTATAGAAATGGAAAGACCAAGAAGAGTCCGAACAAACTATAGGACTGAAGAGGAAGAACCTCAACCGGAAGTACAAAGAGGTAGGGGCCGTGGTAGGGGCCGTGGTAGAGGTCGTGGTAGGGGCCGTGGTAGGGGCCGTGGTAGGGGTCGTGGTAGAGCTCCTGAGCCAAACTTGGCTGAGGTAATTGCTCAAACGGTTGCTGGCATCATGCCCACCATCATTGCTCAAGTCACAGCAAGTCTTGGGCAAAATAACGAAGCCCCAGAAAACGTAAACAATGAAAATGATCAACCTCAAGCCGAAGAATTTGAGGAAGAGGAACCAATGGGAGTCAATATCGGGATGCCCATGAATAACCAATATGGCGGTTACCGTCAAGGGTGTATATTCAAGGATTTTAAAAGTTGCGGGGCACCGGAGTTTGATGGGAAAGGTGGTCCCACGGAATGTATAAGATGGTTTGAGGCAATAGAAGCAGTGATTGAAAGGAGTCATTGCACCTACGATGACCGGATTTCCTATGCATCCGGCATGTTTAGGCATGACGCCTTGAGTTGGTGGAACCAGGAAATAACTCTAGGGCGGACCCAAAATTTGGAGTGGATTGACTTCAAAGAAAAAGTAAAGGCTAAGTTTTGTCCTCCGTACGAGCTACAAAATTTAACAATCGAATTTGCAAATCTCAACATGGAGGGAGCCGATTATAAGGGCTATGTGAGACGATTCCAAGAGTTGTCTACCCTCATTCCTCACTTGGTGGGTACCGAGTTACAAGCCATCCAGAAGTTTGTATTGGGCTTGAATCCTCAAGTCCGATCTTATGTTAACTCAAACATGCCTACTTCCTTGGCTAATGCGGTCAACCAAGCCGGGAGTGTGACCGAAGATCTTTTGAGGAGTGGTGTTTTGAGCAAATCCTCGTCAAACAAGAGGAAGGAAGTGGGTGAGTCTAGCGGAGCAAGGAAAATGGGGAAGTTTGACCCCAAGAATGTAAATAGGGGTAGGTTAATGGCGGCGGTGGAACCGGCTAGGAGGGCTTATACTGGGCCTCATCCTTTCTGTGGAAGATGCAACAGGCACCATCCCGCCACTGCTCCATGTGAAGTATGCTATAATTGCAACCAAGTTGGGCACGCATCCAGAAATTGTAGAGCTCCAAGAGCGGGCCCAATGAATGCGGCTCCTATTCGGGCCGTTCCTCCTCAAGGTAACCAAAGAAGAGGCGAATGCTTTGAGTGTGGTAGCCGTGACCACTACCGTAATAATTGTCCTCGATGGGTGGGACAACAAGTCCAAGTAGCCGTCCACCCCAATCAACTACAAATGGTAGGGCCTAATCAAAACCGGGGACAACAAGGCCACCAAGTGCAACCACGCGGCCGAGCCTTTGCGGCCAATGTAAATGAAGCCCGCAATGATCCCAACGTTGTAGCAGGTACTTTTCTCCTTAATGGTCTCTATGCAACCGTCTTATTTGATTCCGGGGCCGATTTTAGCCTCGTGTCTTCTAACTTTGTTCCTTTGATTGATGTGCATCCGTGTGCTCTAAACTATGTGCTTGACATTGAAATGGTAAATGGGTCACTAACTAGAATTAGCCAAATACTCCGTGATTGTGTTTTGACCTTGGAAGACGTTGACTTCTTCATTGACCTTATGCCTCTTGACATTGGTAGTTTTGATATTATAGTGGGTATGGATTGGTTAGCGGCGGTTAATGCGACGATTGATTGTAGTGAGAGGGTTGTTAAGATACCTTTGGCCAACGGTAAAATTCTTAGGGTTCAAGGCGAAATCTCCGATTCCCCAAATTCTAAAGTCTTTAGTGCTACCACCACAAGGGTAGAATTGAAGACCGTTCCTATTGTTTGTGAATTCCCCGATGTTTTTCCGGATGACTTACCGGGATTACCTCCAGCTCGTGCGCTTGATTTTCGTATTAGTCTTATTCCCGAAGCCGCGCCCGTAGCAAAAGCTCCTTATAGACTAGCTCTAACCGAAATGCAAGAGCTACAAACTCAACTCAAGGAACTCCAAGAGAAGGGTTTCATTCGCCCTAGTCAATCTCCTTGGGGTGCTCCTGTTCTCTTCGTTAAAAAGAAAGACGGATCCTTCAGAATGTGTATTGATTACCGGGAATTAAACAAGCTCACCGTGAAGAACCGATATCCTCTCCCTAGAATTGATGACTTGTTTGATCAACTTCAAGGAGCTAAGCACTTCTCAAATCGATCTTCGCTCGGGTTATCATCAACTCCGGGTACATGAAGATGACATCCCCAAAACGGCTTTCCGCACAAGGTATGGCCATTTTGAATTCACCGTGATGCCATTTGGGTTGACCAATGCACCGGCGGTGTTCATGGACTTGATGAACCGGGTGTGTCAACCATATTTAGACAAGTCCGTTATCGTGTTCATTGATGACATACTTGTATACTCGAAGACAAAAGAGGAGCATGTTAAGCACTTGCGCGAAGTGCTTGAATTACTAAGGAAGGAGAAGTTGTACGCGAAATTTTCCAAGTGTGAGTTTTGGTTGGAAGAGGTCCACTTCCTTGGTCACGTAGTGAGCAAGGATGGTATTCATGTGGACCCAAGCAAGATTGAAGCGGTTAAGAATTGGAGAAGACCCGAAACGCCATCCGAGATCCGTCAATTCCTTGGATTGGCGGGTTACTATAGAAGATTTATTGAAAACTTCTCCCGTATTGCACAACCACTCACCCTTTTGACTCAAAAAGATAAAAGTTTTGAATGGGGCGAAAGACAAGAGAACGCCTTCCAAACTCTTAAGGATATGTTATGTGATGCTCCTATTTTAACGCTACCGGATGGGATCGAAGATTTTGTTGTTTATTGTGATGCTTCGGGGCAAGGTTTGGGTTGTGTCCTTATGCAAAGGGGTAAAGTCATTGCTTATGCCTCTCGGCAATTGAAGGTGCATGAGAAGAACTACCCGACACATGACTTGGAATTGGGAGCGGTTGTGTTTGCTTTGAAGTGTTGGAGACATTATCTCTATGGCACCAAATGTGTGATTTATACCGATCACAAAAGTCTCCAGCACATCTTCAACCAAAGTGAATTGAACATGAGGCAAAGGCGTTGGTTAGAGCTATTTAGTGATTATGATTGTGACATCCGTTATCACCCGGGAAGGCAAATGTAGTAGCCGATGCCTTGAGCCGAAAGGAGAGAGTGAAACCAAGACGGGCTTGAGCTATGAGCCTCACGGTAGGGCCAAGTATTCGTGATCGGATTATTGAAGCCCAAATTCAAGCGACCCTACCGGAAAACTTTGGAAACGAAAACCTAGATGGCATGGAGCAACTATTTGACCGAAAGAATGATAACGGGCTTTACATGGTGGAAAGACTTTGGATTCCTATATTCGGCGATTTAAGAACGCTTATTATGAATGAAGCCCACCTATCACCTTATTCGGTCCATCCCGGGTCGGATAAGATGTACTTTGACTTGAAGGAATTGTATTGGTGGCCGGGCATGAAGCGGGATGTGGCAAGGTATGTGAGTGAGTGTCTTACTTGCTTACAAGTCAAAGCCGATCACAAGAAGCCACCCGGATTGTTGGTGCAACCGGTGATGCCCGAATGGAAGTGGGAACATATCTCAATGGACTTCATCACCAAACTACCGAAGACGAGAAGCGGCCGAGACACGATTTGGGTGATAGTAGATCGGTTAACGAAATCGGCTCACTTTCTAGCCATTCGTGAAACCGATAAATTTGACACTTTAGCTCGTTTGTACATCAAGGAAATAATATCTAAGCATGGAGTGCCGGTTTCTATCATTTCCGATAGAGATGCCCGTTTCAAATCAAAATTTTGGGAAGCCTTTCAAAAAGCCATGGGTACTCGACTTGACATGAGCACGGCGTTTCACCCTCAAACGGATGGGCAAACCGAGAGAACCATTCAAACACTTGAAGATATGTTGAGGGCGTGCGCAATTGATTTTGGTGGAAGTTGGGAAGACCATTTGCCGTTAGTTGAGTTTTCATACAACAATAGCTACCACGCTACTATTCAAATGGCACCCTTTAAGGCCTTGTATGGTAGGGTGTGCCGTTCTCCTTTAGCTTGGGCGGAAATTGGAGAGAGTCAACTTATCGGGCCGGAAATTGTGATTGAAACTACCAAGGTAATATCTCAAATTAAGGAGAAGTTGCAATTGGCCCGTGAACGTCAAAAGAAGTATGCCGATGTGAGACGAAGACCGTTGGAGTTTGAAGTTGGCGAATTTGTACTATTGAAAGTGTCACCTTGGAAAGGCGTCGTACGATTCGTGAAGCGGGGAAAACTTGCACCAAGGTATGTTGGTCCTTTCAAGATTCTTGAACGGGTTGGGAAAGTTGCTTATAGGCTAGAATTGCCTCAAGAGCTTAGCGGCGTGCATGATGTGTTTCATATTTGTAATTTGCGCAAGTGTTTGGCGGATCCTACACATCATGTGCCTATGGACGAAATTAGGGTTGATTCGAGCCTAAACTTTGTTGAAGAACCGGTAGAGATCATGGACCGTCAAGAAAAGAAACTCAAGAAGAAACGCTACACAATTGTCAAGGTTAGATGGAGTGCTAGACGTGGAGCCGAGTTCACTTGGGAGAGAGAGGATCATATGAGGTCGAAGTATCCACATTTATTTAATAATTAGGGTTTTGTAGAATTTCGGGACGAAATTCTTTTAACGGGGGAATAATGTAACACCCGTGAATTTTGACCCGTTGACTTTTGTGTAATTTGACTAACAATCTTGTTGAATGAAATAATTTGGGTTCGATTGGTGATTATATGACTATGTGGTATGTTAGTCGGGTCGTTAATATGTTTATTCGGCGTTTAATTGTGTAAATGGTTGTGTTGTGGCTTGAGAAGCGAAACGGGTCGACCCGTACCCGCGACCCACCAGCCATATGACCCGTACTTTCCCCCCCTTATCCTTCTCATTCACCACACACTCCTTATTCTCCTATCTTTCTCTCAAGTAAAAGCAAAACCACCCAAACCCATCTCATTTCTCCATCTTCTCTTGCATCTAAATCGTGTTTTGGACTTGCTTTAATACAAGAATCATCATCATTGTCATAACTTAATTCCATTGAATCATAACCTTGGGGTTCATAGTTCTAGCATTATCCCTTTTGACCTAATTTGGGTTTGAGCTCAAGGAGACGTTTTGGTAAGTCAAATTCAACCCATTTACTTCTATTTATGTTTAGTAATGCATTTCTGGTCATTTTGAGTATTGACATGTCCTAAATCGGCTTGAAATGGAATTTGGGTCAAATAGGGTTTATATAGGGTTTTGAATCGTTTGGATCGTTTGACGATGTTATGGATGGAAACGAGGGTTTGGGCAAGTGTATTTAGGTACTAAAATGTCATATGTATATTCAAAACGAGTCCATAAGTCTTAAATATCGGATTAGGGTTTTTGGTTCTTGAATTTAGGGTTTAAGTTCTTGTTTCTGCTTTGGAAATCTGCTGCTGCTGTCCATCTTCATGTAACGGCCGTTACACCTTGTAACGCCCGTTACATAGTGTAACGGCAGTTACATGGGCCGTTACAGTGACTTGGCTTGTGATGGAGTTAACGGCCGTTACCTTTGTGACGCCCGTTATGGACTAGTTTTGTCGAACATTTTCAAACGTCAATAACTTTTGAACCGTAAGTCCGTTTTAGACGTATGACCTATCCTTGGAATCGTGAGAGAGTCTACTTTCTTATAGTAACATTCATTTCGTATGAAACTTCTTTCATTTCTAAAAATGTCGTGTTAAAGTGTCTCGTTATTACTCGGTAAGGTTGTAAATGCGACTAAGGGTTCGTGGCTCGACTTAAACTTAATGAACTAACTCGTTTATGATATTAGAGTTGACATTATGATTTATGACATGCTTTGATAGGTTGTGGACGTGTGGGGCCAAATACTCGCTATTAATCTTCATTTATTCGACTTAAGTTTCTTTGCCGATCAAGGTGAGTTTCGTATCTCCCTACCCGCTTGGGATTCGGGCTGAAAAGTGTAAACCTGGCGTGTTTACTTGTATTTATTGATGCATTGTTTGTTTGACTTGATTGTTGGATTGATGTGACGTATCTTTTCGTTTGATTGACTTGGGTTGTGCTTTCGTTAAGTATTACTTATACATTAGGATAGACGTACATACATGGAAGTCGGTTATGCTTCCTTTGGGTTTTAGATGTGGTGGGAAGGCTGCGGGTGACCCTATACATAAGCATCTGAGACTTGAAGAAAGTAGAATCCTCTGAAGTATATGTACGTATAGTTGGTTTATATTGTGATTAGTGGCTCATGTTTTGTTGATTATTGATCGTTGGCTTTTGGTTATCATACATTGATTTCTGGGTTATGTTGACTTGATTGTTGGATTGATGTGACGTATCTTTTCGTTTGATTGACTTGGGTTGTGCTTTCGTTAAGTATTACTTATACATTAGGATAGACGTACATACATGGAAGTCGGTTATGCTTCCTTTGGGTTTTAGATGTGGTGGGAAGGCTGCGGGTGACCCTATACATAAGCATCTGGGACTTGAAGAAAGTAGAACCCTCTGAAGTATATGTACGTATAGTTGGTTTATATTGTGATTAGTGGCTCATGTTTTGTTGATTATTGATCGTTGGCTTTTGGTTATCATACATTGATTTCTGGGTTATGTTGGAGGAATATTGATTGTTGGATTGATGTGACGTATCTTTTCGTTTGATTGACTTGGGTTGTGCTTTCGTTAAGTATTACTTATACATTAGGATAGACGTACATACATGGAAGTCGGTTATGCTTCCTTTGGGTTTTAGATGTGGTGGGAAGGCTGCGGGTGACCCTATACATAAGCATCTGAGACTTGAAGAAAGTAGAATCCTCTGAAGTATATGTACGTATAGTTGGTTTATATTGTGATTAGTGGCTCATGTTTTGTTGATTATTGATCGTTGGCTTTTGGTTATCATACATTGATTTCTGGGTTATGTTGGAGGAATATTGATTGTTGGCACAGTTCTTGATTATTGTCGTTGGCTTTTGGTTATCATATATTGATTTCTAGGTTATGATTGACGAATATTGATTGTTGGCTCAGGATTGGCGAATATTGATTATTGATTCATATTCATCGTATATCGATCGTTGGTTTATGATTTATGCCCTTACATTTGATTGTAAGCATTGCATACATTATTGTTGGACCCTCGGCAGGGGATTTGCCGGCATCCTGGTGCATAGATGTATGCACCCATTTTGGATGTAGTCATGACCCCGAGTATATAGACATATATAACTCGATGATTTTGAGATACAGCCTTGTTCATTGTTATGACAGAAGGGTATCGTTGCATTGGTGACCGGCGTTCACGCATAGGATAGGCATGTTGGCTTATTCATGCATTTGGCTTTTGCATTGTTTCATATATCATTTGTGCATTCTCATTACACATTGTTGTCTTGTGTACTCTTGTTGATGGACGATATTGTATTGCTTAGAGGCTCGCTGTAAGTCATGCCTAGCCTCTACTCGTTTATTGTGATTATTGACGTGGGTTCTTTATGGACCATTACTACGAACTCACCAACCTTGTGTTGACTATGCTTAGTACACTTTTCAGGTAATCAGGTACTCCCCGGACGTGGTGTTTAGTTGCTTGCTTGCTGTCTAACCCGGACTTGGACCTCATGGATCAAGGATTCATTGACCCTCCTTTTGCATTATACTTAGGATCGTTTGCCATCTTTGGATGTGTTATGTTAACGTTGATGGCTATTTGCTCCTGTTGTATTTTGCTATTTGTTTTACTATGTTTTGGATTCACCGAATCGTTAATTGCATTTAGTTTGTTCTATTGTAATTCCACCGGGTGCTGTATGATTTCCGTGACATTTCGAGCTCCGGCTTGGGGTGTTACAATACATCCATTCTTTAGTAACACATTTTTTAAGTGTCACTGATACATACATTCTTTAGTAACACAATTATTAAGTGCCACTATTACATCTATTCTTTAGTAACACATGTACATATGTCACTAAAGACCACTATATAGTGGCACATAAATATATGTCACTAAAAGTGTGTGCCACTAAAAGGTATTTTTTTTGTAGTGTAACTAATACACGAATTGTTTATAAATTTTTAAATTGTCTCATGTATATTTAATGTCGTGATGAATATATATCCACCCCTCCTAGATTTGAATCCAACCAACTATCAATAGATTAAATTGATATTTAGAAAAAATTGAGATTTAGAAATCTTAGGTTCAAATTATGTTAAGGAGATATATAGGGGTTTCTTATGATGGGTTCAAATTAGAGCTCGATATATGAAAAGACAATGTCGTTTAGCCCAAGTTTACCGTTAAAGAAAATTAAAATCGAACAGAGACCATGAAGTCTCAAGTCTCAAGTACCGTTTAAGAAAAGTTTTTATTTTTATTGTTGAAATTTTTTACGATCAATAATGTAGAAAAGTAGAAAACAGAAGACTTGACAAATTAAAATTGAACATTTAATATGAAACGTAAGGAGATCATGTCTATACTCTATAGTATCTTTTAGATATATACTACTCCATTTCATGTAAAAGCTGGTGAGATGAGTTGACGCCACCCTCCTTTATTGTCATTACGTACTCACGGCTACAACCGTATACCACATTCTCTTGTTTTACTATATATATAAGCCACTACCCCAACTCTTCCGCCCTGCTATCTCTCTCCGTACGCTGGAAAGAAAATATTAGCAGAAATTAAGGATACCGAATTGAATTAAGAGAATGAAATTGAGATTGAAGAGACTCCGAAGGAGCCTTTTCAAGTTTTATGGTGGTTGTGCTGGTGGCGGTGGCGGTGGCTCTGCGGTGGCGGTGGCGGTGGCGGTGGCGGTGGTGGTGGCGGTGGCGGTGGCGGTGGCGGTGGCGGTGGCGGTGTGCTGGTGGCGGTGGCGGTGGCTCTATGATCAGTAATGACAACAAGGAATGCTGTGTGGCCATCATTAAAGAAATCGAATGGGAGGTAAGGCCTGGTGGGATGATTGTCCAGAAGAGAGACGATATGGAAGACCAAAAGACCGAAAAAGAAGGATCTATTTTGGTTAGAGTCGCAACTGTTAGTTCACAATGTTGTGACATATCCATCCAAGCTACTTCAACGTTTGGTATGTTGGCTCATGATATTGTATCCAAGCCTTACTTAATTTACTCCACATATATACAAAACAATTTTCTTTAACAAAAATTAAATACCTTTAACATGTATATCATGTTTTCTTTTTACAACAATTTTTGATGGTACGTCATGATATCATATTATATCATCGGATCTAGTGTACGTATAAGGACTGAGGGCAATCGCACTCGATCATATATAGATCAGTGGCGGATCCAGAAGTTTATGAGGCGAGAGCCTAAGAAAACTAACCATGGAAGTATACATGGAAACTCGGGGAGCTTAATGGACTGGTTAAACTGAAGTTAAGGGGTGGGAGGTTGACGATTGACCACCCTAATTACATGGTGGCTCATCACTAACATAGATATATCATATTTATTATTATAGAATAGGATTTACCTCATGTTTAAACCAAATTCTATTTTTGCCCTCTACGTTGTAAGTTAACCTTTTCACGTATACATACATACATACTTAGAGTTGTAGTCTTATAGATATAAATTTTAATAGATCCACTTGTTTTCATATTTTTGAATTGTAATTAAGTAACATATGCATACCATGATATAGCACTTATCGTCGAAGTAATTTACAATTGGCATGCATATGCTTGTGGTATAATGCGGTATATACGTACGTTCAAACATCAAGCATGTTTCTTTTAATCGCATTCTAGCCTGAATCTTTTTCTATAGAATATACGAGTAATAGATTTTTTTTTTGTTTTGAAATATATAGGAGAACTGAAAATGATGTTATCAAAGATGACTGGCTTGGAACCACAGGAGCAAAGGGTGTTGTTCAAAGGAAAAGAGAGGGAAGATATGGAACACCTACATATGGTTGGAGTTTTAGACAAAGACAGGGTAGTCATGTTGGAAGATCCAGCCATCAAAGAAAGCAAAGTCCACGGATCATGTCACTGCAAATAATATTATAATTATTCACATTTTTAGTTAACATAAATAAATTTTTAATTTGTTTAAGCTTTTATGTGTGTATGTTGAACTAAAAATGTGAATACATTTATCTATACACTAATAATTGTGATTCTAAAAGTTCACATTTCTTTTATATGGACTTTCATATTTAATTTTTCACACCACATTTATCTACATTATCATATCACACAATAATCATGTTTTACTTTAATACAATACTTGTTTTAACATAGTCGATTTATATATTATTTACATAAAGCCCCTTAATTACGCATGCTTCATATATATATAAAGGTCCAATAAGCCCCACAACACATAAAAGTTGCCCAATTACTTACGTACGACTCTCACGCCCATTAATCAAACATATATGTAGAATGTAGATCATGATAACTTTTGTAATGATATTAATTGTTAGATTTTTTTATAGTATTGAGATCCTTTAAAGTGAGGACTGAAATTAAATATCAAGGGTTAAGATTTAAAGATAATTTTTAAATCTTGACCATTGATTTTAATCCAAGGGTTAAAATTCATCAACTTTACCTATGAAGTTGTTTTTAACTTTAAAGGATCCTCATCCTTTTTTATAATAAGCTCTCACACATTATACTAAACATATATAGTAATGAGATAAATATATAATAGACATATTTTTTAGAAAAAATCATTTATCTTTGGTCTTAGATCAAATGTCATGGAAAGTGATAGGATCTGGGAGAGGGTCTGAATACTGTGAGGTCTCGGGTTTGATCTTTGGCTATGGGGTTTTTTCACTGATAACATTATTATTTTTTTAAATCTGAAGGCACCGAGGTCGTGTAAGGATCTTAGCCCCTACCCAATTAGACGAGTCGTCCCGTATGATTGATCTTTAATAGATTTTGCGAAATAGCACCCTGAACTAGCCGTTTAAAAATAAAAAGTAAAAAAATAATAATTAAGTAATGTTTTTTTGAAAATGTTTATAATAAGATAAACAAAACTAATGACGATAAAAATGGAACTAGAGAAGTATGATAGATGCTCATTTATGTCATGTTTAATAATTGTTATACTTGTTTTAGCATTATTACGTGAGAGACATTCTTAAGAAAGAAGACTTCTTTATAAAGCAAATTTTTGTTAGAAAGGGTGATGGGATCCTTTTGTCAAACTCAATTGAGAAGCAAAAGACCATATATGTCCCACTTTTGAGTGTGTGGACTGAGATCCTTTTAAACCAAAATAGGTTTTATACTTGTTTTATACAAAAAGGGTATAAGTGCTTAAAAGTTAAAAAGATGACCGTTTCTAGACACGGAACTAAAGATCTATTAATTACTACGAGGACGGTACCCGCGCAATGCGGCGGCGGTGGCGGGGACGGCGGTCTAGTGGTGTCGGTGACGGTATTATTGGTGGTGGTGGCGGTGTCAAGTGGTGTAGGTTGATGTAAAGGTGATAGTGGAATATTTAAAAAGATAAGGGCTTAAAGTGTTAATTATTAAAATAAGGGTTTAGGGTGTAAATTAATTCATTAAGAACAAATTTGGTAATTTATAAAAACTCCTTCCATAGTTGGTGTTTATTAAGGGCAATTTAGTACTTCCGTATGTAACATTTGAATAACATTTTCTATTTGTAGGGGGTGAATAATTTTTATAAAGGAGTATAGATAGAAGGTATTTGTGATTACGTTTTAAATTAATTATTTAATTATTACGTTTGTAAAATGTAAATAATCCAAAAAAATGTTTGTATGAAAAAGTGATTATTTGCTATGAAAACGCAGTTTTGGAGAAGCATGTACATACATGCTTTTTCAAAACGCAGTTTTGAAAACGCATAATCTATTTTGAAAACGCAAAATATGTTTTGTAACGTAATACCAAATATATGTTCAAATAAACGCTCCCTTTAAAAATATGTGACACATAAAATCCTTTACTTTGAAAGATTTAAGAAAAGCTTTGGTTTAAACAATCTATATCTATATTTTCTATTAAAGCAAACTAGTCCCCATTTTAAATAAACTAGCCTAACCGCCACCACCACCACCAATCGTCACCGCCGCCACTACCGCCGTCGCCGTCATTACATCACCACTGCCACCACTGCCGCACGCCACCACGATCTGTCGTCACCGTCACCATTACACCGTCGCATCGCTCGGTTACCTAGTTTATATGTAAATTGACGCTTTATTCAAGCAGTTATTACAAAACACCTTTCACAATCACAATATATATTATACTAGATTAAACTTGAACATTGTATGGTTAAAAAATGTATATATATACCAAAACTTCAAACGTTTCTTATCTTAACTTTTTTAAGATAGACTAACTCATCATGAGTCCGTGAATAAAATAAAAATTCTTGATACGATATTTATTGACAAAATTTTTGACTAATTGACTATTTAACTACTGACTTGGACTGACTAATTGAGTATGACATGACTATTTACGTCGTGTCAAAACACAAACACAAAACACTTTATCAAATCGGTATGTAATATTAACAATAACACAAGAAAATGCAAAATATATATTAACACTCAAAAAATTTATGGTGGACGAAAACATATGTTTTAATCGGATCTATATAAACAAACAAAATAAATAAATGATGTAAAGATCAACCTGGTATAAAGAGGCGTGTTTTACAGGGCATAAATAGAAAGGAGAATCAGTAAGGAAAATATAATTACTTTAATTATGTAAATAATTGTGTTTAATTTAATGAATATTTGTATCCATAAGTTTATAATTAAATTTTAAAATATGATAACAAATATTATCAATGGGAGTATGGAACGCGGGTATAGTTAGATTTTTGTGACAACTCGTAATTAATTAGCAACGGTTTAGTCTTAATCTCGTTTAAGCTAAGTCATTACCATAATCTCGTTTAATTTAGACGGTCTTTGACGTGAAAATTATTAGACATTTGGACTGTTGACTTAGTCCAGTTAGACGTATTCTGATGACGTAGACTATTAGTTATCTAGACGAATGCCGAGTCTTATAAATAACTTTAAATGAATATTTAAAGGTTATGTCTTATAAAAATTTTAAAATATGATAACAAATATTATCAATGGGAGTATGGAACGCGGGTATAGTTAGATTTTTGTGACAACTCGTAATTAATTAGCAACGGTTTAGTCTTAATCTCGTTTAAGCTAAGTCATTACCATAATCTCGTTTAATTTAGACGGTCTTTGACGTGAAAATTATTAGACATTTGGACTGTTGACTTAGTCCAGTTAGACGTATTCTGATGACGTAGACTATTAGTTATCTAGACGAATGCCGAGTCTTATAAATAACTTTAAATGAATATTTAAAGGTTATGTCTTGACTTAATATTATGAAATTTCACTTTGACGAAATTTTATTGACTTGTCTTAATTTAAATAACACGAGAGAAAATACATTTACTTTAAATTATTACCTTTTAGTCATACGGTGTATAATTGTAAGCATTTTATCAAATTTGGGTAACAAAATATCTAATTTTGAGGCCACATGGGCCGTCCCTTTTGTTTGTGGTGGGAAAAGAAGACACCAAAAACCCCCTTTGCTTCTTTCCTTTCTTTTTCTTTGATCTGGGTCGACACATAACACACACACAAACCACTCTTTTATCTAAATCAATTTGTGGCTAAAGGAAATCAAATGGGGAATTAAGAAGGGAATAATTATCTAGCAAATTTACAAGGATTCATCATCTTCATCTTCTTATTTTTCAAGAACATCAAATTGTAAGTAAGTTATTTTCTCCAAACTTTTGATTTACTAAACTTAATCTTTTGGTTTAGTTTCATTTATATTGAATAATTTAGTTAGTGTTGAAGATGAAATGAGTTTTGATATTGGTTGTTAAATGAGATTTTATTAGAATTAGGTCTTGGAATTTGAAAGTGTTTGAAATTGTGAAATGGTTAGCAAATTGGGTTGTTACCAGGTTCTTTAGACATGTTTATACTAGTTGTAATGAAAAGGCTTGAATTGAAAACGATTTGGTTTGCGAAAAATGGTCAAAAACTGGGTTTTTAGACGTTCGGGTCATATATCGCGCCGCGATGGGTTCTAGTCGCACCGCGAAGTAGTACAATTTGGGCATCGCGCCGCGATGATTAGTGGTCGCGCCGCGATATTTGTGGCTGTATGACATTTTTAAAAGACGATGACTTATGAACTTGAACTTGGCTTATATGGTTTAGTAATGGAGACTACATTACGATGTCAGTGACAATGACGCTAGAAATTTGAGTCAAATAAAATGGACATTTAATCACATTCTTGGTCGTGGCATTCTAGGGTCGATAGCTAAGTAGTTGTACGTAGGATACTTGACGTCGTGAGATTTGATCCTCACCATTGGTACTCATATCCTAGGTTTTGGATAGACGTGGAGACTAGACTGCTCATTTTCTCAGACTACTCATACTTTTAGCTCGTTGATCGCTAAGGTGAGTTTATGGCGCCCTTTTCCTTTTACTTTGGGCCTGAAAAGCATGTACTACTGTATACACGACTTCTTTATAAATGATATGTCTTTGTCTATGCCATGAGATTTGGCTACTTAAAATCATTTGTCTTATGTCTTGCCATGTTGACGGCTGCCTGAAAATGTGTATACATGTCTTATGAAATTTGTTCTATATGACTTTGACTTGCCATGTTGTCGGCTGACTAAATTGTTCTTTGTGTTTGACGAACTAAAATGTTCCCCCTTATGTAGTTATTACCATTATGAGATCCTAATGGTTGTCTTGTCAGACTTAGTTCTTGACTGTCATTGTTCTGGTCCGCACCCCATTGTAGACGGGAGACCTGTGCGAGGTATTCTGGTCCGCACCCCATTGTAGACGGGAGACCTGTGCGAGGTATTCTGGTCCGCACCCCATTGTAGACGGGAGACCTGTGCGAGGTATATTGGTCCGCACCCCACTTTTAGACAGGAAATCCTGTGCGAGGCATATTGGTTATATTGTCGGATATTGATCCCGGCTGTCTATAAAATGTCTTGTCTCATATAATCACATGTCATTGTGTTCTCACAATGACGACAAAACTATTGTCAACATACCGTAGGTGTGGTGGGTACGCCGATGGTACACCCTATATATAAGCATTGAAGGTATGTTGGAAGTAGAAACCCAAGCATTTTGGTCTTATTGTCAGATATTGATCTCGGCTGTCTTGTCATAATATTGTCGGACTTTGCTCCCGACTGTCTTGTCTTAAATAACTACATGTCATTGTGTACTCTCAATGACGACTGGTCTTTTGGTCAAACACACTGTAAACTCACCAACTATTTCGATAGTTGATCCTCTCAAATTTCATGTTTTTCAGGTGACCAACAGTAAGTCTTGGAATCGTATTTGGCATTATAGGGCCATTCTTTTGACTTGGACGTACAATTGGCATCAGACATTGAGGACTCTCATGTTTTTAGCTTTAATTGTAATAGACTGTCCAGATATTGAACTCGTATTTAGTGGGCCCAGTTCCAAATGAGGATGACTTGTATCCGTATTTTGGGGTCCACATTCTAAAATGATTGTACTTGTATTAGACTTGTATTTGGTATTAATGGATGTAATTTCTATTTAACTACGGTTAGTACGCAATTATTTGTTAACCATGTATTTCCGCTACAACGGGGTGTGACAAAAATTGGTATCAGAGCCAAGGTTATAGTTAATACAGAGTTTTTCCTCCGGAAAAACTCAATCTATAGCCATTATCGTTTCAAAAGGAAATCTAAGTCAAATAAGATTTAGGATAATTAACTCGAGAGTTATATTATTTTTCTATAATTAGACCTAACCTGATCAACTACGTCCCGATTTTGTAAAATAATATAAGGCTCGATATAAATATCCTAGATTGTGTATATACGTGATAGTTTGAATTATATTCACAACATACTGTAGATGTGGTGGGAAGGCTGGGTGACCCTATATATAAGCATTGAAGGTATGTTGGTAATAGAAACCCAAATCGTATGTGTATAATCTAGACAAGGATTTCTTTAAAAACTCATGTGCTGCGTACTGTCACATCCATTGACTTGTACTGTCTCATCCATTAGACTTATATGGATGCTTGACTATCTTTTCGGACTTGTCATGTCGGACGGAGTTAGCTCTAATGCTTGTTGTACCTGGTACACCTCCAGTGCCTTTTGTGGCAAATTCCTTTCCTCGGGTCCCTCACTCTTCTAAGAGGAACCATTTGAGGTGTCGGGCAATGAATCTCGCCCCATAAATCTGGTGTCAACATCCAGTGAATCTGGAAATGAACATGTATCTATTCATGTTCAACCATCTCTGTCACCGGTAGCTCCATATCAGAGGAGGACTACCGAGGGAGCTCGTCTTCCCTATGCTCCTCGAGATCCTTATGCTCCTGGTCCTTCTGCACCGGTTCAGGATAACCGTGTGTTTGGTCCCTCTTTTCTTCTGGGCGATCCGTATGCTGCGGGTTCCTCCAGAGTGCCTGTTTACAATCCCAATGCTGCTGAAGGGATTGCAGCTGATAGGTCGGAATATGCTCTCCGACAAATGTCAAGGATGAACAATTCTCTCATCCGTACTAGGGAGGCTATTGACAATCAAGCTCGAGCGTTGACTGGAGCTTATCACCATGCCTCTGAGGCGATGACTGTTGCTAAGGAGGGGAAGGAGACTATTGAGACTTTAATTTGGATACTGTTAGTTTTGGTAGTCTTGGTTGTGGCCTTGCTAGTCGTTGTTCTTTGCAAGATGTAATCTTGTAGTAGTAACGTATTGTAAGCATAGAACTTGTAACAACTCATACTCTTGTACTTTGAGTTGTAGTCTATCTCTGTGGATGTAGTTCCCACATGTCTTTGGATCGTATCACTATGACTTTGTAGTCTATCTTTGTGGATGTAGTTCCCACATGTCTTTGGATCGTATCACTATGACTTTGTAGTCTATCGTTGTGGATGTAGTTCCCACATGTTTTCGAACAGTACTCATCAGACTATGTAAATTTTTGAACATCAATGAAATACGATCGTCTTTTTGGCTTACATACTTGTTCAAACTACGTCACTTGCTCATTCTAAACTCTAGAAATATGATGTTCCATATTTCTTGTCTTGTCTTGTACATGAGTTAGTACAAATCGACAAATTTTGACTTGCGTTTGTACTCTCATCTGTCTTGCAAAGCTACTTCCTATATAACTTTTCATGGAAATCTCAAAATGACATTTTTGTTCATGTCATAGACTTATGGCTCCTAAGATGCGAAGCAAAATTCAGAAAAAGGCTCCAAGTAAGAAAACTGTTCAAAAGAGAGTTACTCGATCAACTCCTAGACCTAATGAGACTGAACAGGAAGAACTTGTGATCAGCAAGGACCGGAAGTTGCTGCAGTCAATGTGAACAATGGTCCTGGATCTACCCCAATTGTCGACGGGGAAAAATAATATGGCGGCATTTGTGACAGTAGTAACAATGTTGAACCTACTGCTGAACAAGTTATTCCTCAAGTTCATCTTCGAGGGAGTGACTTTAAGACCTTCACGTATTGCAAGCCAAAGGAGTTCCATGGCACCGAAGGTCCTGTCGGTCTAATCAATTGGCTGGAAAGCATAGAGGCAGTGCTTCATATCAGCCGTTGTGCCGAAGAGCACAAAGTGGAATATGCCTCCACTCAATTCCAAAAGCACGCCCTGTCATGGTGGAACGAGCAGATTAGGACTCGTGGCCGAGAGCCGGCTAATAGCATACCTTGGTTGAACTTTAAAAGGATGTTAATGGAAAAGTACTGTCCTCGGGAGGAAGTACAGAAAATGGAAGGCGAATTTTGGAATCATAATATGGACGGGCTAAACAACGAGAAATACACTACTCGTTTTCATGAGTTGGCAAGACTAGTTCCTCGTATGGTTTATACGGAGGAGAAATTGGTTGAAAGATACTGTTATGGCTTGTCACCTGAGATCCGAAGGTTGGTAGCCGCTTTTAATCCTTTGACTCTTCAAGCGGCAGTTAGTGCAACTAACCGGATGGTGATAGACTTGAAAAGAACCATTGGTTCTTCTGTTGGAACATTGTGATAGGTTGTCTAGAGTTCGCGCCGATATTATTTATTACGAGAAGGTTGTAAGTGTAACATCCCAAAACTTTTTGACGTTGACCGTTAACTTGTCGTTAATGACCGTTAGTTACTATGTGCTTTATATGTGCTTATGTGAATTAAATGATTAATGTGGGATATATGTTAAAGTGATTTAAAGTAATGAAATTAAAGTTGATAATGATTAATGAAGTCATTTAGTGTTCCCAATAAGATATAAGAGTGGTTAAATGTTCCCGTATGCGTTAAAAGAGCCGTTAAGGGCCGAAACGAGTTGTAACGAAGTGCGAGGGCCTAGATGTAAAGTTTTAAAAGTTATTTCAGTATATAAAGGGTATGGAGGTCGACCCTAGGGCAGAGAATTCAGATCAAAACCCTAGAAAAAGTCTTTCACACAAAACCCTAGGCCTCTCCTTCAAGTTTAGAGCAATTTCGGGTCGATTCGGGAGTGATTTTGCATAGATTTCGATCCTTTAATCTTCCTTCCAGGTATGATATGATTTATTGATCAATTGTTGAGTCATTTGAATGGTTTTTACCCAATCAATTCGGATCTTAAGGGTTAGGGTTGATTTGATTACGTTTCGTCATCGATTACTTGGGTTTTCGGGTAATCTAACGTATTGTTATTGTGTCCTCTTGTCCCTGGAACAAGTGATCTTGTGAAATCATTATATGAGTCATATTTTGGGTGCATATGAGATCCATAGGTCGTGGTGGTTGCTATGGTCATTTGATGGTCGAAATAGTTTGAAAAACAAAGGGTTTATTAGATCTGAAAATCTAGTAATATTGTAAAAATCATATCTCTTTCAATTAAAAGAGTTAGGAAGATGAATCTTATATTTTTGAAAAGGTCTATGTGTCCTCTTGAATCGATATGAATAACGTTTCTGGTGATTTTGCCCGTAGATAGGCGAAAAGTGTCTATTTCCAAAAGTGGTCAAATTTCAGACGATTTCTACAGGCCTATATTGTAATCGTCATAAATCATTCATTTTGGAAAGGTCTTTGAATTCCCTGCATTTCTTAAGAACTAAGTTTTGACTCATTTGGTCGTCTTGAGGTCGAAAAGTCACCTGCAAGTGAAAGGGTGCGAGTCTGGAAGTTGATCTCGACGAGACCACTAGTGGGCTCGACGAGATCGTGGTTAGGTCTCACTTTTGATGCATTCTGGAGCTTGAACTCGACGAGACCACTAGTGGGCTCGACGAGATCGTGGTTAGGTCTCACTTTTGATGCATTCTGGAGCTTGAACTCGACGAGACCACCCCTGGGCTCGGCGATATCAGCCGGCAGAAGGGTTCTAAGCGCTTTTAAGTGTCTAGTTGACTTATATTTTCATCCTTCTTGTATCATAGGGTGTCGAGAACACTTGTCAAGCACGGTAAACATTTGTGATTGTTGAGTACTCCATTGAGGTAAGATACATGACTTTTCTCACGCTGGAGGCACAACAAAAGTAGTTTTCTTTAATTAACCTCTTAACTGGATTATCTTATGTGTGTTGGGTTTTCCGGGTTATGCGGGAGGTTATGTGGGAATGTATGTATGATGAAGTGGCTTATTATGATATGATGACGTTTAAAGTAATGTGGTTATATGCATATGTAGTATGTTGATTATAATTATGCTGCCATGAAATGATTATGAGATGTGTTGTGATAATGATAATGTCAATGATGTGCTTTGATGATTGTTATGTGATGGCTTATGTGTGGGAAACCGTTTTAGCCTTAGTGTTAGTACGTAAAAAAGTAAGAAAGATATAAATAAGTGGGAAATGCTATAGCTAAATACGTGAGATTGATGTGGGAAGTGTTAAGCTTAACCCGTGCTAGTTTATGCCAAGCTAGTGCGTACGTGGTCGCTTGAGTAGCTCCTTGCGGCATAGTTACGTGGGACTAGTATTTCCGGGTGGAGTGACTAACCACCAATGTTAAAGCATGACGGGATACTATGGAAATGGCATTGCCTTTCCTGAAAGTTAAGACGTGGGAAATCGTGCTAGTTGTAATGCTAGTGCGTAAGACGTGGGAAACCGTGCTAGTTGTAATGCTAGTGCGTAAGACGTGGGAAATCGTGCTAGTTGTAAAGCTAGTGCGTAATATGTAAATTGATTAAAGATGTAAGATGTGGGAATAAGTTGATGAAGATAACTATAAGAATATGTAAGAAAGATGTACATGTAAATTAAGACGTGGGATTACAATGTGACGTGAGATTTAAGTAAGATATGTTGATATGTGTGATATAATCATTGATAGGCACAATTAGAAGTAATTACTCTACATGTGCTAATATGAATACGTGTGACAAGTTTATGTGTGATATGCCAAGATATGATATGAAGTTACGTTTAAGTGATAAGTCTATGTTGATTTGATATGTAACGCGATGGGATGTGGGGATAAGTAAAGAAGGGGTGATCTTTATATTGTGGTAAGGCGGGGTGTTACAAGTTGGTATCAAAGAAATGGTTTAAGTGAACCAAAGACCGACCAAAAGCCATAGGTTTTGGACTTAAACCGATAAGGACTCGATAGGCTTAAGTAGTGAATGCTTTAGCCTTAAGATGAAATGCATGTAGGACGGGATGGGTTGAGTGTGAGAGTAGGATTAAGGCTTAATATGTTTTTGCTGTTGTTATGTAAGATTATGTCGGTTTGCCTTATTCCTTCACTTTTCTCGCTTCCTCCGTCGATAAATGTACTTGTTGCTACGATAGACGATCTCCTAAGGTAATGTGCAAATTTTCCGGTCAGAATTTGACAAACTTGTATAATTGATTAGTGTGCGGTGTGTTGTGAATGACTTATATCCACTACGTCTTATAATGCGACGTGTGCTAAGAGTTGTGATTGGAAATGAAGTGTTATGAGAGAAGAAATTCGCTAAATTGAGTCCAACGTTAGAGACAAGGACCATAAATGAAAAGAAGTTAGAGATGTCATGTATGTGATGGAAGTTGTAGTGGTTCAAGTCCGAGAAGGTAATTGTGAAGACTGTTGATGACAAGAAGAGTGGATTCAAGAGAAGGTCGGAGGAGTCGTCAGATTCGGGAAAGAAGTTTAAGAATGGTTCGACTTATGAGGGCAAGGATCATGGGAAAGCTAGTCAGTGGTGCTCGGTTTGTAGAGCTCATCACAGTAGACCATGTTCAGAGAAAACTAGAAGATGTGATAGGTGTGGTAAGAAAGGACATGTTGCTTCTAGTTGCAAAGATAAGATTTGATGTTACAAGTGTGGTGAGACAGGACATTTGATTGCTGATTGTCCTCAAAGGAAAAATGATGCGAAGAAGGATGACACTCAAAAAGCCAAAGCTCGTGTATATCAGATGATTACTTTGGAGGATGAGTGTGATGACAAAGCACCTAACAAAGTAATTCCTTAGTAGATTAATCGATGATACTTATGTTTATATGTGTATGAGAAATGTGTGTTTATTATGTGTTTGTAGTTAGTATAATTATGCATGATGGATTGTGAAGGAAATGTTGGACATTATGATGTGTGAATATAGTTAAAGGTACACGTGTGAGGAATGATATAGTTAGAATTATGGTCCAAAACATAATTGTAAATATATCATGATGCGGGCGTGTTCATTTGACGGTATTCACATTGATTAATGTAAGACATGAAAGGAAGGAGATGAAAAGGAAATGGTTGGAAATGTGGTTGAATTTTAAGTGGTAAATGTGGTAAAACGTTGACTATACGTGTGTGGGAAGTAGTGAGAAGAGAAATGAGGTATTGATATCATGAGATGATTCTGAGGACAGAATCCTATTAAGGAGGGGAGAATTGTAACATCCCAAAACTTTTTGACGTTGACCGTTAACTTGTCGTTAATGACCGTTAGTTACTATGTGCTTTATATGTGCTTATGTGAATTAAATGATTAACGTGGGATATATGTTAAAGTGATTTAAAGTAATGAAATTAAAGTTGATAATGATTAATGAAGTCATTTAGTGTTCCCAATAAGATATAAGAGTGGTTAAATGTTCCCGTATGCGTTAAAAGAGCCGTTAAGGGCCGAAACGAGTTGTAACGAAGTGCGAGGGCCTAGATGTAAAGTTTTAAAAGTTATTTCAGTATATAAAGAGTATGGAGGTCGACCCTAGGGCAGAGAATTCAGATCAAAACCCTAGAAAAAGTCTTTCACACAAAACCCTAGGCCTCTCCTTCAAGTTTAGAGCAATTTCGGGTCGATTCAGGAGTGATTTTGCATAGATTTCGATCCTTTAATCTTCCTTCCAGGTATGATATGATTTATTGATCAATTGTTGAGTCATTTGAATGGTTTTTACCCAATCAATTCGGATCTTAAGGGTTAGGGTTGATTTGATTACGTTTCGTCATCGATTACTTGGGTTTTCGGGTAATCTAACGTATTGTTATTGTGTCCTCTTGTCCCTGGAACAAGTGATCTTGTGAAATCATTATATGAGTCATATTTTGGGTGCATATGATATCCATAGGTCGTGGTGGTTGCTATGGTCATTTGATGGTCGAAATAGTTTGAAAAACAAAGGGTTTATTAGATCTGAAAATCTAGTAATATTACAAAAATCATATCTCTTTCAAATAAAAGAGTTAGGAGATGAATCTTATATTTTTGAAAAGGTCTATGTGTCCTCTTGTCCCTGGAACAAGTGATCTTGTGAAATCATTATATGAGTCATATTTTGGGTGCATATGATATCCATAGGTCGTGGTGGTTGCTATGGTCATTTGATGGTCGAAATAGTTTGAAAAACAAAGGGTTTATTAGATCTGAAAATCTAGTAATATTACAAAAATCATATCTCTTTCAAATAAAAGAGTTAGGAGATGAATCTTATATTTTTGAAAAGGTCTATGTGTCCTCTTGAATCGATATGAATAACGTTTCTGGTGATTTTGCCCGTAGATAGGCGAAAGGTGTCTATTTCCAAAAGTGGTCGAATTTCGAATGATTTCTGCAGGCCTATATTGTAAACGTCATAAATAATTCATTATAGAACTTCAAGAGTCAAACTTCATATTTCTGGAAAGGTCTTTTAATTCCCTACATTTCTTAAGAACTAAGTTTTGACTCATTTGGTCGTCTTGAGGTTGAAAAGTCGCCTGCAAGTGAAAGGGTGCGAGTCTGGAAGTTGATCTCGACGAGACCACTAGTGGGCTCGACGAGATCGTGGTTAGGTCTCACTTTTGATGCATTCTGGAGCTTGAACTCGACGAGACCACCCCTGGGCTCGGCGATATCAGCCGGCAGAAGGGTTCTAAGCGCTTTTAAGTGTCTAGTTGACTTATATTTCCATCCTTCTTGTATCATAGGTTGTCGAGAACACTTGTCAAACACGGTAAACATTTGTGATTGTTGAGTAATCCATTGAGGTAAGATACACGACTTTTCTCACGCTGGAGGCACAACAAAAGTAGTTTTCTTTAAATAACCTCTTAACTGGATTATCTTATGTGTGTTGGGTTTTCCGGGTTATGCGGGAGGTTATGTGGGAATGTATGTATGATGAAGTGGCTTATTATGATATGATGACGTTTAAAGTAATGTGGTTATATGCATATGTAGTATGTTGATTATAAATATGTTGCCATGAAATGATTATGAGATGTGTTGTGATAATGATAATGTCAATGTCAATGATGTGCTTTGATGATTGTTATGTGATGGCTTATGTGTGGGAAACCGTTCTAGCCTTAGTGTTAGTGCGTAAAAAAGTAAGAAAGATATAAATAAGTGGGAAATGCTATAGCTAAATACGTGAGATTGATGTGGGAAGTGTTAAGTTTAACCCGTGCTAGTTTATGCCAAGCTAGTGCGTACGTGGTCGCTTGAGTGGCTCCTTGCGGCATAGTTACGTGGGACTAGTATTTCCGGGTGGAGTGACTAACCACCAATGTTAAAAGCATGACGGGATACTATGGAAATGGCATTGCCTTTCCTGAAAGTTAAGACGTGGGAAACCGTGCTAGTTGTAATGCTAGTGCGTAAGACGTGGGAAACCGTGCTAGTTGTAATGCTAGTGCGTAAGACGTGGGAAATCGTGCTAGTTGTAAAGCTAGTGCGTAATATGTAAATTGATTAAAGATGTAAGATGTGGGAATAAGTTGATGAAGATAACTATAAGAATATGTGAGAAAGATGTACATGTAAATTAAGACGTGGGATTACAATGTGACGTGAGATTTAAGTATGATATGTTGATATGTGTGCCAAACCTTTCAACCATTTGTGAGCCTCTCCCGTGAGAGACATGGGAAAAAGCTTTATCTTGACGTTGTTGGTCTGATTTTCCCCATAATTGAACAAGTCGCAAATCATCTCGAACTTGTCAAGATGCTCATGAGGATCTCTTTTGTGCCTTCCGTCAAAGCACAAATCTTTAACCATTTGCAAGTGATTGACCTTCACCATGAAAGTTTCAATTTCGGGTGCACGAATTGCCGATTGGCGAGATGTTGGTATAGTTCGAGGGAGGTCCTCGATCTTCATGTTGAAGAGATCGGGAGGGTTTTGTTGACCTGCCATGTTAACGGTTGTTTTCGGTGATTCGGGTGGAGTAGGTGTTTTATCGGAAAGTGGTTCTTCTTTTTCGGATTGGTAACCCCACTCGTTACTTCCTGACTCGTAATAAGTCTCGTGAAGTATGTGGTCGGATTTGGGTCTAGGAGTGGTGTCTATGAAAAAGGGTCGGAAGTTGATGGTTGTGATGTTTGTGTTTTGGTGCGCTTTTTGAGTTTTTCGGGGTTAGATGTAGCCCTCACTAATGGTTTCCCAGAAGTACGAGTGTTCATCCACTACCTGTGAATAATCTGCGAACACAACACAACAAACGAAAACCTTAATAGCACCTGGGGTACAATTAAAGCAAAATAAAATAAAATAAAGCAAGTAACTTCTCCGTGCAAGCACGAAAAAGGTCGATTCACAGAATCTCAACCAAAAGTACTTAAAATCACTCCCCGGCAGCGGCGCCAAAAACTTGATGTGTGAAATCTAGTTTAAAATTTATAACAAGATCTACCGCTAACTGACTACAACACACTTACGGGCAGTGTACCCGTTCGTATGTAATATAGCTAACTGGCGAGACCAGGATCGAACACAAGGACTGATTGTTGTACTAAAGGTTGTTAAAATGTAAATCAAGAGAAAGTTTGGTTTGTGACCGAATTGTCACTTTGCGTTTCTGAAAGCTATGTAATCAACAAGTAAATTAAAGTACTCAACCGGCGTCAATCGAGAGCACACGAAAATAGTTGGAGTTGTAACAAATAATTAAAAAGCCATCTATGTCGAATCCGTTACACAAAAAGTCTAGGTTGCATATGGGTTAAGCTCAAAATTCTTTAATGTTGGTGATAATAATCGTGACAAGACAAAAACACAACCGGCGTGCACTCCGTTTGTAAAATCGACTCAATCACCTAATCAATACAATTTCTTGCAACAAGTGGTACCACCAACCCTGCTACATTTCCTTGAACTAACTAGTTTCATTGATTATTTAAATAACAATTTTATCTTTGTGAAATAAACGTGGTACCACCAACCGTTAAATCCACTTAACAAAGTAAGTTCTATTAAACTTGTATCATTTACTATCATACCATGACCTAGCAAGAGTTGTTCATAGACAAACAACTAAAACAATAATTGTATTCAACTAGTACCACTATCGAAAAACACAAATATCACCAAGGACACAAGATTAAGCGTAGACCAGGATCGAACACAAGGACTGATTGTTGTACTAAAGGTTGTTAAAATGTAAATCAAGAGAAAGTTTGGTTTGTGACCGAATTGTCACTTTGCGTTTCTGAAAGCTATGTAATCAACAAGTAAATTAAAGTACTCAACCGGCGTCAATCGAGAGCACACGAAAATAGTTGGAGTTGTAACAAATAATTAAAAAGCCATCTATGTCGAATCCGTTACACAAAAAGTCTAGGTTGCATATGGGTTAAGCTCAAAATTCTTTAATGTTGGTGATAATAATCGTGACAAGACAAAAACACAACCGGCGTGCACTCCATTTGTAAAATCTACTCAATCACCTAATCAATACAATTTCTTGCAACAAGTGGTACCACCAACCGTTAAATCCACTTAACAAAGTAAGTTCTATTAAACTTGTATCATTTACTATCATACCATGACCTAGCAAGAGTTGTTCATAGACAAACAACTAAAACAATAATTGTATTCAACTAGTACCACTATCGAAAAACACAAATATCACCAAGGACACAAGATTAAGCGAAGACCAGGATCGAACACAAGGACTGATTGTTGTACTAAAGGTTGTTAAAATGTAAATCAAGAGAAAGTTTGGTTTGTGACCGAATTGTCACTTTGCGTTTCTGAAAGCTATGTAATCAACAAGTAAATTAAAGTACTCAACCGGCGTCAATCGAGAGCACACGAAAATAGTTGGAGTTGTAACAAATAATTAAAAAGCCATCTATGTCGAATCCGTTACACAAAAAGTCTAGGTTGCATATGGGTTAAGCTCAAAATTCTTTAATGTTGGTGATAATAATCGTGACAAGACAAAAACACAACCGGCGTGCACTCCATTTGTAAAATCTACTCAATCACCTAATCAATACAATTTCTTGCAACAAGTGGTACCACCAACCGTTAAATCCACTTAACAAAGTAAGTTCTATTAAACTTGTATCATTTACTATCATACCATGACCTAGCAAGAGTTGTTCATAGACAAACAACTAAAACAATAATTGTATTCAACTAGTACCACTATCGAAAAACACAAATATCACCAAGGACACAAGATTAAGTAAAAGAAATCACTTTATTAAGATCTTGACAAAATGTTAAGTAAAACCAACTTAAATTCAAAATATTATGCAACCATAACTAATTGTTTCACTTCATCTTCATAGATGTATAGAGATTTAGCTACTCATAATGAAAAGAGCTAAAGATTCAAATAAAAAGGAGAACATAATGTACCAAAATATGAAGTAATAATCCAAATCGAAGTTACAACCGAGCTACAATCACTAATCAAGAGCCAAAATAAATCTTCAAGTCTTCAAATATGTTGGAGTGATGAAAAACCCTTAAAAACTCTTCAAAAACGGCTGCAAGTTAAGTGTGTGAGCTGAGAGTATCCAAGATTAGGTTTAGGGTTGAGTTGTGGTTGGTATTTATACTCCAAGAAAGAGAAAAACATGTTTGTCAGACACGGGTCGCGCCGCGAGTTAACCAAAAATCGAACAGAAGATTTCAGACAAAAAACTCGCGCCGCGAGTTAACCAAAAATCGAACAGAAGATTTCAGACCAAAAACTCGCGCCGCGAGTTAACCAAAAATCGAACAGAAGATTTCAGACCAAAAACTCGCGCCGCAAGAATTCTTGGTCGCGCCGCGAGGTATGCTGGTGATCGGAGAACGGGCAAGCGACTGGACTGGTGAACGGGCTCGTGAACGGCTCGCGACGCGAGCCACCTTCCTCGCGCCGCAAGAATTCTTGGTCGCGCCGCGAGGTAATGCTGGTGATCGGAGAACGGGCAAGCGACTGGACTGGTGAACGGGCTCGTGAACGGCTCGCGACGCGAGCCACCTTCCTCGCGCCGCGAGAATTCTTGGTCGCGCCGCGAGGTATGCTGGTGATCGGAGAACGGGCAAGCGACTGGACTGGTGAACGGGCTCGTGAACGGCTCGCGACGCGAGCCACCTTCCTCGCGCCGCGAGGTGTGACTGGTCGCGCAGTTTCAGTTTCGTTATCAACCATTCTTCATCCGTTAGTGCATATGGACCATCGTTAAGCTATTTTCTACCATTTATGAGCCTTGTACCTGCTGTGGACCTGAAACCACTAGCAAATACCATAACGCACCACAAAACAAGTATAAACGGCTATAAAACGAGTATAATTCGTCCAAATAAGACGTGGGAAATATGTATAAATTGAGACACATCAAACCTCCCCACACTTAAACCTTGCTTGCCCTCAAGCAAGTATGCACTTAAACCAATTCTCAATAACTAACAATTCACGATTTCACAAAACAAAACATGGTTAAATGAGAAGTTTCCAACCAAGCGGTGTTGAATACCAAAAGCAAATGCATTTAAAAACTAATGAACAAAGTTTAAGACGAAATCAGAAAATTCGACTAATCTAGAGCAAAACCATCTTTCAGTTACAATTAGAATCCTACCTATGCTTGTGTTAACACCTCTTGAACATTTCTATCTTTCCAATTGACCTTAAGCTCGTTCTTACTAAACTTATAATCCACTAGCAAGCTTCACAATTATTATTGGCAACATAAGCAATATTCCACAATGATTATCGGTATATTTGTCCACTTAAACACTCACGCCCTTGGTTTTCCATAAGGTTTTCATTACGGTATACTTATGAGTCCCTTGACAAAACATACTCCTACGGTCTAGAATTGCAACTCTATCCACACATTAGGTGATCATACGAAAGCGCACTTTAAGCGTCCGGCCAGCGGTTCGCTACGGATACCTAAGTATCGTTAAGAGACATACGCCAGAACTCAAGGTTGGGTTGCATATCCAGAGACCATGCTCTAAACACTAACACATACGAGAACAAAATGTTTTATAATTTAATACCCGTGAGTTTCTATGAGACCCGCGTAGTGAACTTTCGGACAACTCATCCCAAGTTGGAAGCTTTAGGTGAGCTAGGTAAAACGAAGTTACCCCAAGACCTACTTGTTCGAATCTCAAAGCCCACATTAGCATTAGACTAATGAAAAAAATGTTTTGCGCGTGTTCCCGCATGTGCCACCCGTTTGATGCCGAAGCACCCCAGACACCCCGATATAAAGACCCAACATAATGACTAGAGCCACAACCTATAACATAAGAATTAAGGACCGGACATCCGGTTGTCAAACCATATGTTAAGTTAAATTACCACAAGCATATTTAATACATTTCAAGCACTTTGTGCACACAAGTTGCAAAATTGAAGCCAAAATTCAAGTGGGTGCTGAACTGACTGCCAGCATAAACCCGCTTGTTTATTCCAAAATTTCCAAAAGCAATCTTCCAGAATTCAACTTGCAAACCCAAAATTTTCACCTGACAATCACCATAAACAAAAGACCTAACAAACTACATAGTTCATACTAAAGGAAATAAAAGAAACAACTACAAATGTCTCATCGCCTAAACGGCGGAATTACAACCAAATTGAAATAAAGTAAGTGCAATGTCTCAAGAGTCTCAGAAAATAGAAAGAAGATAGAAAGATTAATTCTCCTCCATGTCCTGGGAAGAGGGAACAACATCACCAGCATCAGGATCGGCTGGTCCACCAAATATACCCCTGTAAAAATCATAGGCGGGCCCTGAGTAGCGCTCCCCAGTCGTGTGTCTATAGGTCCCAAACTGGGGCATATCCTGAGCGCCCCATGTGCTGCTGCTAGCACCTGCTGTGCTCGAACTCGGACCTGCCCAACCGGGCTGCTGTGGTAGATGCTGCTGACCTGGGTGCGGGCTGTAAAACCCGAAAGTGGTGCTGGCCGGCATGAAGATGGAAGGAGGACTAAAGGTCTGAGTAGGCGGTGGTGGAGCTGGAGAGTCCGGTCGGATCCAATGGTTGATGTAGGAAGACCAAGACTCGCACTGGAAGCCCATGCGGTTCACCTGGCTCCACATGGTCCTATGATCGTCCATCATCATGTCCTGAGTGTCCTGGAGCTCCCGCTGATGACCCAGGATCTCATCGAGCTTGGTTCCCCAACCTGCAAAATCATAAGCTGGATAAGGGTTAGGCTGCTGCTGCTGCATCTGGGTGGTGGCTCCACCCTCTGCCTCTGTGCAGGCGGCTCCTGCTCTCCATCTGAGTATAAATCCCGCGGGTCAGTAGTCCTTATCACTTTGGCTTTCTTCATCTCCTTAACGTCCATAAGAGTGGTTTCCGCCCTACCAGTAATCTCCGACTGACCCTCGGATGTATCACAACCTAGTCTCTCTACCATCTTGGTCACAAAGTGACCACACAAGTACCTCTGCTCCTTACACCTATACATGTGTCTAGCCAAAACATATGGAGCGCAACAGAACCAACCAGAAGTGGGGAGCTCCTCAAACTGTCTAAGCAACCATAAATCATCGGCGGTGACCTTATCGGTCGCATTTCCCCGATGGAGGAATGAGTAGGTGATCATCTTATGTAGAATCTTCAGCCTCTTTGACCTAATGTCCGACACCTTACTCACCCCGGAATAAAACTTCTCCTTCCTAGAAATACTAGACCAATAAGAGTCAAAATTCATGTCATCATCAAAGCAAGAGGTATGAAATGTACTCCTGCCCACAAACGGATAGACCGAGCCATCCTCAAAGTCCCCAATCTCGAACATCCCACAAAGATACCCAAACTCAGCAACGGTACAATGGCGCTGCCTACCCCCCAACCGAAAATGGATCACCCGATCCTCACAAAATTCATTAATGGGTAGCTCCTGTACCACGAGAGTGGAATAGAACTCCTGACACCACTCTTTAACAGCTGTCTTCCTTAGTTCAAAAATTCTCTTCCACATCGGTATCCGCACCATCCTACCGCTTTTTTCGTTCATAAACTCAGTTAACATTCTTTGCTCAAAGTAATCCATGAGACCCGCCTCCCGAATCATTTGCCAATCTATGGTCCTAGGGGAGACCAAATCATAATCTTGAATCACATACAACCTATTCATGTAGGCTTGACGTTCCCCCTTTGGAGCATTAGGGAACTTAAGCCAAGGGTGGGTTGGTGTTCTCAACGTTTTAATTATGTTGCTTCGTTTCTCAAAAGGGGCCTTGTAGCTTTCATCCACGTAATCGAACTGATAACCTTCCGGCCAAACGTTGTCCTCATACCTTTGTGGTACCTGTTCCCTCTGACAAAAACAACCAAAAATGTACTAAGTAAGTAATGGGAGACACTAATGGGCGATAACGAAAGGCTAAGGCAAATAAACGACAAAAATGGGCACAGGGCAAAAACTCGCGCCGCGAGTTACCCTGATCGCGCCGCGAGTCTGTACGAATTTTTTTTTTTTTATTTTTTTTTTTTGGATTTTCTGGATGGGAATTGACTCTAAACAACAATGTAGTAACTAATTTAAATTAAAGGAACTTAAAACTAACTAGATCTTAAAACCCCCAATTTGAATTATGAACCCTAATTGGATTTTTCTAAGATTCTTGCAAAATTAATCATCTCTAGGTACAATAAACAATAATACAAATATAACTATACAATAAACAAACATTAATTAAAAGAAAATTGAAGAAAAAAAATAAACCCTAATTGACTTGAAAATAAAAATTAAAAAGAAAAGAGAGATGAGAGGACTTACTCTTGACATGATGACGATAATGGAATGGAGATGGAGGAATGGAGATAAGAAGAAAAAAAATGATTCACAAATATTCAAGAGTGTGTGTGTGTGATGTTTGGAGAAAAGAGGATGAAAAGAAAAGAAAAGAAAATTTAAGTAAGGGTAAATGGATCGGCCCCCAGCTGCTTTAATTAGTCCCATTTTATCTTTTTATTTAGATTTTAATTAAAGAAAAGAGACACTTACCTGCCCAGCCAGACCCGCCTCGCGCCGCGAGAGAGCGGCTCGCGCCGCGACCTAGCCAAGCTCACGCCGCGATTTCCTTTCTCGCGCCCCGCGAGAAAATCCTCTGACCCCGTCTTCACCAAAATCGTGCCGCGAGCCTGCTTCCTCGCGCCGCGATCCACCCCAGCTACTCGTGCCCGCGACCAGCCAACCTCGTGCCCGCGAGAAATTCTTCTGACCTGACTAGCACCAATCTCGCGCCGATAGGTACAAGAGGTCGCGCCGCGATGCCTTTTCGACCCGGTCGCGTCGCGATTTCCTTTCTCGCGCCCCGCGATATTTTTCTCTCACCCCGATGTCGCCAAAGTCGCGCCGCGACCACCATCCTCGCGCCGCGAGAGTCTGCATATTAGTCAGATTTTTGGCTTTTTGACACTCATTTTCGCTTAACGGTTCGACCTGGACGACCTATCACCTGTAAATCTCAACAAAAACACACAAAACAGAAAGAAAAGTACTGAAACGACTAGAGATAGTAAAAACACATGGGTTGCCTCCCGAGAAGCGCTTTATTTATTAACGAGTCATTAGCTTGACTCGATCAAACCTCATTTTCAAGCAAAAAGTTGGAGCTTCTCGACAAAAGCCCCCTCCCCAACTTCTTCTTCATGATACAACTTCAAGCGATGCCCGTTAACAATGAATGAGCTCCCATCCTCTCTAAACAACTTGACATATACCGAGGGATATACATGCTTGACAACAAAGGGTCCATTCCACCTAGACGTAAGCTTTGGTTGGTGGATTTTGAACTTGGAGAGAAACAACAACACCTTATCTCCTACTTTGAAGTCCTTTCTCTTGAGCTTTTTGTCGTGCCAAACTTTTGACTTTTCTTTGTACAACAACGAGTTGTCGTAAGCACCATGCCTAAGCTCATCAAGCTCATGAAGTTGCAACATTCTCGTTTCTCCGGCTTCTATCAAATCCATGTTGCAATGTTTCAAGGCCCAATATGCCTTGTGCTCAATTTCCACCGGTAAATGGGAAGTCTTGCCGTAGAGGAGTCGATAGGGAGTGGTGCCAATGGGAGTCTTGAAAGCGGTTCGAAATGCCCATAAGGCATCATCTAGCTTCTTGGACCATGACTTGGGGTTTCCATCAACGGTTTTCTCTAGAATTCTTTTCAAAGCACGATTCGTGTTCTCAACTTGCCCACTAGTTTGTGGGTGATATGAAGTTGAGAAACGATGAGTTACCCCATATCTCTTTAAAACCTTTGCCAATTGATGGTTGGCGAAATGTGTGCCCCGGTCACTAATTAAAGCTCTTGGCATACCAAATCGGCTAAATAAAGCCTTCAAAAAGTCGATCACTACCTTGCCATCATTGGTTGGCAAGGCCTTTGCTTCAGCCCACTTCGAGACATAATCAACCGCCACCAAAATATAGAGACATTTGTTTGATGGTGGAAATGGGCCCATGAAATCGATTCCCCACACGTCAAAGACTTCACAAACTTGGATGGATTGTTGAGGCATCTCATCCCTTTTGGTGATAGTTCCTTGCCTTTGACAAGCATCACATGTTTCAACAAGTGTTTGAGCCTCTTTGAAAATCGTAGGCCAATAGAATCCCGCATCAAACACTTTCTTCCCCGTCACCGATGGCCCATAATGCCCACCGGTTGGTCCATGGTGGCATTCATCCAAAATTCTTCTAGTCTCACCTCCCCAAACACATATTCTAATCATGCCATCCGCACACACCTTGAACAAATACGGCTCTTCCCAAAAATAGTGCTTGATTTCGGAGAAAAATTTCTTTCTTTGTTGCGAAGACCACCTCTTAGGCAAAATTCCTGCACACAAATAGTTAGCAATATCCGGCGTACCAAGGTGCTTCTTCATCCTCCACCTGCATCAAAAACTCATCGGGAAAAGAATCATTAATCTCATGCTCCTTCAACTCCTCCAGGTGAGGGTTTTCGAGCCTACTCAAGTGGTCGGCGGCAACATTTTCAGCCCTACTTTTGTCTTTGATTTCGATATCAAATTCTTGCAAAAGCAAGACCCATCGAAGCAATCGGGGTTTAGCATCTTGCTTTGAGAACAAGTATTTCAAGGCCGAATGATCGGTGAACACGATGGTCTTATTCAACACCAAGTAAGGTCTAAACTTGTCAAAAGCATACACCACCGCCAACAACTCTTTTTCGGTCACGGTGTAATTTTGTTGGGCGGGGTTTAGGGTTTTGCTAGCAAAGTAGATAGGACGAAAATGTTTCTCATCCCTTTGGCCAAGAACGGCCCCCAAAGCATAATCACTAGCATCACACATAAGTTCGAAGGGTAAAGACCAATTGGGTGAAGTCATTATTGGAGCATTTGTCAATTTGTCTTTCAAAAGAGAAAAAGCGTTTAGACACTCATCATTAAACTCAAAAGGAACGTCTTTTTCCAACAATCTAGTCATAGGCCTTGTGATTTTAGAAAAATCTTTGATGAACCGCCGGTAAAACCCGGCATGACCTAGAAAACTTCTTACCGACTTCACATTTGTGGGTGGAGGTAATTTAGTCATGACATCAATTTTAGCCTTGTCAACCTCAAGACCCGCCCTTGACACTTTGTGACCCAACACAATGCCCTCTTTGACCATAAAATGGCATTTTTCCCAATTAAGCACCAAATGTGCTTTTTCACATCTCTCAAGCATTTTATCCAAGTTAGCCAAACAACTATCAAATGAATTACCAAACACTGAAAAATCATCCATGAAAACTTCCATGGAGGTTTCAATCATATCTTGGAAAATGGCCAACATGCATCTTTGAAAAGTGTCCGGTACATTACATAAACCAAAAGGCATGCGGCTATAAGCATATGTTCCAAAAGGACAAGTAAAAGTTGTTTTCTCTTGATCATTAGGATCAATGGGTATTTGGAAGTACCCGGAAAAACCATCTAGAAAACAAAAGAATTCATTACCCACCAATCTTTCAAGCATTTGGTCCATGAAGGGTAAAGGGAAATGGTCCTTTTTGGTGGACTCATTCAACTTACGGTAATCAATACAAACTCTCCAACCGGTGACCGTTCTAGTTGGGACCAATTCATTTTTCTCATTTGTTACAACGGTCATCCCACCCTTCTTTGGTACACAATGTACCGGGCTAACCCATGGACTATCCGATATTGGAAAAATAATACCCGCATCAAGTAGCTTAACAATTTCCTTTTTTACAACATCTTTCATGTTAGGATTAAGCCTTATTTGCCTTTGAATCACCGGTTTTACATTTTCAATTAGATTGATTTTATGTTTGCAAAAATCGGGGCTTATTCCGGGTATATCAGATGTCTTCCATGCAAAGGCCTTTTTATGGGCCATTAGAATGGACATGAGTTTAGCCTTCTCCTCACCCGAAAGTGATGAGGAGATAACAACGGGAAGAAGAGATGTACCTTCCATAAATGCATATTCCAAATGATCGGGTAATGGCTTGAGCTCTAAATCCGTAGGAGGATTATCAATGGAAGTGGGCAGCTTGTTGCTTGGAATTCTTTCAATTTCTTCAAACCCTTCTTCCTCCAATGGAGTGTCATCCATGCTTAGTGCCATAATCTCTTCAATCTCTTCGACTTGGTCACTAGTGACATCTCCCTCTCCAATGCTAGCCAACCTATCATCATTCTCTTCACCATCAATTCCAACAAGTTCCAACATCTCCAATTCAACCGCATCATCTATAACATCAATCTTAAAACAAGTGTCATCGGAAGAATAAGAATGTTGCAAGGCTTTTTCAATTTTAAACACAATGCGGTCTTCCCCGACACCCAAGGAAATTTCCTTGTCCTTTACCCGAATGATAGCATCCGCGGTATATAAGAATGGTCGGCCCAAAATGAGAGGCACCTTTGTGTCCTCTTCCATCTCCAAAATAACAAAATCGACTTGAAACACAAATTTGCCTACTTGCACTAGCAAGTTTTCGGCCACCCCCAATGGGTATTGAAAAGAATGATCCGCAAGGCGGATGCTCATTTTAGTGGGTTTCAATTTACCCAAAGAAAGCTTTCTGAAAATAGAGTATGGCATCAAGTTGATGCTTGCCCCGAGATCGGCCAACGCCTTATAAGACAATTTTCTACTAAAAGTACAAGTGATAAGAAAACTCCCTGGATCCGAAAGCTTAGGTGGAAGCTTGTTTCGGATGACCACCGAGCATTCTTCATTTAAGAAAGTTGCCTTTGCTTCATCAAGCTTCTTCTTGTCTATCACAAGTTCCTTGATGAACTTGGCATAGTTAGGCATGCCCGAAATGAGATCAACTAACGGCACATTGATGGTAACCGTCTTGATCATATCAAAGAACTTGTTGTATTGTTCCTGAATCTTTTCCTTCCTCAAGCGTTGAGGAAAAGGAATCTTGGGCTTGTATGGCTTCACTTCGGGTTCCTTGATTGGTGTAGCTTTAGGAACCGAAGTGGTCACCACCGGCGGTGACTCCATCTCTTCCTCTTCATCAACATCTTCTTCAAACTGCCCAACTCGAGGAGAAACATTAGAAATACAAGAATTATCAATAGGAGGAGTACTTACCTTCCCGGACCGTGTGGTTATGGCATTAACGGTTTCACTCCGGTGTTTGGGTGCTTTGTACTTGTCATCCCCATTTCTCCATGATCCTCCTTGGCCTTGATTCGGATTTTGTTGGGTGTTGCTTGGAAGGGTACCCGGTTGCCTTTGATGATTTCTCATCCTATCAATCCTCTTTTCCAAGTTGGAGATCAAAGCTTGGTTGTTTTTATTGCTAATGTCTATCTTGTCATGCAAGCCTCCGATCTTGTCATTCAAGAGCTTAGAATAATTCTCCATAGAGATATTCCTTTTCTCTTGGGCCTTCTCCCTCTTGTCTTGTTTGTCGAGAAACTTGGCCATCATGGCCATGAGAGGTGATCCTTCCTCTTGACTTTCTTCATTCCTTGGAGGTAATGGTGGTTGTTGTTGTTGAGGTCCTCCATGATTTTCATCCTTTTGCCACCTACCTTGAAAATTACCACCACGATTGTTAGAATAAAAATTAGAAGAGTTAGAGGAGTTACTTTGGTAGCGGCCTTGGTAATTGCCACCCCGTTGAAAAAGAGGTTGGTATTGGCCTTGGCGTTGATTTTGCACAAAATTCACATCTTCTTGAGCAACCGAATCACATTCATCGGGATGATGTGGGCCTCCACAATGAGTACATCCCCCGGCCATAATCTTCACATCTCGCTCAAGTCCACCAAAATTGTTCTCCACCATAGAGAACCTTTCATCCATTCGGTTTGAAAGTGCCCGAATTTCAGAAATCACCTCGGATGTTTCCCCTTCATCAACCCTAGCCACTACCTTACGTGACCTCCTATCTCTATTTGAAGTCCTAGAAACTTGAGCTTTTGCCATATCTTCAAACATTTTCCAAAGCTCACTCGAGGTCTTGTAACTAATGCTACCTCCACACGTCATTACCATTTTCTCATAGCTCTCCCTATTCATCCCATCCATGAATATCCCCACAATCTCGGTGTCACTCACCCCATGCCCGGGACATTCCCACAATAGATCTTTCATTCTTAACCAAGCTTCAACAATAGACTCATCCTCATCTTGCCTAAAAGATCTAATTACGTGTATAAGCTCTCTTTCCCGATTAGCCGGAAAGAATCTCTCAATCAAAGCTTCCCTAACCGCACCCCAAGTAGTCAAACTATCCGGTGCCAAACCTTTCAACCATTTGTGAGCCTCTCCCGTGAGAGACATGGGAAAAAGCTTCATCTTGACGTTGTTGGCCTGATTTTCCCCATAATTGAACAAGTTGCAAATCATCTCGAACTTGTCAAGATGCTCATGAGGATCTCTTTTGTGCCTTCCGTCAAAGCACAAATCTTTAACCATTTGCAAGTGATTGCCCTTCACCGTGAAAGTTTCAATTTCGGGTGCACGAATTGCCGATTGGCGAGATGTTGGTATAGTTCGAGGGAGGTCCTCGATCTTCATGTTGAAGAGATCGGGAGGGTTTTGTTGACCTGCCATGTTAACGGTTGTTTTCGGTGATTCGGGTGGAGTAGGTGTTTTATCGAAAAGTGGTTCTTCTTTTTCGGATTGGTAACCCAACTCGTTACTTCCCGACTCGTAATAAGTCTCGTGAAGTATGTGGTCGGATTTGGGTCTAGGAGTGGTGTCTATGAAAAATGGGTCGGAAGTTGATGGTTGTGATGTTTGTGTTTTGGTGCGCTTTTTGAGTTTTTCGGGGTTAGATGTAGCTCTCACTAATGGTTTCCCAGAAGTACGAGTGTTCATCCACTACCTGTGAATAATCTGCGAACACAACACAACAAACGAAAACCTTAATAGCACCTGGGGTACAATTAAAGCAAAATAAAATAAAATAAAGCAAGTAACTTCTCCGTGCAAGCACGAAAAAGGGTCGATTCACAGAATCTCAACCAAAAGTACTTAAAATTCAGTCCCCGGCAACGGCGCCAAAAACTTGATGTGTGAAATCTAGTTTAAAATTTATAACAAGATCTACCGCTAACTCACTACAACACACTTACGGGCAGTGTACCCGTTTGTATGTAATATAGCTAACTGGCGAGACCAGGATCGAACACAAGGACTGATTGTTGTACTAAAGGTTGTTAAAATGTAAATCAAGAGAAAGTTTGGTTTGTGACCGAATTGTCACTTTGCGTTTCTGAAAGCTATGTAATCAACAAGTAAATTAAAGTACTCAACCGGCGTCAATCGAGAGCACACGAAAATAGTTGGAGTTGTAACAAATAATTAAAAAGCCATCTATGTCGAATCCGCTAAACAAAAAGTCTAGGTTGTATATGGGTTAAGCTCAAAATTCTTTAATGTTGGTGATAATAATCGTGACAAGACAAAAACACAACCGGCGTGCACTTCGTTTGTAAAATCGACTCAATCACCTAATCAATACAATTTCTTGCAACAAGTGGTACCACCAACCCTGCTACAATTCCTTGAACTAACTAGTTTATTTGATTATTTAAATAATAATTTTATCTTTGTGAAAGAAACGTGGTACCACCAACCGTTAAATCCACTTAACAAAGTAATTTCTATTAAACTTGTATCATTTACTATCATACCATGACCTAGCAAGAGTTGTTCATAGACAAACAACTAAAACAATAATTGTATTCAACTAGTACCACTATCGAAAAACACAAATATCACCAAGGACACAAGATTAAGTAGAAGAAATCACTTTATTAAGATCTTGACAAAATGTTAAGTAAAACCAACTTAAATTCAAAATATTATGCAACCATAACTAATTGTTTCACTTCATCTTTATAGATGTATAGAGATTTAGCTACTCATAATGAAAAGAGCTAAAGATTCAAATAAAAAGGAGAACATAATGTACCAAATATGAAGTAATAATCCAAATCGAGGTTACAACCGAGCTACAATCACTAATCAAGAGCCAAAATAAATCTTCAAGTCTTCAAATATGTTGGAGTGATGAAAAACCCTTAAAAACTCTTCAAAAACGGCTGCAAGTTAAGTGTGTGAGCTGAGAGTATCCAAGATTAGGTTTAGGGTTGAGTTGTGGTTGGTATTTATACTCCAAGAAAGAGAAAAACATGTTTGTCAGACACGGGTCGCGCCGCGAGGCCCTTTTCTCGCGCCGCGAGTTAACCAAAAATCGAACAGAAGATTTCAGACCAAAAACTCGCGCCGCGAGAATTCTTGGTCGCGCCGCGAGAATGCTGGTGATCGGAGAACGGGCAAGCGACTGGACTGGTGAACGGGCTCGTGAACGGCTCGCGACGCGAGCCACCTTCCTCGCGCCGCGAGGTGTGACTGGTCGCGTACTTTTAGTTTCGTTATCAACCATTCTTCATCCGTTAGTGCATATGGACCATCGTTAAGCTATTTTCTACCATTTATGAGCCTTGTACCTGCTGTGGACCTGAAACCACTAGCAAATACCATAACGCACCACAAAACAAGTATAAACGGCTATAAAACGAGTATAATTCGTCCAAATAAGACGTGGGAAATATGTATAAATTGAGACACATCAATGACGTTTAAAGTAATGTGGTTATATGCATATGTAGTATGTTGATTATAATTATGCTGCCATGAAATGATTATGAGATGTGTTGTGATAATGATAATGTCAATGATGTGCTTTGATGATTGTTATGTGATGGCTTATGTGTGGGAAACCGTTCTAGCCTTAGTGTTAGTGCGTAAAAAAGTAAGAAAGATATAAATAAGTGGGAAATGCTATAGCTAAATACGTGAGATTGATGTGGGAAGTGTTAAGCTTAACCCGTGCTAGTTTATGTCAAGCTAGTGCGTACGTGGTCGCTTGAGTGGCTCCTTGCGGCATAGTTACGTGGGACTAGTATTTCCGGGTGGAGTGACTAACCACCAATGTTAAAAGCATGACGGGATACTATGGAAATGGCATTGCCTTTCCTGAAAGTTAAGACGTGGGAAACCGTGCTAGTTGTAATGCTAGTGCGTAAGACGTGGGAAACCGTGCTAGTTGTAATGCTAGTGCGTAAGACGTGGGAAATCGTGCTAGTTGTAAAGCTAGTGCGTAATATGTAAATTGATTAAAGATGTAAGATGTGGGAATAAGTTGATGAAGATAACTATAAGAATATGTGAGAAAGATGTACATGTAATTTAAGACGTGGGATTACAATGTGACGTGAGATTTAAGTAAGATATGTTGATATGTGTGATATAATCATTGATAGGCACAATTAGAAGTAATTACTCTACATGTGCTAATATGAATACGTGTGACAAGTTTATGTGTGATATGCCAAGATATGATATGAAGTTACGTTTAAGTGATAAGTCTATGTTGATTTGATATGTAACGCGATGGGATGTGGGGATAAGTAAAGAAGGGGTGATCTTTATATTATGGTAAGGCGGGGTGTTACAGTAAGAATACCCCTTCTAAATGGCGAGACATTGATAGTGCAAGGAGACAAGTCAGGGAAGGAATTGATTTTAGTGTCGGCGATAAAAGCGAATAGATATTTACAAAAAGAATACCCTTCTTTCTTGGCACTAGTGGTTGAAAGAAAACCAGAGGGTGAAGGCATTCAAGATATTCCAGTTGTTAAAGATTTTCCGGAGGTGTTTCCCGAAGATTTGACGGGACTTCCACCTCATAGACCAGTCGAGTTTGGAATAGACTTGGTCCCTGGAGCTGCACCCGTGGCCAAGGAACCCTATCGCCTTGCGCCGTCAGAAATGCAAGAATTGTCCGAACAACTTCAAGAGTTGTTGGCAAAAGGACTAATTCGTCCAAGTTCATCACCCTGGGGAGCTCCGATCTTATTTGTTAAAAAGAAAGACGGCTCTATGCGCATGTGTATTGACGACTTGTTCGACCAACTGGAAGGTGCATCACACTTTTCCAAGATCGATCTCAGATCTGGGTATCATCAACTCAGAGTCAGAGAGATGGACGTTCCTAAAATAGCCTTCAGAACTCGTTATGGACATTATGAGTTTTTGGTTATGCCGTTTGGTTTAACCAATGCACCTACTGTGTTTATGGACTTAATGAATAGAGTATGTCGACCGTATCTCGACAAGTTTGTCATTGTATTCATTGATGACATACTGATCTACTCGAGAAATAAAGACGAACATGAAGGTCATCTGAGAACCATTCTACAACTACTCAAGGATCAAAAGTTGTACGCAAAATTCTCAAAATGTGAATTCTGGATTAGAGAAGTACACTTCTTGGGTCATGTAGTGAATATGGATGGGATCCACGTAGATCCATCAAAGGTCGAAGCAATAAAGAAGTGGGAAGCCCCTAAGACTCCGACAGAAATCCGCCAATTTCTTGGATTGGCTGGATATTATAGGAGATTCATCGAAAATTTCTCTAAGGTTGCTCAACCTTTGACTTTTTTAACTCAGAAGACTAAGGAATTTATTTGGCAGGATGCCCAAGAAAAGGCATTTCAGACGTTAAAAGACAGACTATGTAATGCTCCTATTCTAGCATTACCGAATGGCATTGAAAATTTCGTGGTATACTGTGACGCCTCACATCAGGGCATGGGGTGTGTACTTATGCAGGAAGGTAAGGTCATTGCTTACGCTTCTAGACAGCTCAAAATCCACGAAAAGAACTATACAACCCACGATCTCGAACTCGGAGCGGTTGTCTTTGCATTAAAAATTTGGAGACATTATTTGTATGGTACCAAGTGTACTTTATTCACGGATCACAAAAGTCTTCAGCATATCTTCGATCAGAAAATGCTAAATATGAGACAACGACGATGGGTAGAATTACTCAGTGACTACGACTGTGAACTCAAATATCATCCCGGTAAAGCAAATGTTGTTGCTGACGCGCTAAGTCGAAAAGATAGAATTTCACTATCTGTCATAAAAAGAGCAAGTTCTTATCTTGGCTCATCATTAAGGGATAGAGTTCTGGACGATCAAAACGATGCCCTACAGCCAGGGCGTATCGAGAAAGAAGCATTGTGGAATGCTGAACGTTTATTTGAATTGAATGGCGATGGGATCCGACATGTTAAGGGCAGAGTGTGGATTCCCAAGTATAATGGACTTATAGAACTCTTAATGAACGAGAGTCATCGATCTAAGTATTCAATCCATCCTGGCGCTGACAAAATGTACCATGGACTAAAAGACTTTTATTGGTGGCCTGGTATGAAAAGAGATATCGCCACTTATGTCTCCAAATGTCTAAATTGTTCAATGGTCAAGGCGGAGCACCAAAAGCCTTCTGGGCTGCTCCAACAACCCCAAATTCCTGACTGGAAATGGGAACAGATTACTATGGACTTTATTACTAAACTGCCTCGAACCCTGAAAGGATACGATACTATTTGGGTCATTGTCGACCGATTAACGAAGTCTGCTCATTTCATTCCAATCCGAGAGAATTGGAAGATAAGGAAATTGTCTCAATTATATATTGAAAAGATCGTATCACTTCATGGTGTTCCTTTGTCTATTATCTCTGACCGTGATGGTCGTTTCACTTCACAATCATGGAGACATTTTCAAGAAGCCCTAGGCACTCAATTGAATCTGAGTACGGCTTACCATCCACAGACTGACGGACAAAGTAAACGTACCATCCAGACTTTAGAAGACATGCTTCGGGCATGTGTCATTGACTTCAAGGGTAGTTGGATACCTTTTTACCGTTAGCTGAATTTTCGTATAATAACAGCTATCACACTAGCATCAAATGTGCTCCTTATGAGGCTTTGTATGGACGGAAATGTAGATCTCCTGTCTGTTGGCTTGATGCTGGCGAACGTCATTTGTATAAATATGGACTAGTTCAGAAGACTACTGATCAAATTGTTGAAATTAGGGCACGGCTGAAAGCGGCTCAAGATCGCCAAAAGAGCTATGCCGACCGTAGACGAAAACCACTTGAGTTTCAAGTGGGAGACAAAGTCATGTTGAAAGTGTCATCTTGGAAAGGCACTGCACGTTTTGGCGTGCGAGGCAAACTTAGTCCTCGTTATATCGGACCATTCGAAATTGTTCAAAGATTTGGTTCCGTGGCTTATAAGCTCGATTTACCTCAAGAGCTAGAACACGTTCATCACACGTTTCATGTGTCAAATCTTAAGAAATGTCTGTCTGATGAAACATTAGTCGTACCTGTCGAAGAGCTGCAAGTGAACGACTCTCTTCAATTTGTCGAGGAACCTGTTGAAATTCTAGACCAACAGCTCAAACAACTTAGACGTAGTCGTATCAAGTTGGTCAAGGTTCGTTGGAACTCAAAACACGGACCCGACTCGACTTGGGAACGTGAAGACTATATGATGGAACATTATCCTCATCTTTTTACTGAGCAACAATTAATTTCGGGACGAAATCCTAAGAAGTCGGGGATGTTGTGACAACTCGTAACTAATTAGCAACTGGTTAGTCTTAATCCCGTTTAAGCTAAGTCATTACCATAATCTCGTTTAATTTAGACGGTCTTTGACGTGGAAAATTATTAGACATTTGGACTGTTGACTTAGTCCAGTTAGACGTATCCTGATGACGTAGACTATTAGCTATCTAGACGAATGCCGAGTCTTAAAAATAACTTTAAATGAATATTTAAAGGTTATGTCTTGACTTAATATTATGAATTTCACTTTGACGAAATTTTATTGACTTGTCTTAATTTAAATAACACGAGGAAAAATACCTTTACTTTAAATTATAACCTTTTAGTCATACAGTGTATAATTGTAAGCATTTTATCAAATTTGGGTAACAAAATATCTAATTTTGAGGCCACATGGGTCGTCCCTTTTGTTTGTGGTGGGAAAAGAAGACACCAAAAACCCCCTTTGCTTCTTTCCTTTCTTTTTCTTTGATCTGGGTCGACACATAACACACACACAAACTCTTTTGTCTAAATCAATTTGTGGCTAAAGGAAATCAAATGGGGAATTAAGAAGGGAATAATTATCTAGCAAATTTACAAGGATTCATCATCTTCATCTTCATCTTCTTATTTTTCAAGAACATCAAATTGTAAGTAAGTTATTTTCTCCAAACTTTTGATTTACTAAACTTAATCTTTTGGTTTAGTTCCATTTATATTGAATAATTTAGTTAGTATTGAAGATGAAATAAGTTTTGATATTGGTTGTTAAATGAGATTTTATTAGAATTAGGTCTTGGAATTTGAAAGTGTTTGAAATTGTGAAATGGTTAGCAAATTGGGTTGTTACCAGGTTCTTTAGACATGTTTATACTAGTTGTAATGAAAAGGCTTGAATTGAAAACGATTTGGTTTGCGAAAAATGGTCAAAAACTGGGTTTTTAGACGTTCAGGTCATATATCGCGCCGCGATGGGTTCTAGTCGCGCCGCGAAGTAGTACAATTTGGGCATCGCGCCGCGATGGTCAGTGGTCACGCCGCGATATTTGTGGCTGTATGACATTTTTAAAAGACGATGACTTATGAACTTGAACTTGGCTTATATGGTTTAGTAATGGAGACTACATTACGATGTCAGTGACAATGACGCTAGAAATTTGAGTCAAATAAAATGGACATTTAATCACATTCTTGGTCGTGGCATTCTAGGGTCGATAGCTAAGTAGTTGTACGTAGGATACTTGACGTCGTGAGATTTGATCCTCACCATTGGTACTCATATCCTAGGTTTTGGATAGACGTGGAGACTAGACTGCTCATTTTCTCAGACTACTCATACTTTTAGCTCGTTGATCACTAAGGTGAGTTTTGATCCTCACCGAATGATGACGAAGTTGAGGATGAACAAAGGATAGAACTATTCACAACTTATTGTTGCAATACGAGTAAACAATGTCAAAACTCTTACACTGCATTCTTAAGTTTTTTTTAGATGGGATAGGGAGAATAAATGATAAGAGTCCAATGATGAGATTTCATGATAAACTCAATATAGATTTAAAGTTTTACAAAAAACAAGTGACTATACGTTCTACAATAAATTGAAATATTTTAGTAATTATTAATTTTATGGTTTCGTTGGGACCAATATAAATACACTGTGATTTCAAAAAAGTTCTTATCTTATTATTTTATCGATTGAGGTCCAGTTTTGTACTGGTCCCAAGTTGAGACCGGACAAATTATTAATTTTATCGAGGTTATTAATTTATCGAGTATCAATTTATAGAGGTTCTACTGTAGAGCAAATCTTAGGTGCCAAACGAAGAAGGTTATGTGGTTAACACATAAAGGCTAAAATATTCTCACTTAGTTATATAGATAGATTTATCTTTTATTATACTAAATCATAGTTGCTCTAATAACTTATCGACCAATCACAGCTATCGATTTCTGAAAGTTGACTTTTGTTTTCAATTTTAACTTTAATTTACACTTTTTTGTTTTTCATCTCAAATTTACACTTTTACCCAATAATTTAATATAATAAATAAATAATAATAGCTAATATATATCCGATAGAATAATAGCTAATATTTATCAAATAAAATAATAACTAATATATATCAAATATAATAATAACTAATATATATCCAATAATATATATTATCATATAAATATATCTTTCATCTAAAGATAAGATATTAGAGTTAATTACAGAAATCGTCCCTGTCGTGGACCTTCACTTGCAGCTTTCGTCCCCAAGTTTAATAAATTACATTTTAGTTCAAAAAACTTTGCTCTATCAACACTTTTGATCCTGACCATAAACGTCCGTTAAAAAGGAGGTCACATGTCTGGCATATGATGGGTAATCTCGTAATTTGGCTTAGAGTTAATTACAGAAATCGTCCCTATCGTGTACCACCACTTTCAGCTTTGGTCCCTAACTTTTAATAATTAACTTTAAGCCAAATTAGTTAAACTAAATCTAAAACCCAAAATCTTATCAACATATATTAAACTAAATCTTATATACAAACTTCTAGAAATAATGTATACAAACTTTTAATAAATCACACAAACTGCTTATGAGCCACGATGAATGAAAATGAAATAAGATGTGACTGTGTGAATGCTACTATAAAGATATGTGTGCGTGAGGAAACTAGGAAGGCATGAAACAAATTGAAACCCGCGTCTCTTAATAACATCGAAATCGAATTCATGTGAGTGATGGGGTTACTATGGAAGCTATGACAGATTCCGGTGACTCACAACCACCGCCATCACCGGAATCTGTCGTAGTTTAACTAATTTGGCTTAAAGTTAATTATTAAAAGCTAGGGACCAAAGCTGAAAGTGGTGGTTCACGATAGGGACGATTTCTGTAATTAACTCTAAGCCAAATTACGAGATTACCCATCACGTGCCAGAACATGACCTCCTTTTTAACGGACGTTTATGGTTAGGACCAAAAGTGTTGACGGAGCAAAGTTTTTTGGACTAAAACTGTAATTTATTAAACTTAGGGACGAAAGCTGCAAGTGAAGGTCCACAACAGGGACGATTTCTATAATTAACTCAAAGATATTATTTCCAATATTGTAAAATTAGAATGTAATACACAATAAAATAATAGTGACCTATTATTATTTTTTAATGTTCAAATATCGCTAATTATGTCACAATTTATAACTTTGATGGACATATTATATTTTGTAATATTCAAATATCGCTAATTATGTCACAATTTATAACTTTGATGGACATATTATATTTTTAATATTCAAATATCGCTAATTATGTCACAATTTATAACTTTGATGGACATATTATATTTTTAATATTCAAATATCGCTAATTATGTCACAATTTATAACTTTGATGGACATATTATATTTTTAATATTCAAATATCGCTAATATGTCACAATTTATAACTTTGATGGACATATTATATTTTTAATATTCAAATATCGCTAATTATGTCACAATTTATAACTTTGATGGACATATTATATTTTTAATATTCAAATATCGCTAATTATGTCACAATTTATAACTTTGATGGACATATTATATTTTTAATATTCAAATATCGCTAATTATGTCACAATTTATAACTTTGATGGACATATTATATTTTTAATATTCAAATATCGCTAATTATGTCACAATTTATAACTTTGATGGACATATTATATTTTTAATATTCAAATATCGCTAATTATGTCACAATTTATAACTTTGATGGACATATTATATTTTTAATGTTCAAATATCGCTAATTATGTCACAATTTATAACTTTGATGGACATATTATATTTTTAATATTCAAATATCGCTAATTATGTCACAATTTATAACTTTGATGGACATATTATATTTTTAATATTCAAATATCGCTAATTATGTCACAATTTATAACTTTGATGGACATATTATATTTTTAATATTCAAATATCGCTAATTATGTCACAATTTATAACTTTGATGGACATATTATATTTTTAATATTCAAATATCGCTAATATGTCACAATTTATAACTTTGATGGACATATTATATTTTTAATATTCAAATATCGCTAATTATGTCACAATTTATAACTTTGATGGACATATTATATTTTTAATATTCAAATATCGCTAATTATGTCACAATTTATAACTTTGATGGACATATTATATTTTTAATATTCAAATATCGCTAATTATGTCACAATTTATAACTTTGATGGACATATTATATTTTTAATATTCAAATATCGCTAATTATGTCACAATTTATAACTTTGATGGACATATTATATTTTTAATATTCAAATATCGCTAATTATGTCACAATTTATAACTTTGATGGACATATTATATTTTTAATGTTCAAATATCGCTAATTATGTCACAATTTATAACTTTGATGGACATATTATATTTTTAATATTCAAATATCGCTAATTATGTCACAATTTATAACTTTGATGGACATATTATATTTTTAATATTCAAATATCGCTAATTATGTCACAATTTATAACTTTGATGGACATATTATATTTTTAATATTCAAATATCGCTAATTATGTCACAATTTATAACTTTGATGGACATATTATATTTTTAATATTCAAATATCGCTAATATGTCACAATTTATAACTTTGATGGACATATTATATTTTTAATATTCAAATATCGCTAATTATGTCACAATTTATAACTTTGATGGACATATTATATTTTTAATATTCAAATATCGCTAATTATGTCACAATTTATAACTTTGATGGACATATTATATTTTTAATGTTCAAATATCGCTAATTATGTCACAATTTATAACTTTGATGGACATATTATATTTTGTAATATTCAAATATCGCTAATTATGTCACAAGTTTAAAAATTACAATTTTGACCTTAAACTTGGCAGAATTTTGCAATCGACGTCCTTTGGCCATACGGCGTTAAGTTTCAGCCGTTAAGTCTCACACGTGCAAAACACGTGAGGACTAAAAGTGCAAAAGGTGACTAGTTCAGGGACGAAAACTGAAATTTACATTATATATTGTCATCATCTTCATCTTCTCCGGCTGAGTGGCCGGAAAATTCGCCGGAAAACTTAAAATGCCGATATCTCACTCGTTTCTTCGAATTAGACCACGAAACCACCACCAAACTTCTCAAAATTAATTTCCGCACGAATCCTAACCAAAAGATTTCAGATTCAACACTTGCTGGAAAACTCAAAATACCGTGGTCACAAAAACCGAGCGTAATAGAGTAACCCGCCCTCCATTTAGATAAAACCGAGGTCTTCCATAACGAGAGTCGTGCCTCCACTAAATCAAATACTGGTTTCCAACTCTTGAATAAATACCTTAAGACCCAAATACGTGAAAGGAAAAGTATGACTTACAATGTAGTTTATCCGCTAGCTCAGAAATTTCGGGTCATCAACACTGCTTCCATAAAGATTAGACTTGTAGAAATTGATTTTTAACCCCAAAACAAGAAAGAAGACTCTCATAAGTCTAGTGATACACTCCACATTGGATTTAGATCAAGCAACAAATCGTTATGGTTTCATGTAACTGATCTTCTGTCTCAAATCGATCTGGAAATCACAAGGTTTTATTCGCGATAGAATTCTGAGCATGTTGATGTGATGATTTCTTCATTTCGTTGAGTTTGGTCGGCAGTTCGTTTTCCGGCGAGATTTTGAGTTTTCCGGCAAGTGTTGAATCTGAAATTTTTTGGTTAGGATTCGTGCGGAAATTAATTTTGAGAAGTTTGGTGGTGGTTTCGTGATCTAATTCGAAGAAACGAGTGAGATATCGGCATTTTAAGTTTTCCGGCGAATTTTCTGGCCACTCACCCGAAGAAGATGAAGATGATGACAATATATAATGTAAATTTCAGTTTTCGTCCCTGAACTAGACACCTTTTGCAACTTAACGGCTGAAAATTAACGCCGTATGGCCAAAGGACGTCAATTGCAAAATTCTGCCAAGTTTAAGGTCAAAATTGTAATTTTTAAACTTTAGGGACGAAAAGTGAAAAACGTGTCAATTTAGGGACGAAAAGTGTAATTTACTCAAAACTTTAAGTTTGATATGTAGATCAAGTTTTTATTACTCAAAATAGTATATTAAGTTTTAAACTATATTAAATTACCATATAATATTAATAACGCCGTAAGCCCCGTGTATTAGACACGGGCCTAAAATCAAATTATATTATTATTATTTATATTTTTATTACGAGTATATTAGAAAAAAATAATCGCATTTATAAATCTAAAGTTCTCAATTCCACCATGTCGACGGTAATTCGGGCACTATTACTGAATGTGTGCATGCTACTAAAACATATTATGCGAAGTGCGAACTGAACAGTCTAAACCTATAAGATCTGAATTAATCATCAAACGAGTTTAATGAAATATACAGAAAGAATATTCAAGTGGATATATAATTATTTCATTTAATCATTGCAAATTATCAACATCCATTAATAACGTAATAGCAACCATCTCTTTTTTTTGTGTGAAAGGTGTGGATCATTTACTCGTAACAGGGGATCTAGCTTACGTTGTCTTAACCGGGTCCGCGCTAGAGAGCCCCCTCACCCTAATACCTAGTAGGAGGAGAAACTCTCAACTAAACCGCCAGAAGACACGACATTTAATTGGGATAAAACCATGACTTAAACTTGCTTCACTGTAGGACTTTATTGTGAAATTCCTTCAAATGTTCTTCCCATGTCTCGAACTCGAGACCTCCAACACGTAAAGCTGGTGCTCAACCACTGAGCTATAATGAGAAGTACAATAGCAACAATCTCTTAAAGTAGAGAAAAGATGCAAATATAAGCTGAATATTATACTCTTTACTGTATTAAGTATATAGATTATTTATAAGTTTTTCATCATCTTAAATTTTTGTAAGAAAATATAAGAAAATTCAATATACAAATGGTTAGTAAAATATCAAATCCTAAAATTACAGTATTAAAATGTTATAAGTTATTTTATATATATCTAAAGTCTTGATGAACATTTTTTTTTAACGGCACAAAAGTCGATGAACATATTCATTGAGAATGTAAATTAGCATATAAATATGTTAACTGAAAGACCATTTGGTCATTAGAAGAGTTTATTTTGCTACGTACGTTTTTTTTTCTTCAAATTCTTAGAGTTAAAAATATTTAGTTGCATTTGAGTAAAACAAAAAATTGTTTTGTTAATCATTAAAATAAAATATGATTTTTAAAATATTCTATAGTTAAAGGATTTATTTGCATATATTTCAAAACAAAACAAAAAAAAGTTTTGATATTTATGGAAATAAAATATAGGTTAATATAATATTTTTAAAAATATTTAATTAATATATGAATACTTTTGTTTATATTGAATTTTTTATTGGTAGATAGGTTATTATAATCCATTTAAAAAATATTTAATTAAATTATGAGCATTTTTGGTTATCTTGAAATTTTTATTGGTTAGATATAAATTTGTTTTCTTTAAGAAAAATCATTTTTACTTAATATATACGTGAGTTAAAATTTCCATATATATTATATAATATCACATTGTAAATATATACTATAACTAAAAGAGGAGGTTGGGGGTACACTTGGCACCTCTTAAAGCTCTTTTTAAGCTTAAAGATCTTTCCTAATTACTCTAGAGTAAGCGTGGGAATAGGAACCGAACCGGTTCCTCAGGAACCGGTTCTTGGTCAACGTTTGACCGTTTTTTTTTTTTTTTTTTTTTTTTTTTTTTTTTTTTTTTTTTTTTTTTTTTTTTTTTTTTTTTTTTTTTTTTTTTTTTTTTTTTTTTTTTTTATATTTTTTTTTTTTTTAAAGTTACCATTGTCACTCAAATCAAGAGTTTTAATTGTTATCAAAGAATATGAAAACAATCATATTTGTTATCTATTTATCATAGGACAAGTGATTGAAAATAAACCTATTCGTGTTATGGTCCATATCATGAACAAAGACATATACTTGAATGTCAAGTACAAGATCACAAGTATGTTTATATTTCAATTCTTAATTATCTTTCATAATAATATCACATTGTAAATATATACTATAACTAAAAGAGGAGGTTGAGGGTACATTTGGCACCTCTTAAAGCTCTTTTTAAGCTTAAAGATCTTTCCTAATTACTCTAGAGTAAGCGTGGGAATAGGAACCGAACCGGTTCCTCAGGAACCGGTTCTTGGTCAACGTTTGACTGTTTTTCTCTCTTTTTATATACTAGTTTTGCGTATTAATATTTTAAAGTTACCATTGTCACTCAAATCAAGAGTTTTAATTGTTATCAAAGAATATGAAAACAATCATATTTGTTATCTATTTATCATAGGACAAGTGATTGAAAATAAACCTATTCGTGTTATGGCCCATATCATGAACAAAGACATATACTTGAATGTCAAGTACAAGATCACAAGTATGTTTATATTTTAATTCTTAATTATCTTTCATAATAATATCACATTGTAAATATATACTATAACTAAAAGAGGAGGTTGAGGGTACATTTGGCACCTCTTAAAGCTCTTTTTAAGCTTAAAGATCTTTCCTAATTACTCTAGAGTAAACGTGGGCATAGGAACCGAACCGGTTCCTCAGGAACCGGTTCTTGGTCAACGTTGACTGGAACCGGTTCTTCAAGAACCGGAACCGGTTCTTGGTCAACGTTTGACCATGTTTTTTTTTTTTCCGGTTTTTTTCGGTTCGGAACCGATTGGAACCGGTAAGGAACCGATTTTTGGATCCAAAGGTGGAACCGGTCCCGAACCGGCGGTTCTTGAGGAACCGGTTCCAATCGGTTCCGGTTCTCGGTTTTTTTGGAACCGGTTTTTTTGCCCACGTCTACTCTAGAGCTCTTCTTTTTTTCTAGATTTTTTTATTTTTTATTTGCTAATTAAATAGATAATTATATTTAAAACTCTATTCATAAATCTTTTTATATCAAAACAATGGCTTCTTCTTCTACTACAAAAGGGTTTATTATTTTAAATTTGTTTTGTTCATGTTTTGTTATTTTTTACCTGTTTTGTTATTTATTATTTTGATATTTACCTTTGATATATATATTTTGAGACTATCCGTCCATCGGACGGGCTTGAAGACTAGTATGTAGTATATACTTTATAGTAACTGACAATACATGATTAAATAGATGGGGCACTAGACCTTACCAGAAACTACTCCTACTAGGTATTGAGGGTAAGGGGGCTCTCTAGCGCGGACTCGGTTAAGACAGCGTAAGCTAGATCCCCTGTTACGAGCAAATGATCCACACCTTTCAAAAAAAAAAAAAAAATCTTACCAGAAAGAGAGACTCTACTCTTGAATAAAGCTAAGATGCTATGCATCCTACCTCCCTTGTATTCAACCTTTTTGTGAAATTGAATACCGTTGTTGTAAAGTTTACGGGTTGCCGTCCTCAAAAGTCGGGTTTTGTCCCACCCGAACCGGCCCGGGTTTGGTCAACGGAGCTAGAAACTGAGTTTAACCAAACCTGAATCAAGTTGAACCCGGTTTCTGGTCAAAGGTGGACCGATTGTTTTCGTTTTTATTGTCCAAAATCGAACCCGATCCGATTTTAAACAGGTATCTACATGATTTTGAAACCTGAAACTGGTTTCAAACTGTCGGATTTTCCAAAACCCATACTGGTTTTGGTCAAACCCGGGTTTGACCTAGTTTTGTTTCGGTTTTTCGACTATGGGCGAGGGATAAAAAGTTGAAATCCATACAGGTCCGAGGCAAAAAAAACACTAAGCCCAAATTGAATCCAAACTGATTTTGAAATAACTACCAACAAAGCCCAATAGCATGATGGGTACGAAGTAGGCTGAGCCTGGGAGTACATATACATTTACGGATATACCTAAAATAATACTCCGTAATTGGGTTGCATAACATAATAATTTAAATCTTCGGCAGTTCGGCACTACGTTTAAGTGTTTAACCAAATTAGTTGGAGTATGTGAAGATAGAATCGAGCTATGTGGTCTATTTAGCTTTCATTCGGCATTGAGTGAATTCACGATTTGTAGCTAGCTGTTTGAATTACTTTGAATCAATGAGTATGTATTGCATCTATTTGTTCGACAATAGTCTAAAGATTATTTGATAACATGAAATAATAGCTTAACCGCAATACAGTGGTGTAATAATGACGGCGGCGGTAACTGGTGGTGGTGGTGGCGCTATGTACAGGCGACGGTGATTGGTGGTGGTGGCAGCGGTGGCGTCAATTAGTGGTGGCGGTGGTGGTGGTCGGCTACAAAATACTGTATGTTATTAATATAATGTGATTTTGATGAATTATTTAAACTTCATATTTAACAAAATGTAATCATTTTATAATTATAGTATAGAGGTTTGATACTAAATAACAATTTACCTTCTGTAATACTCCTAACCTTTTTTGACAACTTACTTACTTATGTTCTAAAATTACAGCCTTAGTTAGTTTTAATATATACTATGCACCATAACAATAACAATGCTAAATAAAACATAGTCGACTGATTATGTAGCAACTCACTAGGCAATTTTCTGACACGAAATATAGAATAGAATTTTATATATATAGAAGATAACAATTAAACTTATAAGTCAAACAGATTATGTATTTCCGTTTTATATAAACGGACATCCATAGATTTATAGAAAAATCTTTTGTATATGTGCAAACTGATATATCTTGGGGCTACCAATATTATAGTGGCATTTCGTAACAGTATTTTATAGCTTAGTGGTCATATTCAAATCTAAATATATAAGTCATTGTTAGTGTAATTAATTATTTTTGAGAAAACTTCTCAAAGTTCCATTCGAGTATATAAGGGAATTAGGAGTGGTACACAAGAATTTATCAACTCTCCCAAATCTAACCAATAATATTTATCCACCTCACTTTACCTTTTCAACCCTCTCAGGCTCTCACTCAACCCTCTCAACCTCTTTTACTGGCATTCCATAAAATTCTCAACCCTCCAACCTTTTTTTTTTCTTTTTTAAATAAATAAAAAACATAACATTTTATTATTAAAACATAACATATTATAAATAAAAACACAATACTACATTTAAAAACTAAAAAAAGAAAAATACACTTCAACATTATTTTTAAACTAAAACACACAACATACTAAAACATACTAAATTAAATCTTCAATCGGTGGTGGTTGAAAAGCCGGGTCATCGAGGTATGACAAATCTAGACCCGATACATGCTCTGTAAGATCATACCGGAGACGATGATGGACGTTTTCGTCATGTAACTCCGGTAAAACGCTAGGATCATACACTATCGGTGTCGGTGGGTCCATTATATGAACCGGTGATATTGCCCTCCCGTCGTCCTTTATGATCATGTTGTGCAATATACTACACGCTTCGACGACTTTGCCGATCTTGTCTAAATCGAAAAAACGAAGCGGGCGATCCAAAATCTTCCATTTTCCCTTAAGAACACCAAAAACCCTTTCAATGTCTTTTCTTGCCGCTTCTTGTACTCTCTTGAACTTCTTTTCCTTTGGATCGACAGGGTGTGGATACGCTTTAACAAACGTAGACCACCTAGGATAAATCCCATCAGTTAGACATTTTTCGTCGGGATAAGTCGGGAAGCATAGGCGGGAGGATGATTTCGTCGGGTGAAGATGAATTAGACATTTTTTTTAGAGTGTATGTGAAAGTGTGTGTGTTTTTTTTTTGAATATGTTGTTGTGATGTTTGAAAAAGAAGAAGAGTTGTTTAAATAAAGGTAAAAAAGGGATAAATTTTTTTTTCTTTAGTCAAAGCTTGAAAACGGCTATATTATCAAATTTGGCCCCACTCCCAACGTTCTAAACACACGTTCCCCCACGTTTTTGATTTTATGGTAGCCGGGTTCACAAACCTCCATCCAAGCCGTTGAAGCAACCCGGTGGTACCGGCAGCGGTGTAGCCGCCGGTATGAAACCAACCCAGTGCAACCCTCCCATCCACTCCGTATGTCCTAAACATTGAGTAAATAAAGTTGAGAAAAGCAGTTGGTTACTACATTTGCCTCTTTTCCCCCTTCATAACCTCCAACTGTTTTCGTGCTTTGCGCTTCCATTGGCAATAAAAAAAAAAAAAAAAGTTAACAATGAAAGGGATACCAAAGATGATGAAGTTGAGATCAAAGAGATTCCATAGGAGCCTTTCCAAGTTACGTTGTGGCAGCAGTAGTGATGGTGACAACAAGGAGTCGTGTGGTGGGGCCGCTGTCGTTGAAGAAATCAAATGGGAATTAAGGCCTGGTGGGATGCTTGTCCAAAAGAGAGACCCCCTTGAACCTCAAGATACCACTGATCATAAAAAGGAAGGATATATTATGGTTAGAGTCGCTACCGGTTCACATTTGCATGACATATCGATCCAAGCAACTTCAACTTTTGGTATATCTATGTATATGTTCACTCCATCATATATGATCGTATAATCATGACATTCATGGTTGAAACGTTTAGTTTTTTTGGAATGAAAATATTTCGAATAGTAACTACTAGGGGGTAGACGCGAGTGTCTTAACCGTGTCCCGGCTACCATGTAGCATCCCCTGAAAAAACCTACAAGGTGTGTCACTCTAAGGAGTCAAACTCACAACCTTGTGGGTATAGTAAGCCCGTACCTCAACCAGCTGAGCTGGTATCATTGGTTAAAAAGTCAAGTTAATAAGACAATTTTTTGTTACTAATTAATGTATGGTCTTTTTTGGTAAACGTCATGAATCTTTTTGGGATTATATACTTGTAAATATGCTTGCTCATATATATGTATTTCTTTTCACATTCTTGAATAGCACATACAGTATGACAAATTAAGAATGATTTGTATATTTCCTTAGTTATAATTGTATACGTTTTTGGTTTGATACTTAATTAGGAGAAATGAAGATGGTTTTGTCAATGGTGACTGGGATGGAGCCAAAGGAGCAAAGGATATTGTTCAAAGGGAAGGAAAGAGAGGATGTTGAACACCTACACATGGTTGGAGTTGGAGACAAAGACAAGGTTGTCGTGTTGGAAGATCCAGCCATCAAAGACAGGAAACTCCTCCTGCTTGCTAGTACACCAGATGCTTCAAATCATGCAATTAGTGTCAAATAATGATCAAGAAGCAAAAAAATATCTAATTTTATTGTACGTTGATTTACTTTGAATTAGTGATCTTGATGTTATGCTAATCCTTCTTGTTTCATTTGTACTCATCTTGGTCAACCTTAAACTAGACTAATATATAGAAGTAAAGTAAAGTAACTCCCAATGCCGTCTTCCACGGGTTTTGGGTCCCAATACCGTCTTCGACGGTGTATGAGGAGGTTGAAATGTAGACAGTCTTACCCCTACCAAAGGTAGAGAGGCTGCTTTCAGGTTCTACCAAAGGTAGAAAAGGACCTCCAGCCTTGCTGGGCATGAGGATCGAACTCATGACCTATGTCTCCAAAGGCAAGGGCTTCAACCACTGATCCAACCCAGTCGGTTTTGTGTGTGTATTTTTTTACCTTTATTTTTGATATGCAAATTTTTTTTAGCGTTAATATGTACATGTCGATATCTACTGATAGTACAAATTTGAAGTATTTCAATAGTATTGAATGTAGTCCTCGAAGAGTTGAAGGGTACTTTCAATGTTATGAAGAAATCAAGGAAAAAGGTATAGTATTGCATGCCTAAATCACCTACAATGCTAAAATCATGTAACTATCCAATTAACAACATATAGAGAACTCACAATACACTAGGGGACCGATATCGTGATGTATTTCACGGTTTTTATGAACATTGTAAAACTAAGTAGAGGTCAAGGTAACAAGGTTAGTTACCCAAACACATTAAAGGCAAGTTCTTAACAATGAAACATGATAAAGAGCAAAAAGATTACTAAAACATAAATTTATATATGTCAAAGTGATCAGTTTAACACCATTTTCAATAGCTTTTTGTTAAGCAGCTACATATTTTATGCCCTTATTATCGATTGCTGTTTCGGTTACTGCAATTTTTAATGGCTGTTTTATGCTTTTAAACAAAGTATATTTATCAGGTAATTAACTAATTAAGAACATTAGTCTTTGAGCTTTAGCTCAATGGTTGAAAGACCATCCCCTTTGCATGAGGTCTTATGTTCAAGCCTTGGGGAGGACATTGGAATTAAGTCCCTTTATTGGGTATACCCAGGTTCAAGTCTGAGGGGACAGGGTTTACCCCTATTAATCGTCGTGCCTTAGGACGGATTAGTAGGGGTCCCCCCAATCGGGTATTTGAAATAGGCATTCTACTTCGAGGGAGCTCTCTAGCGCGGACCCGGTTAAGACAACGTATGCTAGACCCTCCGCTGTCGAATCGCGACACGAAGTTTCCAGCGAAATTCACCTTTAAAAAAAAAAAACAAACTAATTAAGAACATTAAAATTAAAATACTCCTATACACATGAAGTGATAAAATAAGGACAAGCGTGCACCCACCTAGAGGCCAAAAGATCTTGGAAAAGAAATAAGGAGCCTTGAAAATGAATCCACTTTTGAGTCTTTGAGTAGTCCCAAGCTGAATTTGTACTAATTACATAAAAAGCCCATTTACGCATGCTTCATCTTAGGCTCCAGATAAGACCCACAATTTACATCTACTGTAGTATTATTATATTATTATAGTATCGCGTCTTGTATTTTTTTTTTTTTACTTTCTTTATATTAAAAAAATATTATCACTTTTTAAATTTGGGGGAAAAATCTATAGAAGAAAATACTCCGGACAAAGATCTGATCAACTTTCTATAAATCTTATACTAAACGGAGTGAGGTGATTGGCCAACTAGTCGCCCCATGTCGCCCTTTTAATCGCCAAGCACACGGCTCCAACAAGTGTTTATCCTGGCAACCTTCTCATTCACAGCCAAAATCGGTTGCCCTATTTTTGCATAATATTCCGAACCCAGTTAACATGTCTTTTAATGCCATAGAATGTAGCCGCACTCCATAAAGGTACGTGCGGGAAGTCGCTCCACCATAAAAGGTAGTCTCACTTTAGCTTTTTTGAAAGATTTCTTGCATGATAATGGCATGGTGTCAAGTGGCGGAAGTCCCTTTTAAATAGTAGCCCCACTTCTAATAGTCGTTATATTGTTAGAAATTAAAACGTAATACATTCATGAGTAGATTTATAAAGGATAACAGTTATTATATGTAACACCCGTTGTTTAAAAACCTGGATTTTCAAAACTTTCGCCTAACGGCGTTTATTAATGGCGGAAAAGGATCTCATATAAATCTGCCCATCCGTAACCGGATGAAACCTTTGAAAACATTTGGTGTTACTTAATTGCATCATCGAAATAATAAAAGAAAATCCAAGTCTTGGCACCAACATAAATGCCAAACATTATTACATGATCTTACATCATAATATCGTAAATGAAGTAGCCATACATAAGGCTAAGGGTAGTCTAAGCTTTAAGAACATAAATGCTATCATTTTTTATGTCTCTACCCATCCTTACAAAGCTATCCTTTCTCTAGCTCCGTATGCACCTAATCTGATGGCACAACATTTTCAAAGAGCAAGTGTTAGCTAATAAATTAGCTAAGTAAGATAACATGTATTGAAAACGTTTGCCAATTAAATATATTAACAAAGTCATATCATCATTATGTGTTAATATCACGTGAGCACCATAAACATCATATCATAAGAAACATCATGAACATCATAAGCATCATATAGCATTACACATTAGGAACATCATAATCCTAAGTGTGCCTAACTTTCTTACGTAACTTTCTTTACTTCGTATCTTTCTTTACTTCGTATCTTTTCTTTACTTCGTATCTTTTCTTTACTTCGTATCTTTTCTTTGTTTCTTTGCCTAGACGTAGGCTAAGTGACTTATGCCACTTACATAGGGATGTGGGGTTGTGTGTAGGCGGTCATAGACCATACAGGGAGTCCTCACACCCGACATGATGGGTAACCAATAAGGGGTCCATCGGCGTCGTTAAGGAAAGACAAAGTCATTTCCAACTGAATAAACCGTTTATGCCTTTACGCATTGGTGGTTAGTTACTCCACCCGGAATAAACAAACATAACTATGCCACAAGGAGCAACTCAAGTGACCACGTACGCACCAGCTTTACAACTAGCACGGGTTAAGCTTAACACAACTTTAAATATGCTCGAGACTTCATTATTATGTTAGTTTAGGCTACACTTTCACCTAAACTAACCACTTTTATCTTTCTTTACTTTATCTTAGATTAGGCTACACTTTCACCTAAGCTAAGCACATGTTTCATCTTTACTTTATTTCAACTTAGGCTACACTTTCACCTAAGTTAATCACATAACGTCATTTCTTTAGTTTAGGGCCCTTAACGTGCACGTGAACATGACAATCCTAATCAAAGGACTAGTGACTAAGTGATCAAGCCACACATGTAATCATATCATAAACATGTCACCATTTCGTGTTCACATATCAGAAGCATAACATCATATCATGATCAATTAACTTAAACATAACATTGGGTCATGATCACATAACATAAACATGGCATCATATCATATTCACACTTCATAAACATATCATCATTCCATGATATGGGAACTTACCTTATGCCTTTGCAACCTGCATATACATGTCATTCATCATAGAAAAATTACTTTCATTATACATCATATTAATCATTTCACATATCATACATAAGCATTTATCACATAATCCCAATAAGGGCACATAACTTAACGAATCTAACATTGACTAACGGTCAAGTCCATAAGTCAAACTCGAAAAGTTTGGGATGTTACATGTGTAACACCCGTCGTTTAAAAACTTGGATTTTTCAAAACTTTGCCAAACGGCGTTTAAAATAAGCGGAAAGGATCACTTTCAAAATCTGCCCCATCCGTAACGGATGGTACCTTTAAAATTTGGTGTTACTACTAGCATCATCAAAACAATAAAAGTAAATCCAAGCTTTGGCACCAACATAAATGCCACATTAATACAAGTCTTTAATCATAAAAGAAATAGCCAAACATGAGGCTAAAAGGAAGTCTAAGCGTTTAATGTCTTTGCTAAGCTTCTTTATTCGTCTACCCAAGTCTCACCAAGCTAATCCTCGCCTAGCTCAAACTTGATTATCCTGAAGGCACAACATTTTCAAAGAACAAGTGTTAGCTAATAAAATTAGCTAAGTAAGATAGCATAACTTGAAAACATTTGCCATTTAAATATATTAACAAAATCATCTTTTAATGTTAATATCACATACATATAGATCATTGCACACATATCTTATCATAACACAATAGGATCATCATATACCTAATGTGCCTAACTTTTCTTTCTTTATCTTTCTTTCTTTACTTTATTTCTTTGCCTAGAAGTAGGCTAAGTGACTTATGCCACTTACTTAGGGATGTGGGGTTGTGTGTAGGCGGTCATAGACCATACATGGAGTCCTCACACCCGACATGATGGGTAAACCATAAGGTGGTCCATCGGCGTCGTTAAGGAATGACAAAGTCAATCCAACTGAATAAACCGTTTATGCCTTTACGCATTGGTGGTTAGTTACTTCACCCGGAATACTCAAACGTAACTATGCCACAAGGAGCAACTCAAGTGACCACGTACGCACCAGCCCCGAAGAGCTAGCACGGGTTAAGCTTAACACAAGACTTTACATAATGCTCGAGACTTAATCGTTTAATTAGTTTAGGCTACTCTTTCACCTAAGCTAATCACATATCATCTTTTACTTTAGGGCCCTTAACGTGCACGTGAACATGGCAATCCTAATCAAGGACTAGTGACTAGGTGATCAAGCCACACATGCAAGCATATATCATATCATTTCATCATCTCATACATACATAATCATTTCCTCATTTCATGCATTTAAAATCATTTCATCATCTCATGCATATATACTTACCACATACCATTGCAACCTGCATATGAATGTTAATCATCATAAACGGTAAGTAATATATCCCTTTACAACCTCCCATAGTCACCCATGAACATAAAATGTACATACATATTCAATTGGAAGGTTTAACTTATGAAAACGTGTTTTGTTGTACCAACAGGTGACAAAAGATGTTATCTTACCTCGATACAGCTTACCAAGTTAAATGTATCTTATAGTGCTTGCTAAGTGCTCCCGACAACCTAGAATGAGTATAAGATCGAAACATAAGCTAAACGAAATGTTTTATGAAAACTGGACAAGAGGTGCGTCGCACCTCCCACAAGGTGCGTCGCACAAAATCAACAGGGGAATTCTAAACATAAGTTGGTGCGCCGCACCAACCCCTTTGGTGCGTCGCATAAAATGATCAGAAATTCTGAACACAAGAATGTGCGCCGCACCTACCCTTGGTGCGTCGCAAATCGGGCCTTTGGCTGAACACCATTTTTCCAAAATGGCCTGTGGTGCGCCGCACCACCCTACTGGTGCGTCGCACCTGGAGTGTCGACCAGAAACCTAATCTTTGTTCTATGATCAAACGAATTCCATACGAACCCATACCCCAAATCCAACCTGGGGGCTTAAAATTAATCCTTTCAATTGCACTTTCATCAACTTTAATCATCCTATTAATCCCTTAATCCTTTACATCATAATTCAATCTTTAAAACACCCGAACGACATGAATTCAATAAACGTTTGATCCAACAACCCAACCCAAACCCTATGGCCTGGATCGAAATCACTACTAAGACATACATGATCAGATTTAAGAGTAAGATCAGCCATAATACCTGTAGATGACTTCGAGGATTCGAAATCTTAATCGAACTTGATCGAAACGACACGAAACGATTGATTCTTGGAGAAAACTTGTCTTGAGAGGGAGGGGATCTGTTCCTAGGGCTTAATCACGAAATTCTGCAGCTATTGGGGTCTCACTAGACCTTAAACCCCTGACCATAAGTTTCCTTTAGTGCCCATAGGCCCCTCGACTTCCTAAACTTTACTTTCGTAGCTTAATTAACTTACCGGGAGACTTAACGATCTAACAAGCACTTAACTTTCATACTTTACTTTAAATTACTTTCATTTAATTCACTTTACTTCATTTCATACTAAACACATAAGCATTTAATCACATAATCCCTTATAAGGCACATAAACATAATAGACCTAACGTTAACTAACGGAAAGTCAAATAGTCAAACATAAAACGTTTGGGATGTTACAATTACCTCCCCCTTAAGAGGATTCCGTCCTCGGAATCGCCTCAGAAGTGAACAAATCTGGGTATTTTTCTTTCATCACCGACTCGGTCTCCCAAGTTAAACTTTCACCGTGGTTATGCTTCCATTTAATCAACACGAGATCAATCAACTTCGGCGAAGTTTCTTTTGCTTTCTTTCGAGTATCGCTACTGGTTCATCCACTATTCTTTTCTGAGGATTAATGCTCACATCCTCAATTGGAATAACACTTGACTCATTGGCCAAACACTTCCTCAAATACGAAACATGAAATGTGTGGTGAATTCCATCCATCTCCTTTGCCTTACATTCATTTCCTTTTGTGAGAACACATATTGCAAACTCTTATGATCCGTAAACAGTGTACATTTGGTGCCATATAAGTAATGCCTCCACAACTTCAAAGCAAACACTACTGCAGCCAATTCAAGATCATGGGTCGGGTAATTCTTTTCATGAGGTTTCAACTGACGTGAAGCATATGCAATAACTTTGTCCCTTTGCATAAGGACACAACCCAAACCCTATGGCCTGGATCGAAATCACTACTAAGACATACATGATCAGATTTAAGAGTAAGATCAGCCATAATACCTGTAGATGACTTCGAGGATTCGAAATCTTAATCGAACTTGATCGAAACGACACGAAACGATTGATTCTTGGAGAAAACTTGTCTTGAGAGGGAGGGGATCTGTTCCTAGGGCTTAATCACGAAATTCTGCAGCTATTGGGGTCTCACTAGACCTTAAACCCCTGACCATAAGTTTCCTTTAGTGCCCATAGGCCCCTCGACTTCCTAAACTTTACTTTCGTAGCTTAATTAACTTACCGGGAGACTTAACGATCTAACAAGCACTTAACTTTTTCAGCTGAGATTTCAATGATTTCAGGACCCGTAAACTGCTTTTCGCCGGGTTCCATCCAACAACTCGGAGTCCTACATCTCCTACCATAAAGCATTTCAAATGGTGGCATTCCAATACTTGCATGGTGGCTGTTATTATAAGTGAATTCGATCAATTTCAAATGGTGGCATTCCAATACTTGCATGGTGGCTGTTATTATAAGTGAATTCGATCAATTTCAAATGGTGGCATTCCAATACTTGCATGGTGGCTGTTATTATAAGTGAATTCGATCAATTTCAAATGGTGGCATTCCAATACTTGCATGGTGGCTGTTATTATAAGTGAATTCGATCAATTTCAAATGTTCATCCCATGCTCCACCATATTCTAATACACAAGCTCTCAACATGTCTTCCAACGTTTGTATGGTCCTTTCACTTTGTCCATCAGTTTGAGGGTGATAGGCGGTGCTCAAATTAACTCTAGTACCTAACTCTCGCTGAAGGCCCTTCCAAAAGTTAGACACAAATCTCGTGTCTCGGTCTGAAACAATGGATAAAGGAACACCATGCTTTGCTACGATCTCATCCACATACATCTTTGCCATCTTAGTTAATGGTACGTCTTGTCTTGTTGCCAAGAAATGAGCACTCTTTGTCAATCTATCCACAATAACCCATACCATGTCATTTCCTTTCGGTGTTCTTGGTAGTTTGGTCACAAAATCCATAGTAATGTGGTCCCATTTCCATTCCGGAATCTCCAATTGATGCAACATTCCATATGGCTTTTTGTGATCAGCTTTCACACGTGCACACGTCAAACATCTTTCAACAAAATGAGCAACTTCTCCCTTAATGTTTGGCCACCAATAGATGGGCTTCAAATCTGCATACATCTTGGTAATACCCGGATGGACTGAATATCTTGACCTATGAGCTTCTTCGAGGATCAATTCTCGGTTATCACCAAGCAATGGTACCCATATTCGACCCTTATAAGTCTTAAATCCACGGCTGTTCGTCTCCATCACAAGTCTTCTCTTCTTTCCAATACTCTCATTATCGATATTATCCTTCAATAAAGCCTTAACTTGTGCTTCCTTGATGCGGTCGAGTAACCCCGACTTGGCTTGAACAACCATGCTCATCAATCTACAAGAAAAATTCTGCACTTTCCTGCTTAATGCATCCGCCACCACATTGGCTTTACCGGGATGATATTTAATCTCGCAATCATAATCTTTCAGAAGTTCCATCCATCTCCTTTGCCTTACATTCATTTCCTTTTGTGAGAACACATATTGCAAACTCTTATGATCCGTAAACAGTGTACATTTGGTGCCATATAAGTAATGCCTCCACAACTTCAAAGCAAACACTACTGCAGCCAATTCAAGATCATGGGTCGGGTAATTCTTTTCATGAGGTTTCAACTGACGTGAAGCATATGCAATAACTTTGTCCCTTTGCATAAGGACACAACCCAAACCTGAAATAGAAGCATCACTATAAACAACAAGATCATCAGTACCTTCGGGTAAGGCTAGGACAGGAGCTTCACATAACTTTGTCTTAAGCGTTTGAAAGGCCTTTTCTTGAGCTTCCTATTAGATCCACTTGACCCATCATGCTTCCTTTTAAAACCTGATTGCTTATCATCAATAGCTTTCACTACAACCTTTTCACCCTTGAAATCATCATCCAACCTCTTGGACTCCTTAATCGCAGCAGACAATGTAATGTGTTGTCTACAAAGGCCACGATAGCTAGCGGGAAGACCATCACAATAAGCTTCACTACAACCTTTTCACCCTTGAAATCATCATCCAACCTCTTGGACTCCTTAATCGCAGCAGACAATGTAATGTGTTGTCTACAAAGGCCACGATAGCTAGCGGGAAGACCATCACAATAAGCTTCACTACAACCTTTTCACCCTTGAAATCATCATCCAACCTCTTGGACTCCTTAATCGCAGCAGACAATGTAATGTGTTGTCTACAAAGGCCACGATAGCTAGCGGGAAGACCATCACAATAAGCTTCACTACAACCTTTTCACCCTTGAAATCATCATCCAACCTCTTGGACTCCTTAATCGCAGCAGACAATGTAATGTGTTGTCTACAAAGGCCACGATAGCTAGCGGGAAGACCATCACAATAAGCTTCACTACAACCTTTTCACCCTTGAAATCATCATCCAACCTCTTGGACTCCTTAATCGCAGCAGACAATGTAATGTGTTGTCTACAAAGGCCACGATAGCTAGCGGGAAGACCATCACAATAAGCTTCACTACAACCTTTTCACCCTTGAAATCATCATCCAACCTCTTGGACTCCTTAATCGCAGCAGACAATGTAATGTGTTGTCTACAAAGGCCACGATAGCTAGCGGGAAGACCATCAGAAAATTCAGAAACTACATCAACATTAGGGATCGGGGACTTCCCTTTTCGTGTATCGATAACATAGGCAAGAAAGTGATTCTTGTTATGCCGAATGCAATTGAGAGCCTTCATCAAATTAATAATCTTTATGCTCCCCTTCTTCTTGTCTCCATAAACGGAAATGACCTCACCATCCGGAGTAGCGAACCGTACAACCTTTTGAGAACATATAATAGTAGCATCATTTTGAGACAACCAATCCATACCTATCACTATATCAAAACCGGCTAGAGTGGTAGGCAATAATTGAACCGGAAAAGAGCGACCTTCAATCTCAATAGAACAATCATCATAACCTACTTGAATGTCACTAATGGTACCGTTAGCAATTTCAACCTCTATAGAGCAATCAAGAGGAGTAGTGACCCTATCAAGCTTAGGAGCAAATAAAGTGGACACAAAAGATCTATTTGCACCCGAATCAAAAAGTACAGAAGCAGGTTTTGAGTTAACAAGAAATGTACCGCTTACTACCTCGTCGTTATCCTTGGCAGCTTCGACTGTCAGCTGAAAGGCTCGAGCTTTAGGCTTTTGGACAGCCGTCTTCTTTCCATCATCTCTTCCTTGTGGGCAATCCTTGATGAAATGACCGGTTTGTTGACACCGATAACACTTTGGCTTGTCCTTGCATCCTGAAGTAGGATGACCTGTACCACCACAAGTATCACACCTTCGGGTCTTATCTGAACATGGACCCGAGTGAGGCGCCTTACAAGTACCACACCAATTCTTTGGCTTTGCATAGCTGCTGCCCCCATTTCTTGAAGACGGACCTTTCTTGAACTTCCTATTAGATCCACTTGACCCATCATGCTTCCTTTTAAAACCTGATTGCTTATCATCAATAGCTTTCACTACAACCTTTTCACCCTTGAAATCATCATCCAACCTCTTGGACTCCTTAATCGCAGCAGACAATGTAATGTGTTGTCTACAAAGGCCACGATAGCTAGCGGGAAGACCATCACAATAAGCTTCAACCTGATCCACATCTCTACGAACCAAATGACCAACAAACTTAAGCTTTTCCATAAATGAGTGGGCATACTCAGTTATGGCACCCGGCTTAGCTGTTAAAGCTCTGAATTCTTTCTCAATCAACCTCAGTTCACGAGTGCCCACATATTCTTCCAAGAACTTCTCCTTAAAGGTACCCCAAGGCATATTAGCTAGCACCTCGGGGGTCAAAGAAATAGTAGCAACCTTCCACCAATTACGAGCATTTTTCTTCAACATACGGGAAGCACACAATACCTTCATATCCTCAGGGCAATAACATGAAGCAAACACAACCTCGATATCCTCCAACCATTCCATGGCACCTACAGCATCTAGAGTACCATCAAATGCCTTTGCTCCACATTTCTGAAAGCTCTCATATTTAAAGTTACTAGTACGAGGAGCGACTACAACACGAGGCTCCACCACATTATTAACACCATTCTCATTAGCAACAACATTTTCAGGAGCAACCTGTGACCTTACCATTGATGGTTCGGTACGGTTTGAGCGGTTGGAGTAATTCCCATCCGTATGCTCATTCCGTTGCAAGCTAGCTTCTCTTTCAGCCCTAAGTTGATTCAACTCCTCTTCATTTCTCAACAAAAGAGCTCGAATAGCCCTCAATTCTTCATGCATTTCAGCTTGAGTAGGAACTTGTTCAATCACGGGGTTAGCTCTATCAATTTCAGACCTTGTAGGTTGTGCACCCGAAAGTGGTCTTCGAGGAGGCCTTAGGTTAACACCATTTCCTGTCCCGTTTAGATTAACCGGAGCATCGCTAGCATTAGCTCCATTTCTTGAAGACGGACCTTTCTTGAACTTCCTATTAGATCCACTTGACCCATCATGCTTCCTTTTAAAACCTGATTGCTTATCATCAATAGCTTTCACTACAACCTTTTCACCCTTGAAATCATCATCCAACCTCTTGGACTCCTTAATCGCAGCAGACAATGTAACGTGTTGTCTACAAAGGCCACGATAGCTAGCGGGGAGGGGGGGGGGGGGGGGGGGGGGGGGGGGGGGGGGGGGGGGGGGGGGGGGGGGGGGGGGGGGGGGGGGGGGGGGGGGGGGGGGGGGGGGGGGGGGGGGGGGGGGGGGGGGGGGGGGGGGGGGGGGGGGGGGGGGGGGGGGGGGGGGGGGGGGGGGGGGGGGGGGGGGGGGGGGGGGGGGGGGGGGGGGGGGGGGGGGGGGGGGGGGGGGGGGGGGGGGGGGGGGGGGGGGGGGGGGGGGGGGGGGGGGGGGGGGGGGGGGGGGGGGGGGGGGGGGGGGGGGGGGGGGGGGGGGGGGGGGGGGGGGGGGGGGGGGGGGGGGGGGGGGGGGGGGGGGGGGGGGGGGGGGGGGGGGGGGGGGGGGGGGGGGGGGGGGGGGGGGGGGGGGGGGGGGGGGGGGGGGGGGGGGGGGGGGGGGGGGGGGGGGGGGGGGGGGGGGGGGGGGGGGGGGGGGGGGGGGGGGGGGGGGGGGGGGGGGGGGGGGGGGGGGGGGGGGGGGGGGGGGGGGGGGGGGGGGGGGGGGGGGGGGGGGGGGGGGGGGGGGGGGGGGGGGGGGGGGGGGGGGGGGGGGGGGGGGGGGGGGGGGGGGGGGGGGGGGGGGGGGGGGGGGGGGGGGGGGGGGGGGGGGGGGGGGGGGGGGGGGGGGGGGGGGGGGGGGGGGGGGGGGGGGGGGGGGGGGGGGGGGGGGGGGGGGGGGGGGGGGGGGGGGGGGGGGGGGGGGGGGGGGGGGGGGGGGGGGGGGGGGGGGGGGGGGGGGGGGGGGGGGGGGGGGGGGGGGGGGGGGGGGGGGGGGGGGGGGGGGGGGGGGGGGGGGGGGGGGGGGGGGGGGGGGGGGGGGGGGGGGGGGGGGGGGGGGGGGGGGGGGGGGGGGGGGGGGGGGGGGGGGGGGGGGGGGGGGGGGGGGGGGGGGGGGGGGGGGGGGGGGGGGGGGGGGGGGGGGGGGGGGGGGGGGGGGGGGGGGGGGGGGGGGGGGGGGGGGGGGGGGGGGGGGGGGGGGGGGGGGGGGGGGGGGGGGGGGGGGGGGGGGGGGGGGGGGGGGGGGGGGGGGGGGGGGGGGGGGGGGGGGGGGGGGGGGGGGGGGGGGGGGGGGGGGGGGGGGGGGGGGGGGGGGGGGGGGGGGGGGGGGGGGGGGGGGGGGGGGGGGGGGGGGGGGGGGGGGGGGGGGGGGGGGGGGGGGGGGGGGGGGGGGGGGGGGGGGGGGGGGGGGGGGGGGGGGGGGGGGGGGGGGGGGGGGGGGGGGGGGGGGGGGGGGGGGGGGGGGGGGGGGGGGGGGGGGGGGGGGGGGGGGGGGGGGGGGGGGGGGGGGGGGGGGGGGGGGGGGGGGGGGGGGGGGGGGGGGGGGGGGGGGGGGGGGGGGGGGGGGGGGGGGGGGGGGGGGGGGGGGGGGGGGGGGGGGGGGGGGGGGGGGGGGGGGGGGGGGGGGGGGGGGGGGGGGGGGGGGGGGGGGGGGGGGGGGGGGGGGGGGGGGGGGGGGGGGGGGGGGGGGGGGGGGGGGGGGGGGGGGGGGGGGGGGGGGGGGGGGGGGGGGGGGGGGGGGGGGGGGGGGGGGGGGGGGGGGGGGGGGGGGGGGGGGGGGGGGGGGGGGGGGGGGGGGGGGGGGGGGGGGGGGGGGGGGGGGGGGGGGGGGGGGGGGGGGGGGGGGGGGGGGGGGGGGGGGGGGGGGGGGGGGGGGGGGGGGGGGGGGGGGGGGGGGGGGGGGGGGGGGGGGGGGGGGGGGGGGGGGGGGGGGGGGGGGGGGGGGGGGGGGGGGGGGGGGGGGGGGGGGGGGGGGGGGTTGTGCACCTGAAAGTGGTCTTCGAGGAGGCCTTAGGTTAACACCATTTCCTGTCCCGTTTAGATTAACCGGAGCATCGCTAGCATTAGCTCCATCTCTTTGACTACTAGCACGGGTATTAACCATCTTTCTACAAATTTAGTGACGAATGTTAGAGATGAATCGAATGAGAACAAAGTATGGTCAGGCCTACTAAATTACATAAGCATATCATATACATATATAAGCCATAAACCTACTCTCACACTCATCCCAACCCATCTTAAAAGCATTTTCATCATAGAGCTAAAGCATTACTACTTAAGCCAATCATTTCTCGTACGGTTTAAGTCCAAAATCCTATGGTCTTGGTCGAATTTTGGTTCACTTAAACCATTTCTCTGATACCAACTTGTAACACCCGTCGTTTAAAAACTTGGATTTTTCAAAACTTTGCCAAACGGCGTTTAAAATAAGCGGAAAGGATCACTTTCAAAATCTGCCCCATCCGTAACGGATGGTACCTTTAAAATTTGGTGTTACTACTAGCATCATCAAAACAATAAAAGTAAATCCAAGCTTTGGCACCAACATAAATGCCACATTAATACAAGTCTTTAATCATAAATGAAATAGCCAAACATGAGGCTAAAAGGAAGTCTAAGCGTTTAATGTCTTTGCTAAGCTTCTTTATTCGTCTACCCAAGTCTCACCAAGCTAATCCTCGCCTAGCTCAAACTTGATTATCCTGAAGGCACAACATTTTCAAAGAACAAGTGTTAGCTAATAAAATTAGCTAAGTAAGATAGCATAACTTGAAAACATTTGCCATTTAAATATATTAACAAAATCATCTTTTAATGTTAATATCACATACATATAGATCATTGCACACATATCTTATCATAACACAATAGGATCATCATATACCTAATGTGCCTAACTTTTCTTTCTTTATCTTTCTTTCTTTATCTTTCTTTCTTTACTTTATTTCTTTGCCTAGAAGTAGGCTAAGTGACTTATGCCACTTACTTAGGGATGTGGGGTTGTGTGTAGGCGGTCATAGACCATACATGGAGTCCTCACACCCGACATGATGGGTAAACCATAAGGTGGTCCATCGGCGTCGTTAAGGAATGACAAAGTCAATCCAACTGAATAAACCGTTTATGCCTTTACGCATTGGTGGTTAGTTACTTCACCCGGAATACTCAAACGTAACTATGCCACAAGGAGCAACTCAAGTGACCACGTACGCACCAGCCCCGAAGAGCTAGCACGGGTATTAACCATCTTTCTACAAATTTAGTGACGAATGTTAGAGATGAATCGAATGAGAACAAAGTATGGTCAGGCCTACTAAATTACATAAGCATATCATATACATATATAAGCCATAAACCTACTCTCACACTCATCCCAACCCATCTTAAAAGCATTTTCATCATAGAGCTAAAGCATTACTACTTAAGCCAATCATTTCTCGTACGGTTCTACATACATAATCATTTCATCATTTCATACATACATAATCATTTCATCATCTCATACATACATAATCATTTCATCACTTTCATGCATTTATAATCATTCATCATCTCATGCATACAATCACACACATGCAAGCATATATCATATCATTTCATCATCTCATACATACATAATCATTTCCTCATTTCATGCATTTAAAATCATTTCATCATCTCATGCATATATACTTACCACATACCATTGCAACCTGCATATGAATGTTAATCATCATAAACGGTAAGTAATATATCCCTTTACAACCTCCCATAGTCACCCATGAACATAAAATGTACATACATATTCAATTGGAAGGTTTAACTTATGAAAACGTGTTTTGTTGTACCAACAGGTGACAAAAGATGTTATCTTACCTCGATACAGCTTACTAACAAGTTAAATGTATCTTATAGTGCTTGCTAAGTGCTCCCGACAACCTAGAATGAGTATAAGATCGAAACATAAGCTAAACGAAATGTTTTATGAAAACTGGACAAGAGGTGCGTCGCACCTGGAGTGTCGACCAGAAACCTAATCTTTGTTCTATGATCAAACGAATTCCATACGAACCCATACCCCAAATCCAACCTGGGGGCTTAAAATTAATCCTTTCAATTGCACTTTCATCAACTTTAATCATCCTATTAATCCCTTAATCCTTTACATCATAATTCAATCTTTAAAACACCCGAACGACATGAATTCAATAAACGTTTGATCCAACAACCCAACCCAAACCCTATGGCCTGGATCGAAATCACTACTAAGACATACATGATCAGATTTAAGAGTAAGATCAGCCATAATACCTGTAGATGACTTCGAGGATTCGAAATCTTAATCGAACTTGATCGAAACGACACGAAACGATTGATTCTTGGAGAAAACTTGTCTTGAGAGGGAGGGGATCTGTTCCTAGGGCTTAATCACGAAATTCTGCAGCTATTGGGGTCTCACTAGACCTTAAACCCCTGACCATAAGTTTCCTTTAGTGCCCATAGGCCCCTCGACTTCCTAAACTTTACTTTCGTAGCTTAATTAACTTACCGGGAGACTTAACGATCTAACAAGCACTTAACTTTCATACTTTACTTTAAATTACTTTCATTTAATTCACTTTACTTCATTTCATACTAAACACATAAGCATTTAATCACATAATCCCTTATAAGGCACATAAACATAATAGACCTAACGTTAACTAACGGAAAGTCAAATAGTCAAACATAAAACGTTTGGGATGTTACAAATGTTTGCAACAGCTTGTGCATCAAGGATGTTTTTATCATGATATATAAAGATTATTATCTAGATGCCTAGTTGGAGAGTTGGACAAATCATACAAAACATAAAATTATTATCTACATCCTACATTTGTGGGGTGGATTATTGGGAGGTTTCGGGAATCCTGGATTCCATCCCAAAAATTAGTTTTATTTAGGAGTAGTAGTAGATTAGTTTGCCATAAAAAAAAAAGATTTAGAGTAGCTGCTTATAAAACTAGCTTGAGCTTATAATATGCAAAAATATATGGAAAAGTGAAAATAGGGTGTAGAACCCATCACATACTAAATTTTTAATATTTTTTGTTTAATGAATAAATGTTTGGCCCCCATGAATTTTATGGATTAAAAAATAAATATGTGAGTGTTTCACACCTAAGCTTAGGTACCTAACAGACTTATATAACAATCCCCCAAAATATATATATTTCCTTACATATATTATTCTGTTGGTAAATCATTTTATGTGATTTTATATGCTTTGTCAATTGTCCAGTTGAAGGAATTTTGTGGTTTCATGCGTTAAGTTTGTATGTTTTGATTCAGAACTCGGAACTCGGAAACAAGACGTAAGAGATCTTTTAATTGGGCTGGGCCGAATAACTTAGTAAGCTGACTAACAAATTGGGCTTCCCAGTATAAAGACGGGATTGATGCCTCATTTGCTGACGGGCAAAAAAAAACGGTTCCAAAAAAACCGGTTCGTATAAACCGAAATCTGGACCCGAAAAAACCGGTTCCTAAAGAACCGGTTCCGGTTCCTCAAGAACAATCGGTTTGGAACCGGTTCCACTTTTGGATCCAAAAATCGGTTCCGGACCGGTTACAAAGCGGTTCGGAACCGGTTCTTGGTCCAAAAAACCCAAAAAACAAAACGAAAAAAATGGTCAAACGTTGACCAAGAACCGGTTCCGGTTCTTGAAGAACCGGTTACAGTCAACGTTGACTGGAACCGGTCCCGGTTCCGGTTTATGCAAGAACCGGATTTTGGGCACGTCTGATGACTCATCGATTTCCGAGAGGTAGTGATAAACATAAAAAAAATTATTCATTCAAACAATACTTGCAAATTATACTCTATAATTATATGATGTATGTATAGTTGTATATTGATAGAAAAAAAAATATAAATTTATCACCTCCCATTTCCAAATGTGTGTGAACTTCAAGTTTTATAGTTTTTCTTTTTATTTTTCTTTTGAAAACTTTGTTTTAAAAGGTCAATATAGTATTTGTTAAAAGGGCTAATTTTGTTTTATAAATTAAATTAATTAAATTTTGTTAGCAGACAATGATACTTAAATTGACAAAGAATTTTTTCTTCAAAGATACAAGAATTTTAGATTTTTTCTTTTTTTTTGAAAGGTGAATTTCGCAGGAAACTTCGTGTCGCGATTCGACAGCGGGAGGTCTAGCATACGTTGTCTTAACCGGGTCCGCGCTAGAGAGCTACCTCAAAGTAGAAATGCCTATTTCAAATAGCCGATTGGGGGAAAACTCCTTACTAATCCGCCCGAAGGCACGACGACTAATAGGGTAAACCTTGCCCCCTCAGACTTAAACTTGGATATACCCAAGCTAAGCCCTCATAAAGGGACTTAATTTCTAATTTCCTATGTCTTCCCCAAGGCTTGAACACAAGACCTCATGCAAGGGGATGCCCTTTCAATACAAGAAAAATTTCTTCTTAATAATGTAATAAATGACAATAATCAAAAATTTAATTTGGCGATTAACTCTATATGTCAAGTAACAGCAAAATTATCATATCTTTGTTATATAAATATATTTAAATTTAAATAAATAGTTAAAAATCTGTTTCCCAAAAAAGAAGTAATACTTATAACTAATACAACATGGCATCACAGATGAAAAGAAGTAATACTTATAACTAATACAACATGGCATCACAGATGACATATATTAAATCAAATAATAATGTTCAAAAATAAAAAATTAAATTAAGTCAAATAATAGGATAAAATGCCATCTAAGAAAAAAATTTATTTGTCAATAAACTAATAATGTCACCTAAGCCCATTTATATCCGTTCTTAGTTATATTGAGATATATGAATTTGAACAGTAATTTGTATTTTGCGTCTTACTTTGTTTCTTTTTTGTTACATATGTTACTTTATTGGTATAGATTATAGTTTATGTTGGTATAAGATTTGTATATTAATGTTACGAATCGAGAATCGTTATAAAGATAAATGTAGACATAAGTGTCATTGATATTAAAGTATTATTTACGTTAGTGTATTTATTTTATTCTTCTTCAAATCTTGCATATGTTGTCGAATTATTAGCAAATATCAGGAGGTCTAACATGTATTTTTTTTTCTTTTGAAGGGTGTGAATTACTCGCAAATATTGGGAGGTCTACATATGTTGTCTTAACCAGACCCGTATTAGAGAGCCCTTCGCCAAATAGATCCTCAATTTTAAATCCATCAATGAGAAACTCTATCATCCATATGGTCATCCCAAAGGGTAATACTCGAATCCCTGAGCCCTTGTAAGAGAAAAAAGGTCTATATTATTGGACTAGAAGGGTGCCCGCGCGTTGCGGCGGAATTTTATAACCACTCTTTTTGGATGATTACATTGGCAAATGTCAAAAATATATATGTAAATATTAATTTACACACGTGAAACAAAAATGCATAAGCTACTCTTGTCGTAAGTTGTTTATATTTAATTATTAGTTAGAAAAATTGTGAACACACACAAAAAGAATTCCAAATAGTATAGAACCCTTTGTGTAATGCCTGAAATAATCTAAATTCATAAACATAATCTGGAGCAATATAACAATGTTCCATCGCTAAATCTTCTACTTTCTCCCATGTAAGCCTGGTCCTGTTTTGAGTACACTAAAAAAAATCAGATATACCCTTGCAAGTTTCAAATATGATTGCCAAGAAAAAGGAGAAGCTATTCCCAAATATGAGTTGTTGTTTTAGGTAATCGGTGACAAGGGGGACACATGCTTCATAAACAGGCTCTCCATTGATAATGATAAACTGATTTCACATTAGTGTAAAAGCTTTTAATTGACGATGATTGCTGCCATTCACCTTGCTTCGACTGGCGTCAACCGTTCTTAGTTTTTCTATAAGCAATCGACCATGCTTGGTGTCTGCACTTCTTGTTAGCCTAACCAAAATGGATAAACGAAACTTTATTTTTGTTTATTTACTACAATTTGCCATCTCTCGTATCAAATAACAACAACGTAGGAAAATCAAAGGTTAACCTGTGTAACTTGAAAGTATTGGCCATGGAACGATGAGTTGTATCTTTATCCAAATCTTTTGGTAAATTAATGATCTCTTTTTCATCAAAAGTGCAGTTCTGCATTAACAAAGCAAATAATATTATGTTCAAGTAGCAATCCTGTTGACATGGAACTCAACATGGAAAATATCACATGGTACACGAACCTTAACACATGTACCACACCCTATGCAAAGCTCCTCGGACATATATGCCATCTTGGATGCAAAAGTAACCTCGATACATAGCTTACCTGCGAAACGAAATTTAAAAAAACTGAGTCTATAATAACTAAAAAAGTCTCCGATACCCTAATAAAAGTTTCTTCCTTTTGTCACAATTTAACTAACCAATGATCTTACAGGCTTTTTACTCGGGAGATACACGGTTGTTTAAAAAAAAGTTTCACGCTTTTGAGGTAACAATGTTTCTGTCCCACTCCATATCGACAATACAACATGTATATTTGACATGTCACTGCAGTTTGCAGTGACATGCTTCTCAAGAGTGGAGGCTTGTGACTTGTAAATTTGACATTCTTTGGCATCACATCCTTTCTTTCCATTTGTTCTCTCCTGGAAACCCATCAACCATGAAAACTACATTCACACTGGTGCTTGTCTCAACATCATTAGTAGTGGGCAACAACTCCTGAGCCTGAGATAAATATTGAAGCACATTTTCAATATCAATACTATGACTCACAACTTAACATAATGAAAAGCTACTAATAAGTAATAACAATATACAACTATTGATGCAAGCCATTGATGGAAACAACAACATTGTATCGTGGAGTCACTTTTGTCATATAATGAGTGTGCTATTAAAGACCTTATAATCTTCTTTCTTTTTCGTAATCGTGTTTTCGGACCGTGACCAACTAATGCACACAGTCCGAATCCACCTACACAAACTCAAACCGGTTAAAGTTTTATTAAACCCCAATGTCGCAATATTATAGCAACAATATCCAGCCTCCTAAATATGATAATCATACTACTACAAATTTAAGTATCAACTTCTGGGCTTCTGGCTACACAAAGTAAATTTCCAAACTACCATAAAACCTTATTTCAAAACTACATAAAGCATTGGGCAAAGAAACAAACCATTATTAACTCATTTCCAATAAATTAGCTACCAATTAGCCAATCAATCATAATCAATAACAAATCATAAAAATCAAATCTTTAAGATCATAAATACAGAAACAATAATAATAAAAATAATAATGGGTTGCAAACCTAGGGAGGAGGAACGACGTTTGGAGGGTATGCAACGCGGTGATGTATGAAACGGCGGTGATGGAGGAAAAACTAATGTGTTATGATGTAAAATCTGCAAAAGATCTGATCTTTTAATGGAGGCGGTGATTATTTAAAATATGGGTCATAATTTTTATTTCTGTAAAATATGGGTCATAATCTTTATCTATGCGATGGTGATGCCAGCGGTGTTGTTGGCGATTAACGTCGATGGTGTTGATGATTTGATGGCGGCGGTGATGTGGATGGTGGTGCTGATTGACGTCGAAGATTTGGGGATTTAGAGGGGGCGATGGTTTTGGGATTTATGGCAGAGGTATGTGTGATTGTGTGTGTGTTGGCAGAGGAGAAGATAGGGAAATGAGGAGCGTGTATTTTTTGTGTCTCAGTATTGGTGAGGGTAGTTTAGTCCAACCGGGTGGATATGGGAGTATAGATGTAGTAAGTTGAAGGGCATTTTAGTCACATCAGGTTCTTAATACTTAATCCCAGTTCCCTTTATAAGGGAGTATAGATATTAGGAGATGGTTTCATGCACCTTTGGGAATTTAATAATTGGGAAATGTTAAACATAGCTCCGGGGATATGATTAATTTGTTTAGACATGCATGATATTGTTGTATTCCGATATTTATACATATTTTCAAAAGATAGTTAGATTAAATTTACAACACTTTTAAACATATCCCAGAGACTATGTTTATCATTTCCCTTGATAATTTGGGGAGCCGCCAAACATTATTTCCTGTTATTGTTTCTTGAACATGTTTTAATGCTCCTCAAATTTAGGTTTTCTTTTATTTACCCCAAATTATGGTGGTTATATTTGACTTTAAAACGATTCTGGTAATAATCATTGACTTTGCAATTCGGTGCCACTGCCACTTTCTACTTTCTTTAATTTCTTTAATTATTTATTTACTTTGTTCTTTATATTATATATATATATATATATATAGTGAAAAGTTATATTAAGAACCTTTAAAAAGGCAAGAACCTTTAAGAACCTTTTAAAAGTAATCATAACCCTTGAAAGTTTTAATCAATGGTTGGAATTAGTCATGGCATTATTGTAAATAAATAGAGGACTATTAATGTAAAATAATGATAAAAAGGGTACTATTGGAATTATATTAAAGAAAAACCGTCTCTACTATTAATTCTCCTTCCTTATATATCTGATTAACTGATTTTACATTACATCCCTATTTACATACACATAGAAATGACGATCTCAAATCTCGGCCCAATTCTCTAATTTTTCTTATTTTCTTTGAGCCAATCAATGCTATTTACATTCATTTTCATTCCATGTTGATAGTTAATTTGATTATATATTACGGAGTAATTAGTAGGGCGGTGGTTGGGATTTCTATGGCCATAGTTTGTCATTGCAATTTATTATTTCATTGGATCATGAATCGTGATAGTACATAAAGTTTTGTCGAATTGAAAAGCGCCATTCATTTATAGGGGTTTAATTGAATTTTCTTTTCAATGTTATGTTATTTTGATTTTTTAATCTCCATTTTTTTATGTATTAAATTGATACAGGTTGATTGTTCTTCTTTATTAGTTGATTTCAACATATACATCGACAATTCAATCGACCGTAAGATATTTTATTTTTTTGGTTTGTAAACGCATGACTTTAATATTTATTTTTTTGGTATTAAAATATGAAATGCTCCATCTAACACAATTTTCACTCCTAATTTTATGATACATATGTAAATCCTATACTAATCACATTTAGTTCGGCAATCACATTTCACAAAAGTCAAAATTCATAACTAATATGATATCTTTATAAATGTGAAAAAGATATATATCATTACCATTATAAAAGCCACAAACATTTTTTTTCATTTCAATCCATCACAATTTTCAAACAACAAAATAAAATAGGTAATGTGTTTTTACATTCTCCATAACTTGTAAAGAGGATGTTATTGTATTATTGTACCTTCTCAAAGAATGATGATTCCAAAAACGAAAACGATGGTTCATTGACATGAAAGGCGTGAGGCAAACTTCGAAGGAATGAAATCGCATGAGGTTATCGATGTTAAGGATTCGGGTGATGAAAAGGTAACGTTGTGTTAACTAATACCTTAGTAAAAAGAATAATTTGTAACTCTCTTTTCTCTCATTTTCTTTTGTAGGATGAGGTTGATTATAGTAGGCTTTTGGATGATATTAAGCTGGTAGAAAATGACATTTTTAAGATAAAAGATCAAGTATGTATTCAAAAGCCTTATATACATCTTATATTGTAAAATTTACTTATTAATACATTTATTTATCTAACTTTCTATTATCTCATTTTCTTTAGTAAGATGATTTTGATGGGATTTGCTTTTAGATGATAATGACATCCCATTCATCAAACCTAAGAAAATGAAGCTCAAGAAAAAGAATGTGTTTCTCCTAAAAACCTAACAAATGTCAAACTAATCTATCATTGTTATTTAATCAAGTTTATTGCTCTTTTATTTCACATTGTTGAAGGTTTAAATGTTATTTTCATTGTCAATGGATCGATATTTTTATGTTTTAAGATCTTAATTTGTTGTATTTTAATGTTATTTGTTTCTTTTATCATACATATACAAGGACACATTTGATTAAAATTTGGATTGATTAAACATTTAGTAAAAAATAAATGGTGAGAATAAAAGTATTTGAATGACACGTGAGTTAGAATGGTACGCTTAGACATTTATATGAACTCATACGAATTGTATATAAATATTTCACAATAGACTATTAGTTCTTTTTTTTTAGTATTATGACAAGAGAGATACTAAATTATCATGTAAAACATAAAAACAAGTTCAGTGTCACGTAAATCTAACTAATCTAATAAATTTTATAATTCTTACTACACGACAATTGCATACTATTGTAAATATGTGTTCTAAATATCACTCTTAAAAGTTACGACTATATATTAATTGACTTTCATTGCGATTTGATTTATGTAATAATCACACAATTTTTTATGGTTTTATAAGAATTGAATTCTTCCAAAATTTGATAAACTTTGATCTAATAAATATTTTTAACACAAATATATGCTTACTAACTTTAAAAAATTAAATATAATCAATACTTTTTTAGTCATGTGGGTTGACAAGTTAATATGTTGGCGGATTAAATTGGTATTGGTTGTTTTGGGGTCAAGTGAGAGGGCGGGTCAAAGGGTTAGTTTTGGGTCAACTGAGTTATTTAGGGTCAAATGGGTTGGTGGTCAAATGAAATATTTTTGGGTCAAATAAGTTGTTTTTTGGTAATGTTCGTTTGTGGGTTGCTAGGTCAAATTGGTTAATTTGAGGTCAAATGGGCCAACATTAATTCTAAAAAAAATAATTCTAAAAACTTATTTGGGTTGGCGGATCAACCGAATAACTCAATAAGTCAACTCGGACCCGTTAAGAAAAAATCTGGTTAAAAGTAAAGTTAAACATGTTTCATGTACTTTTAAGTATATATTTATTGTTTCTAACCCGGTCAACGACCGGGTATTGATCTAGTTAATTTGGACATTATATCCATACTTTATGTATGTACATTTTTTTAATTTTAATATTAACTAGAGAATAAGCGAAAGTGTTGTTATATATTCACAAATTTATTTATTTTCTTTTTACTGAATAATTTATCGTTTTCCACCTCAGGATCTAAAGTCGAAACCGCCGATAAAGCCTTCATGGTATATTGGGTTCACGGTCCACATAATCAGCGGAGGCTTGAAATATATGATATATTTAAATGAAGAGACAGTCATTTTTTTTAATCTAGTGATTTACATGCCTATATGGATAACTTTATAAAAGAACCGACAAAGAAAAACATTGTCGTTTTTATTGGTACAGCAGAAGAAGTCGGTCTCATGATAGTAAGCCTTTCTAAAGTCATCACAACCATTTAAGTAATTTTATTTTTAGTATAAATTATTCATATCTATACTTTACTTACTATATCATAAAGCAAATAAGTTTTCAACTTTCAACTTTCAACAATATACACATGATAATGCATGATGTACCATACATCAATGCCCACAACTTTCAACTTTCATTTTATCTCTCTCTTCAAATCTCAACCACTCATTTTTTTCTTCTCCTCCATAAATCATTTATTCCTCTAATTCATTCAAAATCTTTTATCTCAAAAACCGTATATCGATAAATTATAAAAATTATATGGGTGTTCTTAAAATTTCATGCTCTTTCATTAGAGATGTCATTCGATATACTTTCGACGAATTTTTAAATCAGAGGGCGGAGCCCGTACGGCTAAGGCATTTGGCTATCACACCTATCACCTCCTATGACCTATCACCTCCACCATCTCACCGCCGCAACGCGCGTATACTTTCTCTCGTAGGAACTAAAAGCAACAAATTTATTGTTAACCTAAAAAAAATCATATGTTCATATATTTATCGAGACATACATTATATCTACTCGACGCACAATGAGCAAAAAAAAACAACATACAGACTCTCAAGGTCTCAAGCTAATAACGGGTCAAACAATCAAAATTCAGTTATTTCCTTTATGTTCCTAAATTTTTAAAAATGTTTCTTGCTTGTCAAAATTAGGGATGGCAAAAATACCCGTACCCGATGGAAAATTCAATACCTGAACCCAATACATAAGTTTTTATTTTAGAAAGCTACTATTTTAGAAATTTTAAAACCTCTTTTAACTTTTAAGCTCCTAAAAGCCTCTTACCAAATAGACCTATAGTCTCAATCAAACTTGTTATGACGTTAATCATTTTTATCTATTGTATATTAAGATTGTGTTCTAATTATTATCAATCTATTTTCTTAAAATCCGATTATTGGCTCAACGTGCCATGAGGTATCAGTTCAATACGAGCTACACATTGGAGTCCTTCATTAACGTGCTTATCTTTAACACCTTTTAAAATTCAAGCAAAGTATATGATTTTCTTTAAGGAAGTGTTCACATTGGAAATATTCTTTGAAGTTATCAATGATTTCGAATGACTTTAATTATATGAGTTTGAATTTAGCTGTTAAACAATTTTATCGTGCATAATAACCTTGTAAATGAGTAATACGATAACGATATTATAATGTAGCATTGAGTTTGAATCATTTAATAACAAATAAAATATTTGAGTTTGACGGCCGCATGAGTTGCATATCTATACTCCTTATTAAAGAATATAGCCGTGTTGAAAATTACAGGGGCGAAATATCTAAATTACCCCTTATCACAACACGCCCTACACTCCACCCTAAAAAGAATACCCCTGCATATACACGCTCCTCCTCCGATCCTTAGCATATTCCGATCCACCGTCATTAGAATTCACACACAAATTAGCATATTTCGATCCTGCGTCGTGCCTTCATCAATCCTTTCTTCTGCCGTCATTAATTCTTTCTCCTGATTCCGATATACGATCCTCCGCCGTAATTGGTGATTTCGATCCATCCTTTGTCCGCCGTCATTGATTGTTGTTATAAATAGGTCAGTTATAAATTTTAGGTTTTTTTTTGGAATAACTGTTCTTTTTGATGCTAATTTTAGGTTTTTTATCTCTTTATGTATATATTTGTCTGCAAATATTAAAACTTAATGCCTTCAATGTGTATATGCCATTCGTTCTAATTCAAATTTGATATAAGACGACTGCTAATTTGTTGGCTATAAATATTTGTTTAAATTTTTTTCCCTGGAATTTTTTTCATTATGTGGGTTTTTTTTTTCTGTTTTCTTAATTCTTAATAAAATTTCCAAACTATAAATGATGAGGGTATGATTTATGTTTGTAAACTCAATATATATATAAAAACGTAGTATCATATACTAGGAAACAAATATCTATATATAAATAATTTACTACGAAAATCTGATGTTCACCAAAGCTATATACATCAGATTTCCTTGTTTCGGCTCACAAGTTTTTGAAATCTATTTGTGAAGAACTTATTAAAGAGGTTAAGAAAAAACCAAGCGTTGTGGTCGGTATCTTAGTTTCAGTTGCTATCATCATCGTTAGTCCCTTGTTGAAGATTTGGATAGCTAGCAAGAAGAAAGCAGGAAGTCGCAAAGCAACCTGCCAACCTCTTTTACTGAATAAACTTCCTATTTTATATATAAACAGTGAGTAGCAAAACAGCCCTTAACCTTTTTGTAATGTCTCTTGTTATTTGTCAGGCAAAGGTAATTGTGAAACCAAAGAAGTCGTTTTTAGTACAAAAATGTCTCTTGAAATGGATCCTCTAAAAGTTGTGAGAACAACCTTAGTAGATGCTTCGAGGTATGTTATATTGTTAATACGTTCTATTGTAAACAGTTGGCTATAAAGGCTAAAAGTTGGATAGCAGCTCAAAGCGAATATGTGATATTGTGAATTTCATTCTTTTGATCAACTGTTATTTTTTTCTTTTTCTTTTTTCAAACCAATTAAAAACACACTTTCTTTTAGGTCTCAACGTTGTGTGATAGTATGATACTGTGATGTACTTTTTTGATCGATAATATTGGAAATGAAAGTGTTGGATGGTTGTTTGGGGAATTTAGTGTTTGGCGTAAATGCAGACTTTTAATGAACGGAAATTGTGGTGTATGTCATTTAGTCATAGTTGTCAAAAGCGATCGCCTGTTGCGCCTAGGCGCAAGGCGCATGCGAGACAGACCTCCGGCGCCTGAAATTCTAGGCCCAGTCGTTCATGAAAGAAGGCGGTCAACGGAGGTCAACGGCGGACACAAAAGGTCTAATCGGTCAAGATTTAGCCAGATCCATCAAGATCCGGCCAAATCATTGCTGAGTCTGATTCTTCCGGTCATTATTTTCAGAAAATGTCTATCTCTTCAGAAAATTAGATCGTTGTATCACTAGGTCTTTGCAGAGGACTGACCCTCATAACTGTAAGTTGCACCCTACATGTTTCTTTTGTTTAGAATGTCAAAATCATGCTAGGCAGTTCCCATTTGATTAATATACATTATACAATAATAGCAAAGTTAGGATAGAAACTACCCATAGCCAATGTGCTTTTTTCTAATCATTATTCTGTTCCTATTTTTAAACTTACAATTTGCATTCTTTGGTTGCAGGTAGGTTTATGTTTAGTTAGATCCGACTCCAGTACCCGATAGCTGCAAAAAGGTGGATCATTATCCAACTACTACATGGTATGGGTTTGCAAGCAGGGACTGGCCTGGTGGTTCTTTAGTCTTTACATGAGAGAGAAGAATGTGGATTTGTTCAGTTTGTTACCTTCAGATTGCAAGCTTGAACACGTATGCCTGTATTTCATTGCGCTTTTCTAATCTACACCATTTTGATTGTAAATGATGAGCTTTGAATTTCGTTGTAGGTTTCACTTTGACTTTAGCATGAATTATGTGGGAACTGGGATGATCTGCCCTCACATTGTGAACTTGTAATTAATGTTTGGAGCCATTGTCTCATGGGGTATAATGTGGCCATTAATTGGAAAGAACAAAGAAGACAGGTAACTTGATGGTTTACTGGAAAGCAGCATGAAAAGCATCAATGGTTACAAGGTGATTTGTGTTTAATTTTCTAACTTATTATTTGCTCCGTTAACACATCTGGTTATTACTTCTGTGTTCACCATGGTCACTGTTTCTTGGTTTGGCGGGCTTTATATCTATTGCTCAAATTCTAGGTGACGGGCTATATAACTTCACCAAGATACTATATATCACATATATGAACCTGTAATGATTGTTAAGACAACAAAAGTTAGCATTTTTTATTTTGCATATTTGTTTACTTACCTGAATATATGGCTTTATTCACATATATTAAATATAAATAATGTGTGCACATAACATTTACAGTAGATATTCGTGCCATAGATGATGTAATTAAATTTCTTATTATCGTGTGAATTTGCTGCAGCGTGATGTCAATGCTGTAAGATATCATGCTGAATTAAATTCACAGCTAAAATCCGTTTAACAGATATCAAGTCTAAATCTCTGAAGTCAGGTTCTAATTCTTTAGTTCGTTTTGCATGTAGGACTTGAAGCCACAAATTGTTATTAATACACTCCCAAATGAGATACAACATGAAGTCAATCTTGGTATGTCTCTAATCCAATCAAAGTTAAATTTATAGATTTAATTTTATGAACTGTTCATAGAGCTGAACTGGTTATGTTATCGAAACAAAGATCCGGATTCTGCATGAGTTTTCCTACATATTTTAATTTTACATTTAAGTTGCAAGTTGTGTTACATATGTTTGTTACATATTTTTTGATTTCTGGTATTTTTAGATTAATATTTGCCGCTATTGCAACTATGTTATCCATTGTATGATATTGCTTAATTGATTGTCAATGCTTCCTTTTTTTTGGTAATCGCGACATGAGAAGCCGGTACCATGGTATCCGCAGCAACGCGCGGGTACCATGCTAGTTTTATATTTTACATTTATGTTTAGAACATAGTGAACCATACAAACGGCAACTAGTAAGTACGTATATTAAAAGAAAGCAGAATCAATTTGTAATTAACCTCGGCTGTAATAGCCTTATTATTATTTAAAGTTATTGTTTAATATGTTGTTTACAAGCAGAAATCACCATCTCAAATAATAAGTTTGAGATTGATTACAGAATAGATTTGATCTAGATGATCAAAATAATACAGAAAAATATATCGAGTAATAAGAGAGAAATATATGTGTGTGAAACGATTGATTCAGAATGAATCAAGCAGAAACCCTAATTGGGTTTTTATACTCCTAAGTTCTTCTATCTTCAATTCTGCCCTCCATCTTTCTTCTTCTTGACAATTGTAGCCCAAACTTCCAATGTTTCATTCTTGGTCCTTGAACTTTGCTTTTTCCTTCATAACCTGCACAACTTATAAGTGTGTAAATATAAATATTAATAATGCAATATTAAGGTTGTAAATTTAACATCCCCCCTCAACCTTAATATTGAAAAAATCCTTTAAACCTAACTTAGAACACAAAAAATTATGTTGACCAAAACTTAAGCTTTTTGTAAAAATGTCAGCAATGTTGTCCTTTGAATCAAGTTTGATGACTTTAACCAACCCTGCATTGATTTTTTCCCTAACAAAATGTAAGTCAATCTCCAAATGTTTGGTTCTTTCATGAAAAACTGGATTTCCTGCAATCTGTATTGCAGATTTATTGTCACAGGATATACTAACAGGAAGGACATTATCAATCTTTAAGTCATGTAACAAGTGAGTGATCCAAAGAACTTCACAAGTCACTGAAGCCAAGGCCCTATATTCTGCTTCAGCAGAGGACCTGGCAACAGTGTGTTGCTTTTTGCTTTTCCAGGATACAAGAGATCCCCCAAGAAATATATTAACCTAGTAACTGACCTTCTTGAATTCAGACATCTACCCCAGTCAGAGTCTACATAAGCACAAAGGTCAAGTTTTTCATTTTTGTCAAACATAATACCTTTTCCTGGGGATTTTTTCAAATACCTTAACACCCTGAAGGCTAACTTTAAATGTTCATCAGTAAGGGCATGCATAAACTGACTCAAAGCATGAACAGAATAACTAATATCTGGTCTTGTTAAAGTAAGATAAATTAGCTTACCAATAAGCTTTTGGTAAACTGCAATATTATCCAGCAGTTTATCCTTTTCAGTAGACCTAGATATTGTGTAATTAATCTCCATAGGAGTATTCATAGGTTTACAACCAAGTAAACCAAATTCATGCAAAAGTTCCATACAATACTTTCTTTGAGATAAGCAAATTCCATCAGTTTTATACAAAACTTCTATTCCAAGAAAGTATTTAAGCTTTCCTAAATTTTTGATCAAAAATTTAGTTTGTAAAAACTGTTTTACCTTTTCTATTTCATCCACATTATTTCCAGTAAGAACAATATCATCCACATAAACCAGCAAAGCAAGAAACACAAAATTTTTGTTATACACATACAAAGAGTAATCACTCTTACTCTGCTCAAAACCATATTCACAAAGAAATTGATTTAATTTTTCATTCCACTGTCTAGGAGCTTGCTTAAGTCCATAAAGTGACTTAATCAATTTACAAACCTTATTACTGTTTGTATCATAATAACCTTCAGGAAGACACATATAAACATCTTCATGCAAATCTCCATAGAGAAATGCATTATTAATATCTAACTGAAACAAGGGCCATTCATTATAAACAGCAATAGAAAGCAAACACCTAACAGTTACCATTTTAACAACTGGTGAAAAAGTCTCATCATAATCCAAACCAGCTCTTTGACTATATCCTTTAGCTACTAGCCTAGCTTTATACCTCTCAATTTCACCATTAGCCTTATACTTAATTTTAAAGATCCATTTACATCCTATAGGCTCTCTTCCTCAGGAAGATCAACCACTTCCCAAGTATTGTTTCTATGCAATGCTTCCATTTCATTATTCATAGCTTGAATCCAATTTATATCTTTAGAAGCTTCAAAATAATTTTTTGGTTCAACATTTTTGTTCAGGTTTGAAATAAAACAAAAATTTTCAGTACTCAAGCTTGAGTAATTAACAACCTTATCAATACTATATTTAACATTTCTCACAACATAATCTTCTAAATACTTTGGTAACTTAGAATTTCTTTCAGACTTTCTTGTATTTGCCATTTCATTTATATGTTCTTGCATTACAGTTTCATCAAAAACATTTGCATCCAATCCCTCAGAATTAATGTTATCATCATGTGTTGCATTTGGATCATGCCTTGTAGTAGCCCCAGAATTGTCAATCCCATTACTGCCAAACAGATTAGAATTATCAAATTCATGGTCTGTGGTAGAGTTGGGATGAGTTCTTGGGCTGCCAGACAAGTTAGACCCTTTGCCCTCACTTCTGTCTTTGTCCTTCTCTTCATCATTGAGAGGATGGTCATTGGTATTGTCATTGTTATTATTAGTATCAGAAAACCAAGTATCAAAGAAATTTAAATGATTTATAGAGCTGTTTTCAGTTTCATTTAGAACCTCTTTTTCAAAAAATTTCATTTTAAAAGGAAACACAGTTTCATAAAACTTAACATCTCTAGAGTAGAAAACATGTTTTGAATCAAGACTATAGAGTTTATAACCTTTTTTAGCATTTGCATACCCTATAAACACACATTTTTCAGCTCTATGACTAAACTTATCAGTATTATTAAGAACTGTAGCATAACAAAGACAACCAAAAGACCTCAAGTGAACAAGAGAAGTGTAACATCCCAAACTTTTCAAGTTTGACTATTTGACTATTCCGTTAGTTAACGTCAGGTTCGTCAAGTTATGTGCCCTAAACGGGATTATGTGAGTAAATGCTTATGCGTTTAATATGATGTGATTAAAGTATGATAAATGAAAGTAATTAAAGTAAATTCATGAAAGTCAAGTGCTTGTAAGATCGTTAAGACTCCCGGTAAGAAAGTTAAGCTTAGAAAGTAACGTCAAGAAGTTGAGGGACTAAAGGTGAAGTTATGGAAGAGTTGGCCAGGGGTTAAAGGATAATTAGACATCCCTAATTGTCATAAATCTGTAGCTATCGTGTGTGAGACCTCAAAGCAGCCCCCTTCCCTCTCTCAAAGCAATTCCCTCCAAGATCTATTCGTTTCGTGGTGATTCGGGCAAGATTTGATTAGGATCTTTCATCCTTATGATCATCTATGGGTAATATAGGTGATATTCCTTTGATTTCTGATCTTGTGAATCTTATATGTGAATCCGATCCAGGCTATGGGGTTTGGGTTGGGTTATATTGCAAAACGTTTATCGACTTCATGTTATTCGGGTGATCAATTAAGTGATTTATGTTTGTAAAGGATCAAGGAATCAATTAATGGTTTGAAGGCATCAATTGTGTCTTAAAAGAGGTCAATTTCATGTCTCCAGGTCGGGGTTGGGGTTTGAGATCGAATGGGAATCGTTTAAGAGCAGTTCAAAATCAGGTTTGCTGATCGAGCCCCGATATGCGGCGCATGGGAATTCCATGCGGCGCATGGATTGGTCTGGATTCTTCTGATCAAGTTTATGCGGCGCATGGAAGAGCCATGCGGCGCATATTCAGGTCTGGTGGTTGTTTATGCTTGTTTTCATGCTCGTTTGACCCATAGACCTTATGTTGAGGTTACCTTATGGTATAGGGAACTTAGAGAGGTCTTTTGAAGCCATGTTTATGTTACCTATTGGTTATATGTTTGCTATAGGTAGTCGGAAACACAAACAAGACAAATTAACTTTGCGTATTGCTTGTTGTGCTCGTCACGAGGTAAGATACACAACTTTGTCACGTTGAGGGTTCAACAAAAACATGGTTTTCATATAATAACTTCCCAAATGATATCTTGATTGCTTATGGGTATTCGGGGTTACACGGGAGGTGATATGGGTTATGTAAATGACTATTGAGGCCTGAAATGCTATCCCAATGATATGAGATGTAATGATATGCTATGAAATGTTATGTAATGATATGTGATGTAATGATATGCTAAGAAATGTTATGTAATGTCTTGAGATGTATTGAAATGTGATTATATGTTGATGATAAATGAAATGTGCATGATTGTATGGCTTGTTCATCTAGTTCACTAGACTCATTAAGTTGCCATGACACGTGCACGTTTAAGGGCCCAAACGTTAAGATGTATATGTGATAGTTGTTTAGGTAGTGTAAACACCTAAACTATATGAGATGTGAAATCGAGCTCGTAATTTAGATGTGAAAGTGTTAAGCTTAACCCGTACTTGCCCTTGCCCGGCTAAGTGCGTAGATGTGGTTGCTTGGGTGGCTCCTTGCAACATGGTTTGAGATGTCAAGAGTAATACGGGAGGTCTGACCAGCCCCATTTGTCTTGAGCATACGGATTACTCCGGGATTGGCTTGCCATTCCTTAACGACATCTATGTACAGCCGTAAGGTTTGTCCATCTAGTCGGGTGGGACTTATGTCACACTTATAAAGATGTTATATGTTATATGAGATGTGTGACTTATGTCACAACTACAAAGATGTTTAGATGTTATATGTGAGATGCAAAAGACGACTAGGCACATTTAGGATGACCCATCCTATATGAAAGATGTTTAGTGCAAGATGTGATATGATAGATGTGATGACTTGTGATGATATGTGCCTTAAAGATGAAATATGACTTTTCTATAATGTTTAAATGGACAAATATTTTATTAATGATGTGTTATCTTACTTAGCTAATTCATTAGCTAACACATGTTCTTTTTAAATGTGTTGTGCCCTTAGGTCCAACATAGTGAGCAGGTAGATGTGAGAAGATGCGAGGCATGGGTAGATGGTCTTGAAGCTGGCTTTAGTTTACCCATAGTTGCTTCTCATTAGACACTTGATGTTTATTTAGATGTTATTGACTATGTAGTTACCTTTGATGTCGGTTGTTTAATTTTGGACAACCATTGGATTTCCATTTGAACTATTTGTTATGACATCCCTAGTAACACCATTTAATAAATGAACCAAACACTTCCTTTTGGTTTGGTCATTTAAAGTTTACTTCCGCTATCTTTTGACGCCGTTAGGCGAAAATTTTTGGAAATCCATATTTTTAAACAACGGGTGTTACAAGAAGGATCAACTTTATAAATCATATAATAAGGATAACAACCATTTAGCACAGAAGAAGGAGTCCTGTTAATTAGATAAGTAGCAGTAAGAATACAATCAGTCCACATATTAAGAGGTAATCCCCCCTGAAACATAAGGGACCTAGCAACATTAAGTAGGTGCCTATGTTTCCTTTCAACAACCCCATTTTGTTGAGGAGTATAAGCAATGGTTGTTTGATGTAAAATACCCTTTTCAATACAAAACTGTTTCATATTTGCATTTATAAACTCAGTTCCATTATCAGTCCTTATAATTTTAATTCCTTTCTCAAATTGATTTTCTAAGAGTAAAGCATACTCTTTAAAGTTATAAAAAACTTCATCTTTTGACTTTATAAGTCCAAACAGCTCTAGAAAAATCATCAACAATTGTAAGAAAAAATCTATACCCTTCCCTACTTTGTATCCTATATGGACCCATAAGTCCATATGAATCAAGTCACCCACATTATTAGTCTTATGATCACTTAAAGGGAAAGGTTCCCTGGTTTGTTTTGCCTTATGGCAGATGTCACAAGGAACAGTTTCAGGGTTGATATCAACTTTAATTTTATCTTTCAGAACATTTAAAACTTGATCAGCTGGATGTCCCAGCCTACTATGCCAAAGAGACTGAGAAATATAACAAGTAAAGATACTATTATTAGACACACCTTGACAAGTAGCATGATCATCAACAACATAAAGACCACCTCTCTGACTACCAGTCCAAAGAGTGGTTCTTGTTTTCAAATCCTGAATATAACACTTGTTCTCATCAAAACCAATGAATCTCTTACTATCTTTAGCTAACTTATGTATGCTTAAAAGATTTACACAGTATTCAGGAATAACAAGCACATCAAACAGAGTAACCATGTTATTTAATCTAAGATCTCCAATTTTAACAATTTTAGCAACAGTCCCATTAGGATGACCAACAGTAAGATTAAGATTAGACACATCAATTCCATTTTCAATTTTTTCAGAACAAAAGGTCATATGCTGGTTTGCACCAGAATCAGAAATCCACCCAGTGTGCTTTGATTTTGAACTATCATTGTTGGCACAAAAGAATTTATCAAAATTTTGATTAAAGAAAGTATTAGCATTATAAAAAGTACCTGCCATATTGGCATGATTTCCAGAAATCTCAGGTTTATCATTCAAAAGATTCATAAGCCTTGTCATCTGTTCATTAGAGAGAGAAAAAGGAGTAGAAGAACTAGCACCAGACTTATCAGCAGTAGAAACACACTTATCAGAAACAGCATTATTATTGTAAATAGTTCTTTGAGAATGTTGAGAACCCTGATAATTTGATTTCTTTTTATAACCAGGTGGATAACCAACTAATTCAAAGCATCTATCCATAGTATGTCCTACACCTTTACAATGAGTACAGTTTAAGTTGGTGTTAGGTCCTCTATTAAAGTTGTTATTGTTGTTAAACCTCCTTTTATTATCCATAAACTTAGAAGCAAAAGCATTAGAAGTAGTTTTACTGACAACAGAATTAACAGACACACTTCTATGAGATTCTTCTCTAGACAACAAAGCATAAGCAGATTTCACAGAAGGCAGAGGATCATTAGTAAGAATTTGACTTCTGACAGAATTATAAGACTCATCTAATCCCATAAGAAATTGCATCAGTTTAATCAATTGATTATGTTCTTGAAAGTCTTTAGCAGCATGACAAACACAAGCAGGCAGTTTAATTAAAGCATCAAATTGCTTCCACAAAGAGTTGAGCTTATGATAATATTCAGATAATGTAGTACCATTTTGACACAATGAATTGATCTTATTATGCAGATTAAAAGTAACAACACCATCAACCTTATCATAAGTTTCCTTTAATTCATTCCAAACAACAGAAGCATTTTTTGAAAATATTTGTCCTAAATATAATTCTTCAGTTACACAATTGAGAATCCAAGACAAAACAACTGCATTGCATCTATCCCACTGTTGTGCTAAAACTTCATTATCAATAGACCTAACACATGTTCCATCAATAAAACCTTTCTTATTCTTAGTTTCTAAAGCTAGCAACATAGCACAACTCCACACATTATAATTTTCAGTTCCTTTTAACTTTAAGCTAATAAGAGGTGTATTTGTGATATCACTAGCATGCAGATACAATGGATTACCAAAATCTAACTTACTTATCTTTGTATTATTACTCTCAAATTCAGATTCATTATCAGATTCTTCAGTATGCACAGAAGCAGGAGGAGTATTACCAGTATGAACAGAACCAGGTGAAGTATTCACCATTTTCAAACAATTTTAATCACAAATTCAGACAGATAATATTCAAACAATCAAATAAGACACAGATGCAAAATCAATCGAAATAAGACACAGAATATCACACACATAAACAGACAGAATCAAGAACAATCAATTAACACAAATATTTCAGAAAATATATAAAAAAAACTTCAATAATAACCAGACAAAAGAATAAAGAATAGATTTAAAAAAAAAATTTGAAAAAATATTCTATTCTCATGAATGTGCCAGTGACAAGATTCCTAAGCCTTTCAATGAAGGCCGGACAAGGATAACACACTCGTTTTTATGAAAATAGAATAAAAATTTTATATTAAAAACAAATAATAAGAGAATAAGGAATGAGATAACAATACAGTGCTATAACGCAGAAGGGTGAGGAACCCTAGATCTACTCTTGATTCACTTAGTCAAGAGATAAATCCAGGATCTGAAGAGATCTACTCTTGATTCGCTTAGTCAAGAGATAGATCGAAGATCTAAATACGCAGCGGAATATCAACGATCGAACAATGAAAAAACCCTAAAAATTAGGGTTTTTTAGATTTAGGGTTTCGAGATGAAATACGCCCTAAATCTGAAACCACACCACCAGAATAAACTCCGATCAGAGGAAACCTGGCTCTGATACCATAAAAGAAAGCAGAATCAATTTGTAATTAACCAGTCGGCTGTAATAGCCTTATTATTATTAAAGTTATTGTTTAATATGTTGTTTACAAGCAGAAATCACAATCTCAAACAATAAGTTTGAGATTGATTACAGAATAGATTTGATCTAGATGATCAAAATAATACAGAAAAATATATCGAATAATAAGAGAGAAATATATGTGTGTGAAACGATTGATTCAGAATGAATCAAGCAGAAACCCTAATTGGGTTTTTATACTCCTAAGTTCTTCTATCTTCAATTCTGCCCTCCATCTTTCTTCTTCTTGACAATTGTAGCCCAAACTTCCAATGTTTCATTCTTGGTCCTTGAACTTTGCTTTTTCCTTCATAACCTGCACAACTTATAAGTGTGTAAATATAAATATTAAAAATGCAATATTAAGGTTGTAAATTTAACATATATCAATACTAAATTTTACACTTATATATAAAATAAAACAGTAAAAGATAACAAACAATAACTAATATTAGAACGTGGTTTCTAGGGTTTTAAGTTTGAATCCTGACACATGCAAATGTGGTGAGTAGGCCTTAGCAATGCTATACCTATCTGACATATGGGGAGCAAACCCTTTAAGAATTGTGAGGAGTCGAACCAGCGTGGGCGTATCCGCGTGGAAGGTGTTAGCCACTTATCCGTTAGTGCCTTTAAAAAAAAATATTAGAGGAGAATGAATAAACCACCATTAAGGTGGTCAATACAAGAGTTTGTCCGGCTAGAATTTTTTTAATTAAACATTTTGTAAATAGATAAAGAATGAGTTTGGAAATGATCACATAATACGCACAATGGTAAGGAAATCTTTTGCGAAGACTTGAGTTCAGGATAGGGCCAAAATTTTCTCTTAATATATTATTGTGCATTTGGACGAGTTATTATGAGCTTTTTCTCCTACGAACATATTGAATAAGAAGACTCTCCAGCGTGAACCCGATTAGAACAACATAATCTAAAACATCTCTTAGGCCGGTCCTTATACGTTCGTCCACCCCGCATCCGACGCCGGCAGGGTGAAGACGTTATTAGCACCGGTGGCATCAGAGGTGGCGTCCGAGGTGTTTCTTCCAAGTTTAGACGCAGGAGAAGAGAGGAGAGTGGGGCCCGATTCGTTGGTATCGTTGCAAAATTAAAAAAAAATTATTCCAAATTAAAAAAAAACGGCTAGTTACTTCATTTTTTTTTGTTTTTTTTTCAAACCCCTATGGAGCTTATCATGGTTCCTTTTTAATTGTTTTGAATTATGAAGTGTGTTTTAGTATTTTAATTAAGTGTGTTTTAGTATTTGAATTATGTATTGTCTTTTAGTATTGTAATGTCTTTAAGTATTTTAATAAAAGATGCCTACTTGGTAATTTAATAACAACAGAAGTTTATTCATAATTTAAAAACATTACAAACTTATTAAAGAGAAACATACAACATAATAGTTCGTAGAACACATTACAAACTTATTAAAAGACAAACTTATTCATTCATCTCATAAACTGCTTTGGCCCATATGATCAAATGGTTCAAGTTGTAAACCGCACAATCAAGTTGTTCCAGAGCAACTTGGATCTTGTCGATCTTCCCCTGCAAATAAGTAAAGGTATTGACACTCAAGATCAGTACAATACCCGGTTTGTATATAATCGATTTGTTCTCGACACCATTGCTTCTTCGCATTTAGTTTTTGCATAACTGCAACAAGTTCCTCTTTAAACAATTGGTGGTCGAGGATATCAGCCATGATACTTTCCTGCACTTGATCGATAGTCATTGGTGGTTTTGGGTAATTGACATTTGATGAAGAAGCCATTTCAGATGTATAAAAGTTTGTGTTTTGATCACAAATATTTGATAAGGAGCCAGTATTTATAGGTAAATTACAAGACGTTCCTCCAACGTTCAAAATTTAAAATATTTACACTTTCAGTCCCTCAAACGTTCGAATTCAAAATATTTACACTTTCAGTCCCTCAAACGGCCAAAAATTCAAAAACATTTACACTTCCAGTCCCTGAACGGCTAGCCTGGATGTCACTCTATAAATACCAACCCAGAGCACAATTCAGTTTCATCACCATTCTAATTTTCATTCTTCTACAAACTCACTCACTCTTTCTAACCAAATGGCGTCCTCATCATCAAAAAATAATGTTCACCGACCTCGTCTCACCGAAGATGAGATGAAAACACGAATCATGGCTGATATCAAAGAGGACATCCTCCATCAAACTGAACTCTCTGGGGTCATGGGTTACCTACGGGAGAAAAGACGACGATGCGAGCAACAGGTTGAGGCAATACAAGCACCAGGTCGCAAGGTCTCGAAGCACGAAGAACACTGTTCTTCGTTTCTACAGGGGGAGATCAGCAAGGTCAAGAGGGTAGTCGATGATGTTTTTAAGGCCGGTCACACGTTGGGTGACCAATGCACTTGGGCCGAATCGTACCACGACAATTGCGGGGAAGACAAAACTACGTGGAAGTCAAATGCCCGCAACACGACAAGTGGTGGCTCGACGAAAGCGCTTACCGTGGCATAGGAAGTATGTCAATAAAAGATGATGAGTAATCGTAGCATTTCAATGTATTTCGTGTTTTTTATCAAGTACTGTCATTTTTAATTATGTGTTGTCTTTTATTTTTAAGTAATGAAATGTGTTTTAATTATAATAAAATATGTTTGTTTAATTTTGTGAAAAAGTAAAATGAAATAATAAAATAATGAATGAATAGTGGAAGAAGTGAGTAGTATAAGGAGGGGGGTGTTCTTGGGGTGTTCTAGGAGAGAGAAAAACTGATGAATAGTGGAAGAAGTGGGGAAGAAGTGAGTTAGTATAAGGAGGAGCCTTATGAACTTATGATATCGTATTTAAAAATAAGAAGTGGCGTCAGACAGTTAAAAAAGTTCAAATCCTAACCGAATAAACCAATCCCAATGGGAACTCCAAGAAAAACATAACCACCACTTTCCCCCAAATTACACTAACACCATATAAATTGCGCCATGTATCACGGCTACATTTTTACTCCATCCATCCATATGATTAATATCTAAATGGTTTTTTTACTATATATGTATATTTTAAATTAATCAATGTCTTCAAATTAATTTACAAAATTATACACACGTACACTATATATACATACCATAGACACTCATTACACTCACCCCTTCCTAGCTAGTTTCTATCACAAATGGCCTCCATTTTCTTGCCATTGATCATCTTGCTTTCTTCACTCACCATTGTTTTTTCATCACCCCATCAAACCCCAGATTCAGTAATTGATGAAGTTCACCGAAGTATCAATAATGCTACTAGGAGAAACTTGGGTTACCTCTCGTGCAGCACTGGCAACCCGATTGACGATTGCTGGAGGTGTGACTCAAATTGGGCCACAAATCGCCAAAGACTAGCTGACTGCGCTATTGGGTTTGGAAAGAACGCGTTGGGAGGGAGAAATGGTCGGATATACGTCGTCACTGACCCTGGAAATGATAACCCTGTGAACCCAGTTCCAGGGACACTAAGACATGCTGTTATTCAAGATGAACCATTGTGGATCATCTTTAAACGCGACATGGTGATACAATTGCGTCAAGAGCTCGTTATGAATTCGTTTAAGACCATTGATGGAAGGGGTGTGAATGTGCATATTGGTAATGGTCCATGTATTACTATACATTATGCTACTAATATAATCATACATGGCATTCATATACATGATTGTAAGCAGGCTGGGAATGGTAACATTAGAAACTCACCGCATCATTCAGGTTGGTGGACACAATCCGATGGAGATGGGATTGCAATTTTCGCAAGTAAACATATTTGGATTGATCATTGTTCATTGTCTAGTTGTCATGATGGACTTATTGATGCTATACATGGATCTACAGCCATTACTATATCTAACAATTACATGACTCATCATGATAAAGTTATGTTATTGGGACATAGTGATAGCTATACACAAGATAAAGCAATGCAAGTTACCATTGCTTTCAACCATTTTGGTGAAGGGCTTGTTCAAAGAATGCCAAGGTACACTTACTAAAACTCAAATTTATTAAGAGACACTTTTTTTTTTTATATAGTGTATACTCTCTTGATGCATGTTCAGTTTTAGTGAAGTTTTTATATATCTTTAATGAACTTTTGCAGATGTAGACATGGATATTTCCATGTGGTGAACAATGATTATACACATTGGGAAATGTATGCAATTGGTGGTAGTGCATCTCCTACCATCTATAGCCAAGGCAATAGATTTTTGGCACCAAATACAAGATTTGACAAGGAGGTATGTTTCCATGAATCCATACACACATACATACACATATCTGTTTTCCAAGTATAACTGGTTGTTTGTTTCGAAAGCAATTTTACCATCGTACGTGAATTGACACCGATATGAATTAATTTATCAACTGTTTAATGGCTTTTTAGGTAACCAAGCACGAGAATGCAGGGGAAAGTGAATGGAGGAATTGGAATTGGAGATCAGAAGGGGATTTGATGTTAAACGGGGCGTATTTCACTGAGTCGGGTGGAGGTGCTTCATCATCATTTGCAAGAGCTTCAAGTTTAAGTGGTAGACCATCAACGCTCGTGGGAGCAATGACTCGGACCGCGGGTGCTCTAGTTTGTAGAAAAGGGTCTCATTGCTGATCATGGATTATAGTCCTATATATATAGCTATAAATTAGATACTCATATCATATCAAGCTGCACTGCAATATGAGTTACTCTGTTCTGTTTTATGTTTTGGTACTTGTTTTGAGTAAAAAAGTCAACCATTGTGCTTGGTTGCATATGAATTAAGATGAGTTTGTCATATGGACCGACAACTCGAGTGCAAAAGAGTTGACCAAATTATATCTATGTTTTACTTGTTCAATTTCCACCAATCTCTGCCTAGTTTATGGCTAAATTTTCACTAGTTTCTTGAGGTCGAATTGACTTATACAACATGCTTTTTCCTTTTCCATGGCTGAAAATGCAAATTGAACTTTTTAACATTACTAAGTACTAACCATAGAAGCAAAACATATACTCTGTATTCCATCAAGAAAATGTTCACAACTACACTTGAATACATTAATAATTAATTTGATATAACTTGTATATTTACTCGTATAAATTGAACATCAATATATAAATCAAAAATTGAACCAGTAACCCCCATTTTATGACTACTATCCGGGGCCAATCTAAATATTTGAACATAAATATAAATTGAACCGGTAACCCCCATTTTATGACTACTATCCGGGGCCAATCTTTTTTGAATTAATCGTATTTATACATGAGAGATTACAATCTAGTTCATACCAATATACCATAGATAATCACTCCTTTTTAATATACACATCTCAAATTCCGGAGTCTGGGTAAAAGTAAGAACTATAATTTCTGTAATGTGTACCAAATGTCCACATCCCCGGCCACTAAGCTGTAAGCAAGGGTGCTTTATATTACAAGGGCCAATCAAACAAGTGCCACGTTTTCCATAATACTACAACTTGCATTTATACTCTAGTCTCAAAACAAAATAGAAACTACTACTATTTAAGACACCAAACAATCACCAGCAAACATACGGTAATATTTTTGCCATGAAACTCTTTGTCACGATAAATAACAAGAAAAAGAACCACCAACCAAACATGAATCCCGTACAAATTCCTAGGTTATAAAACAGAATCCATTTGTAGTACAACAAGGGCTTTGGGTCAAGCCATGAGAAGAGCTTTAACTAGTACTGCACATACAAACCTCAGATGTTGAGATGCAACAAGGTTTATCTAATTATAGCAAGCATTAATGACATCCTTCTAACGAGAAAAAAAGAGTATGCCAAGGATCAAGAAGTTGAACCAGGATCACTAATTACGCCCAAGGAAATCATCTTTAATTGTGCCAACATCACATCATGCACGCTCATCAAAAATGAAGCACTCCCCTCCAAATCCTGAAAAGTGACGGGCATATAAAAAATGCATAAGAACACAAATTAACCATACTCCCACTTCACACGTATTTACATTTTACCATCATAAACAACTAACCTTGTCATTGTCAAGCAACTAGTTCAGATGGGTCGTCATAGTCGTAGAGACCATAAATAATGCCATTTATGGTTCCCCTCTCAAACATCCCGGTCTGGAACTTGTTGAGGGTAGGCAAGCATACACCTACAGGTTAGGAATACAGACAAACAAAACACGTTATAGGAGAAATCACGCGCTCAATACTATAGAGGAGAAACAATAATCTGGTAAAACATGCAAAAACTTTGGTTGGACATCTATATCAAAACCAAGAATCGGAATATATATCACTTGAAAACTAATTACCTTTCGGGCTTTTGAGGTTGGATGCAGGTCTCTTCTTACCTGCATGAAAGATGAGGCACACAAGTCATAAAACACCGAACAAGAAAAGCTAACAGACATGCTATCGGCCTATACAAATTCATGAAGGTGCGTGATAAAATTAGCACCTAGGACAGATTCGGAAAACATGTGCAACTTTTGTTTATAGAGTTTACATTACTAATTTGAATTAATAATTAAGCATAATAAAGATACATGCATACCTTGTTCTACATCCATGAGGGACAAACTCTTTAATGTTCTCTTGCCATCAAGACAGCAACAATAAACTATGGCCTCATAGATGCCGGTAAACCCGTCTTCAGCCGCCACTACGGTCATGGTAAAGCAATATTCACCATCCAATAAATAATACGTGCAGTCACTAACTCTTGTAAGACAGAGGCGATTGCAGTTTCCTCGTTCAACAAACTAACACAATAAATTTGTTTGCGTAACTAAAACAGTAAATGATAAATAAAATAAAAATAAAAGAACAGTACGTCTTAAAAGAAGAAAGCAAGCAGAAAGGAACCATACCAACTCAAAAACCTCGTTGTATCCTTCCACTGCAAAGCATCCAAGACTACTAACGAAGGGATGCTCGCTACTCAATGGGCACACCACATAGGGAAAGTCATCACATGCCTTGGGCATAGACTGCCACACACGTGAAATGCCAAGAGATAAGATGTTCAGTAGACTTGTACATGGGAAACGGGGATGAATATTAAAAGAGAGAAGAAAAGTGAATACCTCATCTAAATTCTTAAATAGGAGCCAACTTTCGATTGCATCAGAACTCAACGGAACATCGTTGACTTTAAAAAGATTTTTGGATGGATCTGGAAAGGAAAACTTAACATTAGCATCCGTGTGTTAATTTTGAATTGGAATATAACATAGAATATAACTTATGAAAGAAATCAGGTAAATTCCCTGATAACCGATTAGATGATACATCTAAACAGTTAATCCGGCTAGAGAAATTGCCTATTCCGGTGATGGAAGTGAACAAGTTATAAGATGACAAATTACAACAATTAAAAGATGACAATAAGCTCAAATTTGTACTAAAATTTGAATTCAGCCATCCATCAAATTGGGAGATCCAACCCATTCACGAAACCAACCAATCCTTTCAAATCATTGGACGTACATGTAAAATTTTGTGAAATCACAAGAACTTGAAAATACCAACTTGAATTCAAAAACCATCTCCCTAAACATGAAACTGAAGCAAGAAATTGAAAAAAAGATATGAACTTTAAGGCTTACAGAAAAAGCCCATTTGGAGAAACAAGATTTCTTGAGTTCGTGAAATTTTAACATGAAAATTGAAAAATGAAGCAAGAAATTGAAAAAAAGATATGAACTTTAAGGCTTACAGAAAAAGCCCATTTGGAGAAACAAGATTTCTTGAGTTCGTGAAATTTTAACATGAAAATTGAAAAAAGATATGAACTTTAAGGCTTACAGAAAAAGCCCATTTGGAGAAACAAGATTTCTTGAGTTCGTGAAATTTTAACATGAAAATTGAAAAATGAAGCAAGAAAAGCAATAAAGACATGAAATTTAGGGGATTGAAGAAAGACCAGCAGAATTGCATACATGTTTTCTTCCCATGCAGCCACTGTAAAACAGTATCATCCTTTGGCTTAAGGCAATGGGCAGTATACGGGTTGCTGCAAGAAGCAAGGGTACGTCAATTAAGCTATAATAAAGGTGGTAACTAAATAAAAGCTTGTTAAGTAGAAAAAATCGTATCATAGATGGAGTTTAAAGGCACATACACTTCCCAGCCAGATGGCAAGAGCTTTTTTTTCTTGTAGGATAATGCAATATTCTGTTGAAGTACTAGAGCAAAGTCCCAATCTGACTTGGAAATCTCAGTCTGCTCAAGCTCCCAAACATTCCTGGCCTCAAGTACAAGCCGAACGGAATTATATAGTGTCAGGGGAACTTTATCCACAGGCTCTCCTATATATTGTATTAAAGTAAAGATAAGTTAATGAACATATATATGTATATATACACACACAAATTATAAAACAACAAGGCATAGAATTTGAGTTAGTAGATTCATCAAGATATCTAGGCAACACAAGAAGCTCTTTGAGGAGTAACGGGATCAAGAATCAAGAAAGAGACACAAGTGAATGTAGATGGATTTAGTGAAAAGGATTATTTGGGGGGCTAACCCAATAAGTGGGGAATTGGGCTATTTCCTTAAGAGCAGTTACTTCATGATGTGGTTTTTATACATACAGCTTTGGTCAAACAACAGATGAAGTTTGTGCAGGGCTTTTTATTTAGGTTAGCTAGACTAATTTTTTGCAGAAAGTTTGTAGCTTTTAAGATTAAGATTCGTGTATGCAATGAACATTCATCTTATAATCTTTTGTTCACGAAAACAAAGATAATGAAACGTGAGAGGCAAAAAGCTATTTGAGGAATTTATGGTGAGAATATATATATTCATGAATCTATGATAAAATATTAGTTTGATTCTTGAGATTTCGCCTTAAGTTTTGCTTTATACTTCTATGGAATACAAACACTATCATCACAAACCTCCTTCATAAAACATCCTAGATGCGGTGGCGGCCCCAAAGTATCGTTTTCGTTTTGCTGATGAAGAAGGTGCGGTGGCGGCCCCAAAGTATCGTTTTCGTTTTGCTGATGAAGAAGGTGTGTCGGTATCATTCTGCTGCTGCCATAGAGCATAATAACAATAACAAGTCCATCCGTTCGATTCAAATCTCATATAATAATAATAATAATAATAATAATAATAATAATAATAATAATAATAATAATAATAATAAGATGTGGGGGATGCTTACAGGAGGAGGGTTGTCGTGGCTACGAAGAAGACTGCGAGTATTGTAGGGATGAAAAAAAGTGTTAATTCAATCACAATTAGAAAGTCCATCATTAATCAAAATCAAAATGATTACAATGATATATGAAGCTTTCGGTTCCTACTATCAATTAATTTACTAGTACCAAAAATTATAAAAAATAAAAATTAAAAAAATCTCACCGTTTCATTATTGAAAGATACATGGCGACTCCAAACCCTAAAAAGCTTCCGTTCCTGAGTTGCGTTCTTTGAAAGGAATATAATAAATATCGGATTCGATGATCTCTCTCTCTCTCTCTCTCTTAGTACACATAGAAAAAAAAGTATAGTTTCAACACGTAATTGCTGTAAAAGGGTAAATATGTAACGCCTTGCCATCAAGCATTAACCAGGCAACAATATACAGCATAAGACACAGCTAAAAACTAATGAACCGTATTCACCTTCTTGCTATATGTTCGTTCCTTTGCATCAATTTATTATTACATTTTATGGTCATAAGTTTTTTCCAACAAACACATTACATACCAAAGAATATCATTATGGAAGATTGGAGCAATTAACCGATATATAATAAAAGAAGTATTTTGTAAATAAGATTATAATGAGACCCAAATTCGTCGTATATTTATACTCATGATTTATAACGTAATAAACCAGAAGTATATATATAAAAAAACCGAAACCGATCCAAACCGAACCGAAAAACCGAAAAACCGAACCGAATCAAAACCGAATCCAACGGTTTTGGTTTTCTAAAAACCGAACGGATCGGTTCGGGTTTCGGTTTTAGGCTAAAACCGACCCAAACCGACCCATGCTCACCCCTATTGGAGATAGCCTTAGTTGCGTTCTTTGAAAGGAATATAATAAATATCGGATTCTATGATCTCTCTCTCTCTCTCTCTCTCTCTCTCTCTCTCTCTCTCTCTCATGTCTACTCTCTCTCTCTCTCTCTCTCTCTCTCTCTCTCTCTCTCTCTCTCTCTCTCTCTCTCTCTCTCTCTCTCTCTCTCTCTCTCTCTCTCTCTCTCTCTCTCTCTCTCTCTCTCTCTCTCTCTCTCTCTCTCTCTCTCTCTA
>CM067170.1:83852273-83869093 GCA_034093135.1 Erigeron breviscapus | reverse complement strand
TATAATATATATATATATATATATATATATATATATATATATATATATATATATATATATATATATATATATATATATATATATATATATATATATATATATATATATATATATATATATATATATATATATATATATATATATATATATATATATATATATATATATATATATATATATATATATATATATATATATATATATATATATATATATATATATATATATATATATATATATATATATATATATATATATATATATATATATATATATATATATATATATATATATATATATATATATATATATATATATATATATATATATATATATATATATATATATATATATATATATATATATATATATATATATATATATATATATATATATATATATATATATATATATATATATATATATATATATATATATATATATATATATATATATATATATATATATATATATATATATATATATATATATATATATATATATATATATATATATATATATATATATATATATATATATATATATATATATATATATATATATATATATATATATATATATATATATATATATATATATATATATATATATATATATATATATATATATATATATATATATATATATTATGATCTTCAAATTTTCGGGTATATATATATATATATTTAAATTGTTTTGTAATTTAAATTACATTATTTAAATAAGAAACAAATAATATTTATATTATTAATATATATATAGGTTCGAAATTTTCCAGAAAAATAAAAATAAAATTATTTTTTAGGGTTCCTAATCCAAGTTTTGATTAATTACATGTTTATGTGATAAATTGCATGTATTAAATGCGTACCTTTAATTTTTAATTGTTAAAAAGAAGTAAAAATCATGAATTTTTCATGCAAATCATTCATGATTATTACTTAGATATATTGATATGAACTCTTGATCATTAGGGTTAATTATGCTAGATAATTGAATAAATAATTGTGTGACAATGTGATTAAGCTTTGTGAAATTTTCTGTTTGACACAAGTTCACTAAAACGAGCATAACTAATCAACCGTAATGAGTTGGAAGTCGAATTTTTTACTGTAGATGCTTGATTCATAGGGCTACAACTTTCGTGTTTTGTGCTAAGCCCAGTTCGGCCTTCTTCAGGGCCAGATTTGGTCGTGAAGCTGCTAGATTTTCCAGATCAGCATCTTGTTATTTATGGTAGATAATTTTGTTATAAAATTTTTGGCTTACGCAATCAAGGCAACTTGATGTATGTGGTCTCTTTCCATATGAAAGAGGAGCCAAATCTTATACCATAGTGACCAAAATTAGGTTGATTACCTTAATTGTTAAGTTGTATATTAAGTAAGTTACCTTAATTGTTAAGTTGTATATTTAGTAAGTTTAATTTTGCCTTTTTTATGAAAATTGTGTGCAAAATTGTTTTTGGAAAAATAAACTTGACTAAATTATATCGAAATAATGATTTTGTTTATAAAATTGGTGCCCTAAAATCAAAAGATACACCGGCTCACCCATTTGAACGAACTCTAAGAGAGGTATAAGCCGGAGTGCGCTAGCCTCCTAAAAGGGCGGGTTTTTAATTGCGTCCATCGCAAACATTTGCCCTTGCGCTTCTTTGTGAGTTCAAATGGAGCTACCAAGCTCTTTTGTATTTAAAGGCAATAAAAATGAATTTTATAAACATGTTATGTTTAGAAGATATGCATGAATCTTCAAAACATAACTTTTTGATCATTTATTCCTAAATGAATGCAGAATGCAGATATCACATGGGCAAAACCCTCCACATATCAGCAACCCATAGTATACAAAATGTGATTCTATTGATTTGTACACCAATAGACTCCTTGTGTACAAGCATGTATATTCTTTATTCATCATGCAAAACTTTTCCCTATAATACAAAAGAAAACAAAAGTCTTATTTAACATTGATGATTTCATACTAACTTTCTAAGAATCTCCGTTACCCTTCTGGGCTGAAACAGAGGAGCACCTTTATAGCTATCTATTTCTTTCAATATACAACTCAATATAAGCATTTTCTGCACATTCAGAAGCACTAATAATGCAAAACAGTCACACTTCACATCTACTATAAACAGTCGGAAACAACTAAGAACCCTGAGCTCCGTTTAGAACTTCATTTTTTCAAACTAAAAAGCTCAACCAGATGACAACCAATTGTTATTGTTATCCCAACATCATGTGTATGTTCTACTAGTTCTACGCCAAGTCAAACCCAATGATTGGAATCCACATACGAGCAGATTAACACCAGTCACCTACCCAGTGAATTTCTGTAACGTGTACCACATCCCAGGCCACTAAGCTGTAAGCAAGGGTGCTTATATTACAAGGGCCAATCAAACAAGTGCGACGTTTTCCATAACACTACAACTTGCATTTATACTCTAGTCTCAAAACAAAGTAGAAACTACTCCTATTTAAGTCACCAAACAATCACCAGTAAACTAACGGTAATATTTTTGCCATGAAACTCTTTGTCACGATAAATAACAAGAAAAAGAACCACCAACCAAACATGAATCCCGCACAAATTCCTGGGTTATAAAACAGAATCCATTTGTAGTACAAGAAGGGCTTTGGGTCGAGCCATGAGAAGAGCTTAAAGCTAGTTCGAGGTATACTAAAGGCTTAGCAGAAGCATTATGGCTTAAGGAAACTTGTGACAGAATTAGGATTTACTCCCAAAGAAAGTATCCGGATTATGAGTGACAATGAAGCAGCTATTCAAATCTCAGAAAATCCAGTACAACATGACAGAACCAAACATGTGGAGGTTGATCGACATTTCATCAAAGAGAAGCTTGAAGACAGGATAATTAAGTTACCGTTTGTTAAATCAGAAGATCAACTTACACAGATATTCTTACTAAAGCAGTGGGAACAACTATGTTTCACAAATGTCTGAGCAAGCTGAATTTTCGGTAATCCCAATATCAACTTGAGGGGGAGTGTTAGAATTAAGAAGATTACAGGGATCAGATCAAATCATCATTTCCCTGTATACGAAGATCTTGTCTTAGGCAGCAAACCAAGAATCAAAGAGTGATTTACTTTCCATAAATAGCTTATGAAATTGATGTATAAATAGGGGCATATGCTCATCGTTTGATATAACAGAAATCAATGAAATAACTTTTCTTTCATCTCATATTAATTCACATGGTGAAGGAACCGGATATGATGACGTTTCAATGTCCAATGTTTACATCGACAAACTATGCACTATGGGCCATAAGAATTAAAGCGATGTTTAAAGCTGATGGCGTGTGGGATTGTATAGAACCAGAAACCGAAACTAGTAGTACCGATTCCAAGAAAGATAAGATGGCGATGGTGTTGGTGCTACAATCTATTCCCGAGGAGTTAGCTTTGCAAGTTGGTAATCTTGAAAGGGCAAAGGCGTTATGGGATGGGATTAAAGCACAAAACGTGGGTGCCGTGAGAGTTGCGAAACCTCATCGTGAATGTGTTGAGAACAAGCAAGTGATAGTTGAACATGTTTTTGGAGACAAACAAAAGGTGGATCCAATGATGAAGGCCTTGGCGTATGCAAGGTTCAATGAGATGGGATCGTTACGTGATGTGCAAGAGTTACCTTCTACGACTCAGAAATTCGGGGGGTGATTGTTGGCGAATTTACTGAGCTCGGTTATGGCTAGATGCGTGGATCGAGTTCTACAACAATAGGGATTGGAGTGTAGTCCAAGTTCTACTCAAATAGGATTAGTTAATGGTTTCCTTATTTGTGTTTATCTCTAATTATGTGTCTAGATAATTAGTAGAATCCTAGTTATAGTCTAATATGTCTTGGTTAGTCTATATATACCGTGCTATGGGTAGGGATTATAAACACACCGAGTTAGGGTTTAAGGATTATGTACACACCGAATATTGGAGTTTTGAGTTAGATTTCTTCAATAAAAGTTTTAGCGTGTTTTGGCTATATTCTTTTGTTTTCGGTGTCATTGATTTGTGTCTTTAGGTCATCCACCTCCAAGAATGGAACCTCGAAAGTTCACAATTGCAGTCGATTCCGATCACAAAGCCACCGAATTCCGGTTATTTTCCCTCTCCTCGCCTCATATGCGCGCTTTCCACCTCGCATGGCTCTCTCTTTTCTCTTGCTTCTTCTCAACTTTCGCCATCCCTCCTTTACTTCCCATCATCCGTGAAGACCTTCATCTTTCCCCTTACGATGTTGGAACCGCTGGAATAGCTGCTTTCGCGGGGTCCATCGTCTCCCGTCTCGCTATGGGGCCCGCATGTGACATCTTTGGCCCACGACTTGCTTCAGCCACCTTGTCTCTTGTCACCGCTCCCATCCTTCTCTCTGCCGCTTTCGTTTCCTCTCCATTATCATTCATCTTTCTTCGTTTCTTTGTTGGATTCTCACTTGCTAACTTTGTAGCTAACCAATTCTGGATGAGCTCCATGTTTTCTGGCTGCACCGTTGGACTAGCCAACGGTGTAGCTGCTGGGTGGGCCAATGTTGGTTCTGGCCTCACTCAGCTAGTAATGCCCATTATCTTTTCTATATTAAACACTTGTTTTAAATTAACACAGTCCGCCAGCTGGCGGGCTGCCTTTGTAGTTCCCGCCCTTTTTCAAGCAATAATGGCTCTTATGGTCTTGGCCTATGGTCAGGACCTGCCTGATGGCAGCTATAGAAAACGTGAAAAAGATTCCAAAGATGGCGGGATAAAAGTGTTTCTCAATGGGATAACAAACTATAGAGGATGGGTTTTGGGCTTAACATACGGATATTGCTTCGGAGTGGAGCTTACAATGGACAATATAATCGCGGAGTATTTTTACGACAGATTTGGAGTGAACTTGGGGACGGCTGGGGTTATAGCAGCTAGTTTTGGGTTTACAAATTGGGTATCGCGTCCGAGCGGTGGTGTAGTTTCGGACAAGTTAGGAAAGAGGTTCGGGGTGAAAGGGAGGTTGTGGGGTTTGTGGGTGGTGCAAACGGTGGCCGGTTTGCTGTGTATATGGTTGGGTCGAGTTAACACGATGTGGGGTTCAATTGCAGTGATGTGTGCATTTTCGTTTTTTGTTCAAGCTGCTTCTGGCCTTACGTTTGGAGTCGTTCCATTTGTTTCCAAAAGGTATGTACCCATTTTTTACGCAAAACATTATTCATTTTAATTAGTATCCAAATTAGTGCTTGTATATATATAAATATCACATCGAAATTAGAAAAGATATATATTGTTAGGTTTGGTTATATTGTTAGTGAGCGCGCTATATATACTTGTCATCTTATTGGCCAAAATTAATTTTTACGTCTTTATGTCATACAAAACGGTTAGAATATACTCGTACTATCTAACATGGCTATATAATGTACTCCGTATTTAGTAGAAAAAGGGATTAGTGCACGAAATGTAATAACTATAGACCAACATTATAGTATGCACGAACTATCAGAACTTCTATTGTATGCACGAACTTAATAAAAATGTTCAAATTATGTAACTAACCATGGCTAGCCAATCAAAAACTTGTGCGTGGCAGCTCATATGGGGTGCCACGTATACTATTTACATGATTTAAACATTTTTACTAAGTTCGTGCATACAATAGAGGTTCTGATAGTTTGTGCACACAATAGACATTCGGTCATAGTTAATTACATTTCGTAACACTTAACCCTACAATATATTAACTTCAATTCCGTGCAGTTTAAACAAAGTTTGCATTAAACGATCCAAATATTGAACCAAAATATCACAAATTCATCCAAGAAATTTTATAAAAACCAAAAATGATAATACGTACATGTGCACTTAATAATATCAACCAGAAGAATTATAGCTAAAGTTTGATCAAAATATCAGTTTATTAGTTATATCTATTTTATATATATATATATATATATCACTATATATATATATATATATCTTTTGCGTGAATATACACACTCGTATTTGGTTACTATAGTGAAATATATATATATATATATATATATATATATATATATATATATATATATATATATATATATATATATATATATATATATATATATATATATATATATATATATATATATATATATATATATATATATATATATATATATATATATATATATATATATATATATATATATATATATATATATATATATATATATATATATATATATATATATATATATATATATATATATATATATATATATATATATATATATATATATATATATATATATATATATATATATATATATATATATATATATATATATATATATATATATATATATATATATATATATATATATATATATATATATATATATATATATATATATATATATATATATATATATATATATATATATATATATATATATATATATATATATATATATATATATATATATATATATATATATATATATATATATATATATATATATATATATATATATATATATATATATATATATATATATATATATATATATATATATATATATATATATATATATATATATATATATATATATATATATATATATATATATATATATATATATATATATATATATATATATATATATATATATATATATATATATATATATATATATATATATATATATATATATATATATATATATATATATATATATATATATATATATATATATATATATATATATATATATATATATATATATATATATATATATATATATATATATATATATATATATATATATATATATATATATATATATATATATATATATATATATATATATATATATATATATATATATATATATATATATATATATATATATATATATATATATATATATATATATATATATATATATATATATATATATATATATATATATATATATATATATATATATATATATATATATATATATATATATATATATATATATATATATATATATATATATATATATATATATATATATATATATATATATATATATATATATATATATATATATATATATATATATATATATATATATATATATATATATATATATATATATATATATATATATATATATATATATATATATATATATATATATATATATATATATATATATATATATATATATATATATATATATATATATATATATATATATATATATATATATATATATATATATATATATATATATATATATATATATATATATATATATATATATATATATATATATATATATATATATATATATATATATATATATATATATATATATATATATATATATATATATATATATATATATATATATATATATATATATATATATCATTCTATATATATATATATATATATATATATATATATATATATATTTTATACTTTTCTATATATATATATATATATATATTATATATATAGTAAAAAGATAAAATGAGAACCAATAATTTGTCGAGAACTGTGAGAACTAATTTTTAATTAAAAGGTATAGGGATATTATGGTACTTTTAAATATAATTATTCAAAGAAATAAAAAAATCACTCCCTCAATATCTCCCCCTGAATCTCGCTCACCCCTTGAATCGCTCTTCCAGTTCCCACCAGTTACAAGATTTCCCCCCTTTTATATCAATGATTTCGTCAATTCACCGTCACAATTTACCAGAGGTTATATTTTCGGTGTTTTCAAAAAAAGGTCAGAATGGATTATAATAATGATATCATAATTCATAGGGAAGAAGAGGATAGCTTGGATTCAATGTATGAATCAATTGTCGGTGTTCAAAGCCATGAGATGATTGAAGGTTTTTGTTAATATTAAATATTCTTTATATTTGTATATTTAGTATTCATTCTTTGTATATTTAGTATATATCATCATTTGTTTGCTCGGTTAAGAATGATGTATCATATCCCCAGATAGAGTTGAAACTTTTAGGTTAGATACATGTGTGATTTAAGCTATTTTTCTATAATTCTTTACAAACATTTTAATTGACTTTGGGTTTTTTTTACGAGTAGCTCACATAACATGTGTATTAAAACTTGTTTTATATATCACATGACTAATTGACCCCCTAATTAGATGTAGAAACTTAAGATACTATATTTGTCCCCGTTGAGGTGTCTGCTAGTTTTTTTTAATTCAAGTCGCTTTACTTTGCTTAAATCTTTTTTTTTAGATGGGATTTTACATCTATCTCTGATTCAAATGGTAGTAGTATTAATTATAAAGACGGTTATATAAAAGAGATGGATATAAGATGCTTGAATACCATATATTCGTTCCTCAGGATATCAAAGAGAATATCGGCGTTGGCCTGCTCGCTAGAGCTTGTCCACTCTGGTGGTTCAAATGAGTTATACATGGTCAAGCATTCACTTACAGTTTCCAAATCTCATATTGGGTATAAGGTAAATTCTTTTTGCTTCACAAACAGTATAAACCTGTTGTTTTGTGGACTGATCTTTTTAAAATATCTTCTTATTCCAAATATCCCATTGTTGTTTTGTGGTTATTAGGTTATTAGAAATAGGGACGATGGATCCATAGCAGGCTGAGGTAGACCAGATTGGTAGCCAAGCGATTTCAGGCACATGTATTTGTGCCGACATGTATACTCTGTCCTCAAGAATAAAAACATGGAAATTATACTGGACCAGTACATAATGCGTCGTTGGAGGCGTAATGTACTTCCACGTCATCTGTCAGATAAACAACATAGATATGTTAACAAGCATGCTGAGGTAGACAGATTCGTAGCCAAGCGATTTCAGACATCGAGTTGTGTTTAAGTAGGTTAAGACATGATCCTGTGATGTTTGCATCTTTTATTGATAAGGTTAATAAACTATCAGAGTCGACCCTTTCTGCTTTTCCTAGATCTGATCATGCAATAGATGATGAACAAATTTCATGGACCTGCTAAGTGTAATACTTCCTGGTAAATGTGACATGTTTGCTCCCAATAATGTTAACAGCAAAGGTTCAAGAAGCAATAGTGGCAAAAGATTTGTCGATCCATGTGAGAAACATGTCAAGAAACGTAAACGCCTAATGCGTATGTGTAAATATTGTAAAGAGATCCAAGATAGCCATGACATACGCAACTGTGAGGTCAAGAAAAAAGGCGAAGCTGAAGCCCCGGTTGCAGCAAAATGGGCAAAACAAGGATCAACCATAGATGCACCTTCAATCTAAGTCTTTTTAATTCATGAATGCTATCCTGCTATATCGTTAATTGTTTTAGTTCACGAATTTGGTTTAATCCACAATTATTTTTCATGTTTCACTGTATAAGTTTTTCGAGTTGCTTGTAATTTCTTGTACCATCCATTTGGACAGTACACATGGATACTTATAAGTACACCAAGTCTTTATTCCCTTTATTCTTAGTTGGTCTTATTTATAGTTATATGGTTTTTCAATCGTAGTAATGTACATCAATTTGACACAGATGTTCTACAATTGTACATCGATACACACATGGCACCATATAAGTATACCAAATCCGCAATCTACAAAGACGTGTGTGTGTAAACATGAAACATGTGCACTCATTAATATGTTAACAGACTACACATATCTAAAGTGTGATTTACATCTAATCCTCATATGTAAAGTCGTAATACTCATTGTATATCACTGAAACAAGTGAAACTATTTTACAAACATATGTGTACACCGACGCACATATGTGTACACCGAACCATACACATGTACATCGAACCCACAAACACATGCACATATAGAAACATGTGTTCTGATAGTTTTAATGTAATAAACATGTGTACACCGACCCATCATGGGTTTCACCTTCCACAGATTGAAGCTTCAATATGACAGCAGTAACATCTTTACCAAAACCCAACATCTTGAACTTTTAAAAAAATAGAAAAAAAACAGTCTTAAAAACTAAAAATAACCTTTAAAGTAGGCACTTGACAACCGCAGACATAACCAACATATAGGATAAAATGGAATAATACCATGGATAACTAGTTTAAGTTTTATTTATTATATTGAACCATCCGATTCTTCACTTCATAGTCTTTGGCAGCTTGCAAAATGCTGTCACGAGTGACGTCGTTTGCACCGTGTCTCCATACACAACTTCACTGATTTTCGATGTGAATACTTTTCAATGATATCTTTCTGTTTATGACACATTATAGCTTATTAGTTGCATACATATGTATCAATGTATACATAAAACTAACTGAAATTTCACCGAGTTGTTTAGTACGTACCATCATCCCTACGTGTAGGGTGATATTTCTTTGCTACCACCTTTTTTACAACTTGCATTTATACTCTAGTCTCAAAACAAAATAGAAACTACTATTTAAGACACCAAACAATCACCAGCAAACATACGGTAATATTTTTGCCATGAAACTCTTTGTCACGATAAATAACAAGAAAAAGAACCACCAACCAAACATGAATCCCGTACAAATTCCTGGGTTATAAAACAGAATCCATTTGTAGTACAAGAAGGGCTTTGGGTCGAGCCATGAGAAGAGCTTTAACTAGTACTGCACATACAAGCCTCAGATGTTGAGATGCAACAAGGTTTATCTAATTATAGCAAGCATTAATGACATCCTTCTAACGAGAAAAAAAGAGTATGCCAAGGATCAAGAAGTTGAACCAGGATCACTAATTACGCCCAAGGAAATCATCTTTAATTGTGCCAACATCACATCATGCACGCTCATCAAAAATGAAGCACTCCCCTCCAAATCCTGAAAAGTGACGGGCACAGAAAAAATGCATAAGAACACTAATGAACCATACTCCCACTTCACATGTATTTACATTTTACCATCATAAACAACTAACCTTGTCATTGTCAAGCAACTAGTTCAGATGGGTCGACATAGTTGTAGAGACCATAAGTAATGCCATTTATGGTTCTCCTCTTAACCATCCCGAAAAGGTACTTGTTGATGTCAGGCAAGCATACACCTACAGGTTAGGAATACAGACAAACAAAACACGTTATAGGAGAAACCACGCGCTCAATACTATAGAGGAGAAACAATAATCTGGTAAAACATGCAAAAACTTTGGTTGGACCTCTATATCAAAAGCAAGAATCGGAATATATATCACTTGAAAACTAATTACCTTTCGGGCTTTTAAGGTTGGATGCACGTATCTTCTTACCTGCATGAAAGATGAGGCATCAAGTCATAAAACACCGAACAAGAAAAGCTAACCAACATGCTAGCGGCCTATAAAAAATTCATGAAGGTGCGTTTAGCACCTAGGGCAGATTCGGAAAACATGTGCAACTTTTCTTTATAGAGTTTACATTATTATTTTGAAATAATAATTAAGCATAATAAAAATAAATGCATACCTTGTGCTACATCCTCGAGACAAAAACTCCGCAATGTTCTTTTGCCATCAACACAGCAACAATAAACTACGGCCGTATAGATGCCGGTAAAGCCGTCTTCATTCGCCACTACGGTCATGGTAAAGCGATATTTACCATCCAGTAAATAATACTTGCAGTCACTAACTCTTGTAAGGCAGACGCGATTGTAGTTTCCTTTTTCAACATACTAACACCATAAATTTGTTTGAGTAACTAAAACAGTAAATGATAAATAAAATAAGAGATAGTAGTACGTCAAGAAAGCAAGCAGAAAGGAACCATACCAGCTCAAAAACCTCGTTGTATCCTTCCACTGCAAAGCATCCAAGACTACTAACGAAGGGATGCTCGCTACTCAATGGGCACACCACTTTGGAAAACCTCGAACATGACTTGGGTGCAGACTGCCACACACGTGAAATGCCAAGAGATAAGATGTTCAGTAGACTTGTACATGGGAAACGGGGATGAATATTAAAAGAGAAAAGAAAAGTGAATACCTCATCTAAATACTTAAATAGGCGCCAACTTTCAGTTGCATCAGAACTCAACGGAACATCGTTGACTTTAAAAAGTTTTTTGGATGGATCTGAAAAGGAAAACTTAACATTAGCATCCGTGTGTTAATTATGAACTGGAATATAACATAGAATATAACTTATGAAAGAAATCAGGTAAATTCCCTGATAACCGATTAGATGATACATCTAAACGGTTAATCCGGCTAGAGAAATTGCCTATTCCGGTGATGGAAGTGAACAAGTTATCTTGAACATCCAATTGCCCTGATCTTGGTAAATGGAACAAGAACTCAGGAATGGAACCCGAAAGAAAATTAGAAGCTACACATATATGTTCCAAGAATGCACATTTCGTCAACTCAAAAGGAATATTTCCCTTAAACGAATTAACAGCAAGCTTAATCACACGAATTCGAGTAGAATTAACACAGATACCAGCAGGAATAGAACCATGAACTTTATTATCAGAAAAGTCTAGAACTTGCAGTGCAGGCAGGTTTATGCTAACAGGGAAAACACCATTGAAATCATTACTACTTAAATCAAGCACTTCTAAATGGGATAACCTAAATAACGAAACTGGAACCGGGCCATTAAGGAAATTGTGAGAAAGATTAAGCACTTTAAGCTGGTCTAAACTTGAAACTAAATCAGATAATTCACCAGTTAATCTCTTGTTAGGAAGTTCTAAACTAACAATCCTACCAGAAATATTATCACACTTAACACCTATCAAATTACAACAATTAAAAGATGACAATGAGCTCAAATTTGTACTAAAATTTGAATTCAGCCATCCATCAATTGGGAAATCCAACCCATTCATGAAACCAACCAATCCTTTCAAATCATTGGAATTACATGTAAAATTTTGTGAAATCACAAGAACTTGAAAATACCAAATAATAACCACAAAAGCCCAAAACTTGAATTCAAAAACCATCTCACTAAACATGAAATTGAAGCAAGAAATTGAATAAAGATATGAACTTTAAGGCTTACAGAAAAAGCCCATTTGGAGAAACAAGATTTCTTGATGTGGGTATGTCTGAATCAATGAATTCGTGAAATTTTAACATGAAAATTGAAAATGAAGCAAGAAAAGCAATAAAGATATGAAATTTAGGGGATTCAAGAAAGACCAACAGAATTGCATACATGTTTTCTTCCCATCCAGCCACTGTAAAACAGTATCATTCTTTGGCTCGGGGAGACGGGCAGTATACGGGTTGCTGCAAGAAGCAAGGGTACGTCAATTAAGCTATAATAAAGGTGGTAACTAAATAAAAGCTTGTTAAGTAGAAAAAATCGTATCATAGATGGAGTTTAAAGGCATGTAATTGCACATACAGTTCCCAGCCAGATGGCAAGAGCTTTTTTTTCTTGTAGGATAATGCAATGTTGTGAGTAAGTTCTACAGCAAACTCCAAATCTGACTGGGAAATCTCAGTCTGCTCAAGCTCCCAAACATTATTGGCCTCAAGTACAAGCAGAGCGAAATTATATAGTGTCAGGGGAACTTTCTCCACAGGCCCTCCTATATATTGTATTAAAGTAAAGAAAAGTTAATGAACATATATATGTATATATATACACACACACATTATAAAACAACAAGGCATAAAATTGAAACTAAATCAGACAATTCACCAGTTAATCTCTTGTTAGGAAGTTCTAAACTAACAATCCTGCCAGAAATATTATCACACTTAACACCTATCAAATTACAACAATTAAAAGATGACAATGAGCTCAAATTTGTACTAAAATTTGAATTCAGCCATCCATCAATTGGGAAATCCAACCCATTCATGAAACCAACCAATCCTTTCAAATCATTGGAATTACATGTAAAATTTTGTGAAATCACAAGAACTTGAAAATACCAAATAATAACCACAAAAGCCCAAAACTTGAATTCAAAAACCATCTCACTAAACATGAAATTGAAGCAAGAAATTGAATAAAGATATGAAATTTAGGGGATTCAAGAAAGACCAACAGAATTGCATACATGTTTTCTTCCCCTCCAGCCACTGTAAAACAGTATCATCCTTTGGGTCAAGGAGATGGGCAGTATACGGGTTGCTGCAAGAAGCAAGGGTACGTCAATTAAGCTATAATAAAGGTGGTAACTAAATAAAAGCTTGTTAAGTAGAAAAAATCGTATCATAGATGGAGTTTAAAGGCATGTAATTGCACATACAGTTCCCAGCCAGATGGCAAGAGCTTTTTTTTCTTGTAGGATAATGCAATGTTGTGAGTAAGTTCTACAGCAAACTCCAAATCTGACTGGGAAATCTCAGTCTGCTCAAGCTCCCAAACATTATTGGCCTCAAGTACAAGCAGAGCGAAATTATATAGTGTCAGGGGAACTTTCTCCACAGGCCCTCCTATATATTGTATTAAAGTAAAGAAAAGTTAATGAACATATATATGTATATATATACACACACACATTATAAAACAACAAGGCATAAAATTTGAGTTAGTAGATTCATCAAGATATCTAGGCAACACAAGAAGCTCTTTGAGGAGTAACATGGATTTAGTGAGAAGGATTATTTGGGGGGCTAACCCAAGTGGGGAATTGGGCTATTTCCTTAGAGCAGTTACTTCATGATGTGGTTTTTATACATACAGCTTTGGTCAAATAACAGATGAAGTTTGTGCACGGCTTTTTATTTAGGTTAGTTAGACTATTTTTTTGCTTAAATTTTTGCAGAAAGTTTGTAGCTTTTAAGTTTAAGATTCGTGTATGCATTGAACATTTATCTTTTGTTCACGGAAACAATGATATAGGACACGTGAGAGGCAAAAAGCTATTTGAGGGTGAGAATATATTCATGAATCTATGATAAAATATTAGTTTGATTCTTGAGATTTCGTCTTAAGTTTTGCTTTATAGTTCTATGGAATACAAACACTATCATCACAAACCTTTATAAAACATCCTAGATGCGGTGGCGGCCAGAAAGTACTTCCGTTGGAGGATCTTAAATGAGATTCGTTTTCGTTTTGCTGATGAAGAAGGTGTGTCGGTATCATTCTGCTGCTGCCATAGAGCATAATAACAATAACAAGTCCATCCGTTCGATTCAAATCTCATATAATAATAATAATAATAATAATAATAATAATAATAATAATAATATATATATATATATCGCAATCCTTTACTAAAATCAATCATAACTACATTGCACATACATTTCATACGACTTTACTTTTAAGGTATATATATATATATATATATATATATATATATATATATATATATATATATATATATATATATATATATATATATATATATATATATATATATATATATATATATATATATATATATATATATATATATATATATATATATATATATATATATATATATATATATATATATATATATATATATATATATATATATATATATATATATATATATATATATATATATATATATATATATATATATATATATATATATATATATATATATATATATATATATATATATATATATATATATATATATATATATATATATATATATATATATATATATATATATATATATATATATATATATATATATATATATATATATATATATATATATATATATATATATATATATATATATATATATATATATATATATATATATATATATATATATATATATATATATATATATATATATATATATATATATATATATATATATATATATATATATATATATATATATATATATATATATATATATATATATATATATATATATATATATATATATATATATATATATATATATATATATATATATATATATATATATATATATATATATATATATATATATATATATATATATATATATATATATATATATATATATATATATATATATATATATATATATATATATATATATATATATATATATATATATATATATATATATATATATATATATATATATATATATATATATATATATATATATATATATATATATATATATATATATATATATATATATATATATATATATATATATATATATATATATATATATATATATATATATATATATATATATATATATATATATATATATATATATATATATATATATATATATATATATATATATATATATATATATATATATATATATATATATATAGTGTAGAATCTATATATTGTATTAAAGTAAAGAAAAGTTAATGAACATATATATGTATATATATACACACACACATTATAAAACAACAAGGCATAAAATTTGAGTTAGTAGATTCATCAAGATATCTAGGCAACACAAGAAGCTCTTTGAGGAGTAACATGGATTTAGTGAGAAGGATTATTTGGGGGGCTAACCCAAGTGGGGAATTGGGCTATTTCCTTAGAGCAGTTACTTCATGATGTGGTTTTTATACATACAGCTTTGGTCAAATAACAGATGAAGTTTGTGCACGGCTTTTTATTTAGGTTAGTTAGACTATTTTTTTGCTTAAATTTTTGCAGAAAGTTTGTAGCTTTTAAGTTTAAGATTCGTGTATGCATTGAACATTTATCTTTTGTTCACGGAAACAATGATATAGGACACGTGAGAGGCAAAAAGCTATTTGAGGGTGAGAATATATTCATGAATCTATGATAAAATATTAGTTTGATTCTTGAGATTTCGTCTTAAGTTTTGCTTTATAGTTCTATGGAATACAAACACTATCATCACAAACCTTTATAAAACATCCTAGATGCGGTGGCGGCCCCAAAGTATCGTTTTCGTTTTGCTGATGAAGAAGGTGCGGTGGCGGCCCCAAAGT
>CM067170.1:83837273-83849773 GCA_034093135.1 Erigeron breviscapus | reverse complement strand
TTCATAATCCGATATTTATTATATTTCTTTCAAAGAACGCAACCGAACGGAAGCTTTTTAGGGTTTGGAGTCGCCATGAATCCTTCAAAACGGTGAGATTTTTTTAATTTTTGTGACTTAATTAATTGATAGTAGGAATCGAAAGCTTCATATATCATTATAATTATTTTGATCAATGATCGACTTTGTAATTGTGATTGAATTAACACTTTTTTTCATCCCTACAATACTCGCAGTCTTCGTAGCAGCACCAATCACGACAACCCTCCTCCTCCTCCTCCTGTAAGCATCCCCCACATCTTATTATTGTTATTATTATTATATGAGATTTGAATCGAACGGATGGACTTGTTATTGTTATTATGCTCTATGGCAGCAGCAGAATGATACCGACACACCTTCTTCATCAGCAAAACGAAAACGATATTCAATGTAAGTGATTGAAAATAAACCTATTCGTGTTATGGGTCCGCATCATGATCAAATACATATACTTGAATGTCAAGTACAGATCACAAGTATGTTTATATTTTAATTCTTAATTATCTTTCATAATAATATCACATTATGAGTACAACTGGTTTCAAAAAATTATATAATAGAGAAATTATTGTAGCATGTGCCTTGTGGAATGACTACGACAAACAATTCCATCAATATGTCTCAGCTAATAATGACAGTGACGAACCTGTGATTATTGTACTACAATTGCAAAGTATAACACTTGAACCGTATATCTTCAAAATTATAAGCTTTTATGAATTAAATGTATGAAGATCTAATATTGATAATATCGTAAACCCCGTGTCCAGTGTTGGACACGGGTCTAAAATCTAGTTTATATCTAAATTGATAAAGTAAATAAAATTAGGTATTAGAATAATATAGATATAGATAACAAATAGGAGTAAATAACATTTACCTTATAGATAAAAGAAGATTCACACTAAATAATAAATAAATAAAATACATATGGTAGTACACGTATGAAATTTTAAAAAAAAAAGATGAAAAAAAAGTAAATAATGAAACGGTGAGATTTTTTTAATTTTTATTTTTTATAATTTTTGGTACTAGTAAATTAATTGATAGTAGGAACCGAAAGCTTCATATATCATTGTAATCATTTTGATTTTGATTAATGATGGACTTTCTAATTGTGATTGAATTAACACTTTTTTTCATCCCTACAATACTCGCAGTCTTCGTAGCAGCACCAATCACGACAACCCTCCTCCTCCTCCTCCTGTAAGCATCCCCCACATCTTATTATTGTTATTATTATTATATGAGATTTGAATCGAACGGATGGACTTGTTATTGTTATTATGCTCTATGGCAGCAGCAGAATGATACCGACACACCTTCTTCATCAGCAAAACGAAAACGATACTTTGGGGCCGCCACCGCACCTTCTTCATCAGCAAAACGAAAACGATACTTTGGGGCCGCCACCGCATCTAGGATGTTTTATGAAGGAGGTTTGTGATGATAGTGTTTGTATTCCATAGAAGTATAAAGCAAAACTTAAGGCGAAATCTCAAGAATCAAACTAATATTTTATCATAGATTCAAAAATAAATAGGGAGGTCCAAATAAAATGGAGGAATGAACCACAAACTAAGATAAAATCTGACGGGCAAAAAAGATTGCCAAAGCTGTATGTATAAAGATTGCCACATGGAGAAGAGATTATAGAAGCCAATATATGTTTCCTTTCACTTTCTTTCTGAAGAACGCAACCCTTATTAATCAGGAACGGAAGCTTTAGGTTTGGAGTCGCCATGTTTCCTTCAAAACGGTGAGATTTTTTTAATTTTTTTTTTTTTATTTTTTGTTACTAAAATTAATTGATAGTAGGAACCGAAAGCTTCATTATAATTATTTTGATTAATGACTTTGTAATCATGATTGAATTAACACTTTTTTCATCCCTACAATACTCGCAGTCTTCGTAGCAGCACCAATCATGACAACCCTCACCATCCTCCTCCTGTAAGCATCCCCCACATCTTATTATTATTATTATTATTATTATTATATGAGATTTGAATCGAACGGATGGACTTGTTATTGTTATTATGCTCTATGGCAGCAGCAGAATGATACCGACACACCTTCTTCATCAGCAAAACGAAAACGAATCTCATTTAAGATCCTCCAACGGAAGTACTTTCTGGCCGCCACCGCATCTAGGATGTTTTATAAAGGTTTGTGATGATAGTGTTTGTATTCCATAGAACTATAAAGCAAAACTTAAGACGAATGAAATTTTAAAAAAAAGAATGAAAAAATAATAGGGAGGTCCCAATAATGGAGGGAATGACACTAAGATAAAATCTGACGTGGCAAATGATTGCCAAAGCTGTATGTATAAAGATTGCCACATGGAGAAGAGATTATAGAAGCCAATATATGTTTCCTTTCACTTTCTTTCTGAAGAACGCAACCCTTATTAATCAGGAACGGAAGCTTTAGGTTTGGAGTCGCCATGTTTCCTTCAAAACGGTGAGATTTCTTTTTTAATTTTTGTTACTAAATTAATTGATAGTAGGAACCGAAAGCTTCATCATTATAATTATTTTGATTAATGATCGACTTTGTAATTGTGATTGAATTAACACTTTTTTTCATCCCTACAATACTCGCAGTCTTCGTAGCAGCACCAATCACGACAACCCTCACCATCCTCCTCCTGTAAGCATCCCCCACATCTTATTATTGTTATTATTATTATATGAGATTTGAATCGAACGGATGGACTTGTTATTGTTATTATGCTCTATGGCAGCAGCAGAATGATACCGACACACCTTCTTCATCAGCAAAACGAAAACGAATCTCATTTAAGATCCTCCAACGGAAGTACTTTCTGGCCGCCACCGCATCTAGGATGTTTTATAAAGGTTTGTGATGATAGTGTTTGTATTCCATAGAACTATAAAGCAAAACTTAAGACGAAATCTCAAGAATCAAACTAATATTTTATCATAGATTCATGAATATATTCTCACCCTCAAATAGCTTTTTGCCTCTCACGTGTCCTATATCATTGTTTCCGTGAACAAAAGATAAATGTTCAATGCATACACGAATCTTAAACTTAAAAGCTACAAACTTTCTGCAAAAATTTAAGCAAAAAAATAGTCTAACTAACCTAAATAAAAAGCCGTGCACAAACTTCATCTGTTATTTGACCAAAGCTGTATGTATAAAAACCACATCATGAAGTAACTGCTCTAAGGAAATAGCCCAATTCCCCACTTGGGTTAGCCCCCCAAATAATCCTTCTCACTAAATCCATGTTACTCCTCAAAGAGCTTCTTGTGTTGCCTAGATATCTTGATGAATCTACTAACTCAAATTTTATGCCTTGTTGTTTTATAATGTGTGTGTGTATATATATACATATATATGTTCATTAACTTTTCTTTACTTTAATACAATATATAGGAGGGCCTGTGGAGAAAGTTCCCCTGACACTATATAATTTCGCTCTGCTTGTACTTGAGGCCAATAATGTTTGGGAGCTTGAGCAGACTGAGATTTCCCAGTCAGATTTGGAGTTTGCTGTAGAACTTCTTCACAACATTGCATTATCCTACAAGAAGAAAAGGCTCTTGCCATCTGGCTGGGAACTGTATGTGCAATTACATGCCTTTAAACTCCATCTATGATACGATTTTTTCTACTTAACAAGCTTTTATTTAGTTACCACCTTTATTATAGCTTAATTGACGTACCCTTGCTTCTTGCAGCAACCCGTATACTGCCCATCTCCTTGACCCAAAGGATGATACTGTTTTACAGTGGCTGGAGGGGAAGAAAACATGTATGCAATTCTGTTGGTCTTTCTTGAATCCCCTAAATTTCATATCTTTATTGCTTTTTTTGCTTCATTTTCAATTTTCATGTTAAAATTTCACGAATTCATTGATTCAGACATACCCACATCAAGAAATCTTGTTTCTCCAAATGGGCTTTTTCTGTAAGCCTTAAAGTTCATATCTTTATTCAATTTCTTGCTTCAATTTCATGTTTAGTGAGATGGTTTTTGAATTCACGTTTTGGGCTTTTGTGGTTATTATTTGGTATTTTCAAGTTCTTGTGATTTCACAAAATTTTACATGTAATTCCAATGATTTGAAAGGATTGGTTGGTTTCATGAATGGGTTGGATTTCCCAATTGATGGATGGCTGAATTCAAATTTTAGTGCAAATTTGAGCTCATTGTCATCTTTTAATTGTTGTAATTTGATAGGTGTCAAGTGTGATAGTATTTCTGGTAGGATTGTTAGTTTAGAACTTCCTAACAAGAGATTAACTGGTGAATTATCTGATTTAGTTTCAAGTTTAGACCAGCTTAAAGTGCTTAATCTTTCTCACAATTTCCTTAATGGCCCGGTTCCAGTTTCGTTATTTAGGTTATCCCATTTAGAAGTGCTTGATTCAAGTAGTAATGATTTTTAATGGTGTTTTCCCTGTTAGCATAAACCTGCCTGCACTGCAAGTTCTAGACTCTTCTGATAATAAAGTTCATGGTTCTATTCCTTCTGGTATCTGTGTTAATTCTACTCGAATTCGGGTGATTAAGCTTGCTGTTAATTCGTTTAAGGGAAATTTTCCTTTTGAGTTGACGAAATGTGCATACTTGGAACATATATGTGTAGCTTCTAATTTTCTTTCGGGTTCCATTCCCGAGTTCTTGTTCCATTTACCAAGATTTGGGCAATTGGATGTTCAAGATAACTTGTTCACTTCCATCACCGGAATAGGCAATTTCTCTAGCCGGATGAACCGTTTAGATGTATCCTCTAATCGGTTATCAGGGAATTTACCTGATTTCTTTCATAAGTTATATTCTATGTTATATTCCAATTCAAAATTAACACACGGATGCTAATGTTAAGTTTTCCTTTTCAGATCCATCCAAAAAACTTTTTAAAGTCAACGATGTTCCGTTGAGTTCTGATGCAACTGAAAGTTGGCGCCATTTTAAGTGTTTAGATGAGGTATTCACTTTTCTTTTCTCTTTTTTAATATTCATCCCCGTTTCCCATGTACAAGTCTACTGAACATCTTATCTCTTGGCATTTCACGTGTGTGGCAGTCTGCACCCAAGTCATGTTCGAGGTTTTCCAAAGTGGTGTGCCCATTGAGTAGCGAGCATCCCTTCGTTAGTAGTCTTGGATGCTTTGCAGTGGAAGGATACAACGAGGCATTTGAGTTGGTATGGTTCCTTTCTGCTTGCTTTCTTGACGTACTACTATCTCTTATTTTATTTATCATTTACTGTTTTAGTTACTCAAACAAATTTATGGTGTTAGTATGTTGAAAAAGGAAACTACAATCGCGTCTGCCTTACAAGAGTTAGTGACTGCAAGTATTATTTACTGGATGGTAAATATCGCTTTACCATGACCGTAGTGGCGAATGAAGACGGCTTTACCGGCATCTATACGGCCGTAGTTTATTGTTGCTGTGTTGATGGCAAAAGAACATTGCGGAGTTTTTGTCTCGAGGATGTAGCACAAGGTATGCATTTATTTTTATTATGCTTAATTATTATTTCAAAATAATAATGTAAACTCTATAAAGAAAAGTTGCACATGTTTTCCGAATCTGCCCTAGGTGCTAAACGCACCTTCATGAATTTTTTATAGGCCGCTAGCATGTTGTTAGCTTTTCTTGTTCGGTGTTTTATGACTTGTGTGCCTCATCTTTCATGCAGGTAAGAAGAGACCTGCATCCAACCTCAAAAGCCCGAAAGGTAATTAGTTTTCAAGTGATATATATTCCGATTCTTGGTTTGATATAGATGTCCAACCATAGTTTTTGCATGTTTCTACCAGATTATTGTTTCTCCTCTTTAGTATTGAGCGCGTGGTTTCTCCTATAACGTGTTTTGTTTGTCTGTATTCCTAACCTGTAGGTGTATGCTTGCCTGACATCAACAAGTACCTTTTCGGGATGGTTAAGAGGAGAACCATAAATGGCATTACTTATGGTCTCTACGACTATGTCGACCCATCTGGACTATATTATTGACAATGACAAGGTTAGTTGTTTATGATGGTAAAATGTAAATACATGTGAAGTGGGAGTATGGTTCATTAGTGTTCTTATGCATTTTTTCTGTGCCCGTCACTTTTCAGGATTTGGAGGGGAGTGCTTCATTTTTGATGAGCGTGCATGATGTGATGTTGGCACAATTAAAGATGATTTCCTTGGGCGTAATTAGTGATCCTGGTTCAACTTCTTGATCCTTGGCATACTCTTTTTTTCTCGTTAGAAGGATGTCATTAATGCTTGCTATAATTAGATAAACCTTGTTGCATCTCAACATCTGAGGTTTGTATGTGCAGTACTAGTTAAAGCTCTTCTCATGGCTTGACCCAAAGCCCTTGTTGTACTACAAATGGATTCTGTTTTATAACCTAGGAATTTGTACGGGATTCATGTTTGGTTGGTGGTTCTTTTTCTTGTTATTTATCGTGACAAAGAGTTTCATGGCAAAAATATTACCGTATGTTTGCTGGTGATTGTTTGGTGTCTTAAATAGTAGTAGTTTCTATTTTGTTTTGAGACTAGAGTATAAATGCAAAGTGTCAAAAAAGGTGGTAGCAAAGAAATATCACCCTACACGTAGGGATGATGGTACGTACTAAACAACTCGGTGAAATTTCAGTTAGTTTTATGTATACATTGATACATATGTATGCAACTAATAAGCTATAATGTGTCATAAACAGAAAGATATCATTGAAAAGTATTCACATCGAAAATCAGTGAAGTTGTGTATAGAGACACGGTGCAAACGACGTCACTCGTGACAGCATTTTGTGTAACAGCTGCAAAAGACTATGAAGTGAAGAATCGGATGGTTCAATAGAAGAAATAAAACTTAAATTAGTTATCCATGGTATTAGTCCATTTTATCTTATGTGTTAGTTATGTCTGTAGTTGTCAGGTGCCTACTTTGAAAGTCATCCTTTGTTATCGTTTATCCGTTTGGATGTTGATCGTCTTTTGATGATAATGGACACTTGTAATGTTTCGGTGTAGCACTTTGTTTGTAATAATTGTTTTACATGTGTTTGGTCGGATACTAGGGTTTTGTGGAAGGTGAAACCCGGAATGTGGATAGGTCGTGTACACATGTTTATTACATTAAAACTATCAGAACACATGTTTCTATATGTGCATGTGTTTGTGGGTTCGATGTACATGTGTATGGTTCGGTGTACACATATGTGCGTCGGTGTACACATATGTTTGTAAAATAGTTTCACTTGTTTCAGTGATATACAATGAGTATTACGACTTTACATATGAGGATTAGATGTAAATCACACTTAAGATATGTGTAGTCTGTTAACATATTAATGAGTGCACATGTTTCATGTTTACACACACGTCTTTGTAGATTGCGGATTTGGTATACTTATATGGTGCCATGTGTGTATCGATGTACAATTGTAGAACATTTGTGTCAAATTGATGTACATTAGAAAATGCAAAACTATATAACTGTAAAAAAGACTAACTAAGAATAAAGGGAATAAAGACTTGAGGTACTTATAAGTATTCATGTGTACTCTCCAAATGGATGGTAACAGAAATAGTATTTCAACTTAGAAAAACTTATTTAGAGTGAAACTGAAAGAAACTGTGGTTAAACCAAATTCGTGACTAAAACAATTAACGATATAGCAGGATGGCATTCGTGAATTAAAAAGACTTAGATTGAAGGTGCATCTATGGTTGATCCTTGTTTTGCCCATTTTGCTGCAACCAGGGCTTCACCTTCGTCTTTTTTCTTGACCTCACAGTTGCGTATGTCATGGTTATCTTGGATCTCTTTACAATATTTGCACATACGCATTAGGCTTTTACGTTTCTGTCTTGTTTCTCACATGGATCGACAAATCTTTTGCCACTATTGCTTCTTGAACCTTTGCTGTTAACATTATTGGGAGCAAACATGTCACATTTACCAGGAAGTATTACACTTAGCAGGTCCATGAAATTTGTTCATCATCTATTGCATGATCAGATCTAGGAAAAGCAGAAAGGGTCGACTCTGATAGTTTATTAACCTTATCAATAAAAGATGCAAACATCACAAGATCATGTCTTAGCCTACTTAAACACAACTTAATGCCTGAAATCGCTTGGCTACCAATCTGGTCTACCTCAGCCTGCTATGGATCCATCGTTATGATGTTTTTCTGCAGGTGACGTGTGAGACTTTTTGCCTCCAACGCGTAAAAAATTAACAAATGAAGGTATTGTTCCAGTATAATTTCCATGTGTTTTTTCTTGGGGACAGAGTATATCATGTCGGCACATCATGTGTCGGTAAAATGGTTACCTCAGCCTGCTATGGATCCATCGTCCCTATTTCTAATAACCTAATAACCACAAAACAACAATGGGATATTTGGAATAAGAAGATATTTTAAAAAGATCAGTACAACGAATTCACAAACAAAATATACATGTGGTAATCAAAAGAATTTACCTTATACCCAATATGAGATTTGGAAACTGTAATTAAATGCTTGGACATGTATAACTCATTTGAACCACCAGAGTGGACAGCTCTAGCTAGCAGGGCCAACGCCGATTCTCTTGATATCCTTAGGAACGAATATAATGATAATTCACACTTATTCCATCTCTTTTATATAACCGTCTTTACAATAATTAATACTACTACCATTTGAATCAGAGATAGATGTAAAATCCCCATCTAAAAAAAAGGAAGGCGTGTGAATTTAAGCAAATAAGATGACTTGAATTAAAAAACTAGAACCTCATGCCGGGACAAATATCGCTGCCTTAAGTTTTACATCTAATTAGGGGGCTCGTTAGTCATAGATTAAACAAGTATTGATTAGACTCATTGTATGTAAGTCCTCGTAAAAAAAACTCAAAATGATTACAATGTTTGCATAGAATTATAGCCATTGTTTTAATAATATGTATCTAACCTAATGTTACAACCAGTGTATGCTACATCATTCAGTCCGAGCAAAAAAATGATGATATACTAAATCAAAATGAATACTACTTAATAGAACAAATATAAGAAAATTTAAGATTAACGAAAACCTTCAATCATCTCATGGCTTTGAACACCGACAATTGATTCATACATTGAATCCAAGCTATCCTCTTCTTCCCTATGAATTATGATATCATTATTATAATCCATCTTGACCTTTTTTTGAAGAACACTGAAAATATAACCTCGATAAACGTGATGAATCAATTGACGCAATCATGGATAAAAGAGGAGAAACTTGTCAGTGATTGTTGGTGGTAACTGGAAAGCTTTAAGGGGTTGAACGATTTAGGCTGGAAGGGATAATCGGCTGTCATGGGTTTGTTATTTCTTTAATAATTGAATTTATAAATTGACCATACTATCCCTATACCTTTTAATTAAAAATTAGTTCTCGCAGTTCTCGACAATTTTTTGGTTCTCATTTTAATCTTTTAATATATATAGATATATATATAGAGAAAAGTGAGTATGGGTTGTTATGCACCCAACTTGGGTGAAAAACCCCTCACATACTAATTTTTTAATATTTTGAATAAATGTTTGGGCCCCCATGTTTTTTATGGTTTAAAAAAAGGTATGTGAGGCGTTTTTCACCCAACTTAGGTACCTAACAGCCTCATATTCCCTTCCCCCATATATTAATTATAATAATTAATAAATGAGTTAGAATATTAAGCTTTTTAAATGCACTTATTGGAATCAATTTTAGATTCTTTTTCTAAAATCTCTAACACCCTCAGATGTTATTATACCCTATGTTTAAGGCGTATTTCGGGTCTAAGTCTCCATGTTTTTTCTCCGTTCTGTAATTCCTAGTTAAAACCGTAAACATCAGTCCAAAACTGAAATCACACAAGCCGGAAATTAAAGCTTTAAAAATTGTAGGCGTTTAATAGGTAAAAAAGAGGCTTTAAAAACGACTGCCTATCCCACATAATAGGGTAGATGCCGCCATGAGTGGTGAACGGTAATTAATTATTATGTTTACTTTTACTTTAGATATAACTATAAACTAGATATTTTGATCAAACTTAGCTATAATTCTTCCTGGTTGATTTAATTAAGCGTGCACATGTAGATTATCATTTTTGGTTTTAATAAAATTTCTTGGATGAATTTGTTATAAAATTAACTATTTGTTCATTCTTATTTAAATGAGGCTTAGATAATTAAAGGGTTAAGTGCACCAAAATGTAAGTAACTAAGGACGAAATGTTATGTGCACGAAGTATTCAAAACCTTTATTGCATGCACGAACTTAGTAAAATGTTCAAATTATGTAACATGGTATACGTGGCACCTCATATGAGCTGCCATGTGCAAATTTTTGATTGGTCAATCATAGTTAGTTACATAACTTGAACATTTTTACAATGTTCGTGCATACAATAGAGGTTTTATAGTTCGTGCACACTATAACTTTTCAGATAGTTAGTTACATTTCGGTGCACTTAACCCTAAAAAAAATGTCACGATATTATAATCTTCTTTGAAGTATTTTTTTCTATTTTATATATACGAGTATATTCTAACCGTTTTGTTTGACATATCACAGTTACAAATTAATTTTGTCCGATATGCCTAAATATAAAGAACACTCTCACTAACAAATAACCAAACTAACATATATATCTTTTCTACATTTCGATGTGATATTTATATATATACAAGCACTAATTTGGATACTAATTAAAATGAATAATGTTTTGCGTAAAAAATGGGTACATACCTTTTGGAAACAAATGGAACGACTCCAAACGTAAGGCCAGAAGCAGCTTGAACAAAAAACGAAAATGCACACATCACTGCAATTGAACCCCACATCGTGTTAACTCGACCCAACCATATACACAGCAAACCGGCCACCGTTTGCACCACCCACAAACCCCACAACCTCCCTTTCACCCCGAACCTCTTTCCTAACTTGTCCGAAACTACACCACCGCTCGGACGCGATACCCAATTTGTAAACCCAAAACTAGCTGCTATAACCCCAGCCGTCCCCAAGTTCACTCCAAATCTGTCGTAAAAATACTCCGCGATTATATTGTCCATTGTAAGCTCCACTCCGAAGCAATATCCGTATGTTAAGCCCAAAACCCATCCTCTATAGTTTGTTATCCCATTGAGAAACACTTTTATCCCGCCATCTTTGGAATCTTTTTCACGTTTTCTATAGCTGCCATCAGGCAGGTCCTGACCATAGGCCAAGACCATAAGAGCCATTATTGCTTGAAAAAGGGCGGGAACTACAAAGGCAGCCCGCCAGCTGGCGGACTGTGTTAATTTAAAACAAGTGTTTAATATAGAAAAGATAATGGGCATTACTAGCTGAGTGAGGCCAGAACCAACATTGGCCCACCCAGCAGCTACACCGTTGGCTAGTCCAACGGTGCAGCCAGAAAACATGGAGCTCATCCAGAATTGGTTAGCTACAAAGTTAGCAAGTGAGAATCCAACAAAGAAACGAAGAAAGATGAATGATAATGGAGAGGAAACGAAAGCGGCAGAGAGAAGGATGGGAGCGGTGACAAGAGACAAGGTGGCTGAAGCAAGTCGTGGGCCAAAGATGTCACATGCGGGCCCCATAGCGAGACGGGAGACGATGGACCCCGCGAAAGCAGCTATCCTCCCATCCAGTGTTCCAACATCCGAAGGGGAGAAAATGAAGGTCTTCCAGATGAGGGAAGTAAAGGAGGGATGGCGAAAGTTGAGAAGAAGCAAGAGAAAAGAGAGAGCCATGCGAGGTGGAAAGCGCGCATATGAGGCGAGGAGAGGGAAAATAACCGGAATTCGGTGGCTTTGTGATCGGAATCGACTGCAATTGTGAACTTTCGAGGTTCCATTCTTGGAGGTGGATGACCATAAAGACACAAATCAATGACACCGAAAACAAAAGAATATAGCCAAAACACGCTAAAACTTTTATTGAAGAAATCTAACTCAAAACTCCAATATTCGGTGTGTACATAATCCTTAACCCTAACTCGGTGTGTTTATAATCCCTACCCATAGCACGGTATATATAGACCAACCAAAACATGTTAGACTACAACTAGGATTTCCACTAATTATCTAAACACATAATTAACAAACACAAATAAGAAAACTATTGACTAATCCTATTTGAGTTAAACTTGGACTACACTCCAATCCTTATTGTTGTAGAACTCGATCCACGCATCTAGCCATAACCGAGCTCAGTAAATTCGCCAACAATCACCCCCCGAATTTCTGAGTCGTAGAAGGTAACTCTTGCACATCACGTAATGATCCCATCTCATGAAACCTTGCATACGCCAAGGCCTTCATCATTGGATCCACCTTTTGTTTGTCTCCAAAAACATGTTCAACTATCACTTGCTTGTTCTCAACACAATCACGTTGAGGTTTCGCAACTCTCACGGCATCCACGTTTGTGGGTGCT
>CM067170.1:83823717-83836273 GCA_034093135.1 Erigeron breviscapus | reverse complement strand
TCATCCGCACCATCAGAACCAAGCCACACCGCCGCTCCATAAAGTCCCCGTTGACCAACTCAATAGGGACACCATAGTATCTCCACCGCCCTCAACCGTCGGCAGCAGCTGTCAACCTGTCAAAATGTCACACCCGTAGATTCTTGCGTTCGTATCTGATATAATGATTGGTACAACTTTAAATTTCTATTATGCGTACATTTCCATGTTTCCCATTAAAAATCGGATTTTTGTTTCCTTCAATCATCGAGTAAGCTTAGGATCTAACCCGCTCAAACCCCTTTATATCCAACGATAAAATGGGTTGGGTCCGTTATTTGGCTTCAAATCCGTTTAAATTGTAGATTGATCTGTTTAAAAAAAAAAAAATTTAAAAAAAACAACTCGAACCATTTATTAATTCGATTTCGATCTGGATTTTAACCGAAACCGGATTATACATTTGGTTTTTTGTTCCGGTTTTGGCAACCATATATTATTATTATTATATTATTATTATTATTATTATTATTATTATTATTATTTTATTTTATTATAAAAAACATCTTTCATTAGAAATTAATAGGATTTACAAGAAATTAGTGGGAAGCCGATATGTAACAACCGTGCATTTTGACTTTTGACTATGGGTACGTTTCCTAAGTTTTGTTTTAGTCAATATATGATCAAATGCAATTTAAGGTTCATTTAAGTGCAATGTGTTCATGTGGGTCAATTTATTGTACAATTAGAGACTTATGTGCAAGTTGAGACCATTAGTTAGTGCAAATCGACTTTTACTTAAATAACATCTAATTTAAATTAGTAAAATGAATATGGATCCTATCCGTGGGTTGTACCCAACCCATGACCCACCCAAGATATACCCAACCCTCCCCACCTTATCCCTTTTCATCCATTCATTCTATTCTCTTACACTTCTCTCTCCCATCTCATTTCTCCATCTTCTCTTGCATCTAAATTGTGTTTTGGACTTGCTTTAATACAAGAATCATCATCATTGTCATAGCTTAATTCCATTGAATCACAACCTTGGAGTTCATAGTTCAAGCATTATCCTTTTGACCTAAATTCGGGTTCTAGCTCGTGAAAGGAGTTTTGGTTGTGGACGTGTGGACCCCATTACTCGTTTGTAATCCCTTACTAACTTCTTTGCCAATCAAGGTGAGTTTTCGTAGCCTCCCCTACTCTTTTAAGAGTCGGGCTGAAAAGTGTACTTCGTGCATGATAGAAATTGTTGACGTACATGTTGTGTGTGACGTTCTTGTTGATGTGCAATTATGTGATTAGTGGTATGATTGTTGTATTTTGCATATTGTGTAGTGTTAGGTTAGTTGTGTATATATAGAGGACGGTAATGCCTTTGAAAGGTTGGAGATGTGGTGGGAAGGCTGCGGGTGACCCTATATATAAGCATCAAAGGCCTTTCAAAGTAGTATCGTACAAAGTATATGCATATGATGTTTGGTTATGTGTGGACATTGATGGTCATGGATGAGTTCATTTACGTGCAATTGAGGACAATGAGTACAATACGTGCAATTGAGTACAATGAGTACATTTACGTGCAATTGAGTTCAATGAGTACATTTACGTGCAATTAAGTACAATGAGTACATTTACGTGCAATTGAGTACAATGAGTACATTTACGTGCAATTAGTACAATGAGTACATTTACGTGCAATTGAGTACAATGAGTACATTTACGTGCAATTGAGTACAATGAGTACCTTTACGTGCAATTGAGTTCAATGAGTGCATTTACGTGCAAATGAGCACATTGGTTACAAGTGTGCAATTTATTAGAACATGTCAATGTAAATTATGGATCGGTTGACATTGGTATGTGTTCTTGTTCATCTTTTCCTACGAACTCACCAACCTAGTGTTGACATTGTTTAGTACACTTTTCAGGTAATCAAGAGAACCAAGAGCTTGACGTGCTTGCTAGATGTTGGACTTGACCATGGATCCGCGATCCATTTGCCCGTTGATGGGATTTGCTTAGGATCATGAGCCATCTTTTGAATTGTTATTCTTGTAAACTTTTGATGGTTGAATGCTCCTTATGCTTTTGTGACATTGTAATTTAATTGTTGGGTTCCCGGAATCCTCTTATTTTCATATAGTCTCGTTCTACGATAATTCCATCTTGTGTCATGCTTTCGGTACGTTTCGAGCCTAGCTCGGGGTGTTACACGAGATACTATCTGGGTCCCCACTCCTTTAGCTATAGCAAAACCAATTCTACTAAATATATGAGCAGCCGCACGTGCTCCAATGTCTTGAGTCACGGAGAACCTTCGGATTCGCTTTAATAGGGTTACTGCATCCTTATCGAGTTCCTCAAAGGAAGAGAATGAGAAGGGGAGAAACCCATATCCAATATCCGCACACTTAGCCTCGTACTTGACACGTTTACGTTGTGCAACCTCAATCACCGCACGACCAGGCACAAAGTCAACCATACCAGTCTGTGTCAAGGGCGATGACCCTGTCAAGTCGACACATACATCAAGCCCTCCGTCCCATGAATAAAGCAACAAATCAGCCGGGCGCAAATGGTTGTCTTTTCCTCCAATAAGTCCGATATCAACTTCTTTACGAACTGAAACCCCAGACCGAGAACAGATGTCAACAAGGGTGTCACGTACCACGTTATGCCGATGTTTAAGACCAACAATACCTGCACATGATACAGCATGGTATTATTATTATTATTATTATTTATTTCATTTTATTTTATTTTTTATTTTATTTTATTTTATTTTTTTTATTTATTATTAAAATTTGATTAATTATTATTATATTATTAATGATAATTCTTAGAATTTGATTATTATTATTATTATTATCTTTAATTAATATTATCAAAGTAAGGATTTGAAAATGCACTTTATTGTTATTTTATATATATTTAATTTTCTTGTTATATTATTATTATTAGTAGTAGTAGCAGTAGTATTTTTTTTTTATTATTATTAGTATTATTATTAGTATTATGAATATTTTATTATTGTATGGATATTCACTTCCTTATTTATGTCTTGGCATATTCTCTAGAACATTCTATTGGAGCCTATAAATACAAAGCTATATTGTAACCCTAATTGATAATTAATAGAAATTTCTCTCATTCTCTCCCAACTCTTCTCTATGTTTTTCTTCTATCTTATAACACGTTATCAGCACGAATGTCTCAAAAACCCTACATAAACTATTTGGCCGACAAAAAAATTTTAGTCGAACTAAATCTTGATTTAGTTTTCTGCCTTATTCAAACAAATTGTTTATTATAAGAAGAATATGTACTTTCTTAGTTTTTGAGTTGTATCGATGGAACACAAAAAGCAAACAATTTTCCATGAATTAAATCAAGTTTTTTGACTGTAAAGTTTTTCTTATTACTCAGATTTCATTACATAGATATAGAAAATTCGAACTTAAACATCGATCATGTAATCTATATTTATTCAATGATGCCGAGTTTAATGCAAGATATAACAATAAAAATAAAGACAAAGCATGTTCGAGATGCATGATACGTTGCAAAGCTGCATGTTGATGCCGATCAATTTCGCTTTGAGGTAATCAGGTATTGACAACTTTGAGGTATATATTTGATTCTTGTTTGTTTGTCATGTGTCGACAACCTTGGATGACAAAAGGTAAATCATAAAGTTAGACGACTATTAATTAACTAAAGCTAACAGTTGATTTTTAATTTTTTTTTATTATTATATCATTATTATTATTATGTTTATATTAGCGATAATCTTTATTAATATTTGTTTATGATACTCTCTAAATCCTAAAAATTTTACTTCGGCCAACAATTCTTCACTGAGGTATAAGATTTTTCTTCGAAACATCAAGTTAGTGTTTCTCAAGGTTTACATCATAATTAATCATCATAAATATCAATATTTAATTAGTTATTCAATATTCATTATATATTTGATGGATGGTTTTCAACAATATTAATTTTTTTTACTATCAATCAGACAAAGTTTTTATGTTGAGATATAAACATGATTCTTCGACACCTCACACTACTTGTCTATTGCAGTATTGCCTTTTCACTTTGAATTAATATTATTTGATGTTTATTTAAACCAAATATCCAACCGGCCATGAGAACATAAAACATTTGCTAACATTGATTTTTTTTTATAACATCAAACTCAAGTTTTGATTGTCTAAATTATTTAATTGTTATGTGATAAGCAAACATGTTTCTTATATTCATGGAAAATATTACTGTTTGGTTCGTAAGAATATTAACGGATGATTCGATAAATAAATATAAATCTCATGGTTCTTTGATCATTTCATTGTTTCATGTAAAATTTATTTTATATATGACTTTTATCGATACTGTTGAGAAAACATGACGACATAAATTATGTTTAAAGAACTTAGTGCTTCTTAATATAAGCAATTCATGATTTCATAACATCAGTGATGCATTAAAGAACTAATTGTTTTTTTCGTTATTCACTAAGGTGAATCATAACTACGGTTATGCATTAGAAACTTCAACGTTTCCTAATTGTCGATGAATCATAACTACGGTCATGCATAAGAAACTAAAACGTTTCCTCTTTTTGGATTGAATCAATAATAACATAACTAGAGTTATGTTTTTTGAAGAGCATGATTTGATTATTATTTTGCTACTCTTTGAATTTATTCAAAGCATAAATTGTTGTAGCTAATGTAAGTAAATAACCGCAGTTATTTACAATGACAATTGAATTCAGTGTTAGCTAATAAAGTAGAATATATAACGATGAAAGACTCGTTGGAATCATGAGAACACTTGAATATTTAATGGTGAAAGACCCGTTGCAATTATGGGATCACATGAATATTTAACGGTGAAAGACCCGTTGGAATTATGAGAACAATTATATGTATTAAGGACATGAAGTTCTTTTAATATTGTTTGATTATATTCAAAGTGACAATAACTATAAGTTATTGAATAAACTACTACGTGTAGTTCATATTTAATAAAGAACATGAGGTTCTTGTTAGATTCTTTGAACATATTCAAAGCAAAAAATAACTATAGGTTATTGATTACACTACGACATGTAGTTATTATTTGGTAGAACTTAAAGTTCTTGTATGATTCTTTGAGCACATTCAAAGCAAAAATAACTGTATGTTATTGATTTTAAACTACCTCAAGTAGTTCATATTTGTCATCTCAATGGAAGTTGACAACTATTACAAATCAAAAGCTCTTAATGATTCTTTGTAGAGAATCATAACTACAAGTTATGTCCAATGGACTACAATTATTTTTGATTTTGTTGGATCAAAAATCATAATCAGAAGTTACTGATTTGTATGATGGAATTATGATTTGCTAATAACATCAGTTTATTACGCAACATGGTTATCGAATACCATGCAATTATGTCAAATACTTGACATGAATTACCATGATGAATTAGTATACATGAATTTCATGGCTTGAAAAACAAATTTTTGATACATAAATGACAAACAAATAGATGTTTGTAATAACTCTTTCTTGAAAAGAAAAGTCATAAATTGGTATTCAATTTTAATATTATATTATAGTTTTATAATATATTCAAATATTTTTATACTTATTGTTCTTTGACTAAGGATCGACTATAATCATCAAGCTATGTGAAATTCATCGTTGTTGGTAATTCAGACTATTGTCTATATGATCCATCTAACTCCATATAATTATGGAGAATTTATAAGAGCTCAATATGAGAGAATGTCAACATTTATGACAATGGTCATAAGAATATATGATAATCACAAACATGTGATCCTTTTAAAGTCTCGTTATAATTAGTTGCACATGAAGTTGCAAAAGTTGTCAAATATAGGCGAGTACAACTTCACATGGATGAAGTAGCAACTTGACATAAATTTTCTAAAGTCGTCTAACGGTGTGGTATTGATTCACTAAACTGAATGCAATTACATATGATCAAAATGATCTATAAATGTCATGAGCATGAACATGAGAAGTTCATTTATCATAGTGTTTCTATTATGAACACGATTTGTCACAAGGAGTGACCAATTATTAGTGACTAAAGAAAACGGTTATATATTGGCATAAATGGCACTCATACAATATGTCGTTATTTCACTTCAAAGAGATTATCATATTGTTGACATTTTGATGGTTCCTAAAGAGCTACTTCGATAGCTAATATAATATGATCAAGAGGAACATTTAAATTCAATAGTGCAGTCATTTTTGATATCATCGTTGTATATGAACTATACAATGCAAAATGCACTTGAATCACATATGGTCATAACTAGAAGTTTATGAACCATGATTTTGTTATTATTGTTTGGCATGACCGGTGAGACCATCACGGGTCATTATGATGCAAAATATTACTTTAAGAATCTGTGGATTCTTCAACATATGAGATTATATGATGTTTATATGCTCTCAAAGATATCAATTATTCACCAATAGCTAGCTAAGTGGGGACTCATTCCCTTTAATATCAAAAGATAATAAAGAGGATGTATGTAGGCCTATACATCTAATATACCATTTAGTTATTCAAAAGCGATGCATCGTCTAAATGGTCATATATCATGAAAAGCGCAACATGAAGTTTGCGTCAATAGTGGCTTAGCTAATAAGATTGCGAGTATTCGTAAATGGTGGTGAATCTTAAAGCGCTTATTAAGCGTCTATTGCAAATTAAATGTTATTGTACAACATGAGCTTGCATCATGCCAACAAGATAAAATACTTCCTCCCCGTTATCATTGGTTTTGATCAAGAATCAAATATCTTGGATACGGTATATATCCTCGTGTATACATCTAGTATCCTACCATAATGCAAAAAGATGTATTTCAAAAGAGAATAATTCATTCAGAGGGGGAGAAGAAGCAATTTAGAATGATTATTGTGTGAGCTTACTAAAGAACATGAACATAAAGTTCATATGATGATCCAAAGATTTGAGTTTGACAATTGACTTACACGCTCACTAAATCAAATAAAGCCATATACATTGATTTTCAATGCTCCTCTGGTGATCGTATCTCATAAAGATGACTTATATAAGTCTATGTCACGATGCAAAGTGGTTTATATCGATTCCAAATAAAAAGCCTCAGAATTAAAAAGGAGCAATGATTGTGATGGTCATATCGAGGTAAAAAGACCCAGATATGTGTTTTTAAAGAGACAATAGACATGATGGTTCATGAGGAACCGATGATATTTGATGAAGAGATCTCTTACAAACATATATCATGTCAAGTATTGCATTGAATCGAAAACATGGAATCGAAATAAGATTGATGTCGACAACGATTATGTGTACTCATGAAGCTAAAAATTATAAGAGCATATATGCTATGAGGTGCAAATATTGAGATACGTTGGCTAAAATAGCAATACGAGTAATGCTACCAAATATTTAAAGCATCTCATCGTGCACGAAATTTTGGACATGAAGTCTATGCATAAGAATGTGTAGCATACTTTGTATAAGTCGGTCTTTGTGCTAAAGCGAAATGAGAAATTGATATATTGACGTATATGGCACAATTGATGCTACAATAGATTTTCGCAAAGACCTAGATATATTTCTCCATGGTTGATAATATTATCGGTAGATTTGAATACCGTGATATACAAATAGATATTTGTATCTCCTTGCTATCATTAGAGTCCGTAAATGGCTTAAAGTTTCACATGGATATAAAATGGTTGGAGCATGTATCATATTTTTCATGATCAACATATATATGAATGATTCTTATCAACGACATTGGTTATGAGATTATTATGTCATTATATGGCCAAACAATATATGTATATGGTACGATTGTTCGTTGGCAAGATCATCAATGACATCTCTTTTATTAACGAGGCATAATTTTGCAAATTGGACATCCAAGGGGGAGATTCATAGATAAATAAAGATAGATTGTCCAAATTCATATAACTGAGTCTCATGAAAAGATGGATATATTACAACTTAGTGTTGTATTATCTCGAAAATCGAGCATTATCGGATGAGACTTTTGTTCACTAATGAAAGTATATTGACGAAAGGTCAAAGAGCTTAAATATTGACAAAGCTTACTCATTAAGCTTTTATCGGTCTCAATTCGCAAATGGAATTTTGATGTATCATATTAGTGTTACACATAGTACTATATATCTCCGATATTGCATTTTTCTATAAATGTGTTAACAATACATGGCTTCGAATCAACAAGCTATCAATGGATACCGAAGACATACTTCGTTACATGCGATATGAGATTATATGATCAAAAGAGTTTACTTGCAAAGATGATTGGATATGTTAATGCTAGATATTTGTCATCCATTCAAAGGACAGTCACAAACAATTTAGTTTTTCACAAATGGTGACACTACAAATTTATGGAGATTAAGCAATCATCAACAACTACATCATCAAGCTATGAAGATGATCATGGTTAAAGATCAATGATGAAGATGTCAAGAAGAATGTATTCACGATATTGGCAAGAAATATTCAACAGTATCATTTGAAGATAATGTGGTGTTTATAGATCAAGTTCAAACAACAATAGTGTCAATCTCGACATATGATCAACAAGATGGTGACACAATCAATCTTCATCAAACTTGGTCGAGCAATAATTTGGCAGATTATTGAATCATTTGTATACAAGATCGACATTCGATATTTTGAAGACGGATATTCAAATGAGGGGGAGTATTATACGCGCTGCACTCTTTTTCCCTTCACCGAGTTTTTATCCCACTGGTTTTTCTTGGTAAGGTTTTTAATGAGGCAGCAAACACCATATTTGCGTATAATAACTTGTGAATATCCAAGGGGGAGTATTATGAATATTTTATTATTGTATGGATATTCACTTCCTTATTTATGTCTTGGCATATTCTCTAGAACATTCTATTGGAGCCTATAAATACAAAGCTATATTGTAACCCTAATTGATAATTAATAGAAATTCCTCTCATTCTCTCCCAACTCTTCTCTATGTTTTTCTTCTATCTTATAACAAGTAGTAATATATATAAGAATTATTTTTTTTGTTGTAAAAGTTATATAGCCAGACGGAAAAAGTTGAATATATTTACATTTACCCCCCTTAACAGTTTGACGATAAGGGCGGTCTAAGAATGTTTGACTTTTTGTTAAGAAAAATGGTTGACCGTAAATATAACACAAAAAATGTAAACATTTTGAAATAATTTTATGAGTTATTCATATAAATAGATAATGAACCTTTCATTTTGTCTATCAGGTAACAGGTTTATTATTTATGATCATATTCAATTATTGATCTGAGATTGAGTACTTGAGATTGAGAGTTTGAGATCGAGATTATTCCCATCCGGTTAAGGCTTCCACTCCGGTGGATCTAACCCTATTTTTTCACTTGGCCGGAGGTCCCTTCCACTTCGGTGGATCTGGAAGCAGCCTCCCTACCTTTGAGTAGGGTAAGGTCTGTCTACATCATACCTCCCCCATAGCCCGGCTTATGCTGGGATTGGGTACCCTTCTTGTTGTTGCCGATATTACAATTATTGATTTAAAATTTGTCAGTTCTTAACCATCAAATAAACCAAAATCGTGAATGAAAGATAAATTTTTGTTCATTTAAAAAAATAATTTGCTGCATTAAAATTTGTACATTGTTGTTGAGAAATTTTAAAAGGTGACTTTTAATATATAATGTACTAGTTATTAAGTATGTAATAAGTTGTTACTGAAAGCTTCCTAAAAATATATATAAACTTTGTTGAATTACTTGAATAACATAGCAAGCTATTATTTTGATAAATATCCTTAAGACCTTTTTTCAAGTGGTCTAATTTTGGTTACATGCTTAAATCAATGGAAAGTTAATATTTATGCAGGTTCCAAATTAACATTGTTTTTTTCATTCATGATTTGGCATGTTCATGTGTTGGCGACTAACTTTTAAATATCACGAACACCTTCTCTTTGTTGCCAACATGGCACCATTATCCATCACAATTTACAAGTACGTATAAGGAAGTTTTTTTCGGTCAAGGTGACGTACATTTGACTAGCCAAAGCAAGAAGGAACGAATTAAGCCGATCCACTGGACAACAATTTGGGAAGAAGAAGTTGCCTGGAAGCACAAGATTGAGGTGGGAAAACCCAAAGGCTCAGGTCAATTGCAAGATGCATAACATGTCAAAATTAAACCAGTACTACTTTATGAACCATAGCCCATAAACTGGGTTGTTGGCTAGACTGCAAATCACATTTTGTCCAAAAGTTCATATTTTTTAAAAAGATACTTCAAAATGTGAAGTATGATTATAAAAATCATAGCTGTTCGTTCCAGTAGTAAAAATAATAAAGTGAGTAAAATTATAGTTATACCGTATCAAAATTACATCAGCAATTTTCATCAATTTGAGTACCGTCTCCTATTCAACCAAACTATTTGTTTGATCCTTCAAAATAATCTGGCATATATTCAAATTTTAATGAGGCAAAATTACTGTGAGCCTCATTGCCATTAATTTAATGGCTTAAACACATGTGAATTGGTCATTATCATTATCAAATTCAAAATCAATTCAAGGTATTGAGAGACTTTCATATATACGGTCAATATGATTTAGTCATTCTATATCTCTACTCATACCCAAGTGGGGTAAGGGTACCCTTATTAGCGTTGCTTTAAAGCACTATACAAGCTAGAAGTGTTTTCAGTGGACCTAATATAGCCAAAAACAAGGTATCAATATGGAGATTCAAGTCATGGAGAGATCAGGACTTATGAAAGTAACTTATAGGTTTGTTTCTGTTGTGTTGTGTTGGTCAGACTCTATTTCCCGCAATGATTTTCCTGTACACTTTACCTATAGTCCAATACAAAATGGTGCTCTTCAAAAGTGTATATATCTTGGGATCCTGTACTTGCACATTGGACAAACTCCATTTTGCCTTAGCCATTTTCCGAGGCATGCAGCATGGAAAATATGGGTGCATGGAAGTAACTGAAGCTCTGATCCATTTCCATATGAGCTCAGACATATATGGCAGTCCTAAAATAACAACAAGAATGGTCAGAACTATATATTGTTGGAAATTTTATGTATTTTGTTATTTAATATGTTTAAATAATATAACATAAAATATATAAGTGAATAAATATGTTAAAATGAAGTTGAAAGTGTGTTTAACTAATGTGGGTTTGTCCCACATTGGTAGAAGTATAAACATTAAGTGTGTTTATAAGGAGGGGTTGGAGGAATAATAATTCCTTATAAGGGGCTACACCCCAAGTGGGCAAGGAGGGTGCGAAGCACCCGACGCGCGGCCCGAGACCGGGGTCGGGGTCGTGGGCGATGAGGCGTAATGTGGCGTAACACTTGCTTAAGTAGTAAGTGTGACACCTGGTTATTGATCATCAATCTGGATTCACCAGACCACTTTCTCTCCCTCTCATCTCTTCATTTTGTTCTTGAAGGTATAATTCTGAGTTGTTGGTTAACTCCGGCAGTACATACTGCTTTGGCTGTTGTACCCTGGGAAACTGACAGGTTCACTTGGGTGGCCCGAAATCAGTTTTAAGGGACCTTGGTTTAACCATATCCTCAGCCCGTTTTGCCTTCTTCTTTCTGTTTTATGTTTCTGTTTCATTTATTTTCTTGTATTAATTAGTTAGTAGTTAATTTACTTGTAATCTTTCCTGTTTCGAATGTATATCAATAAAATGTTATTTTCTTGAATGGTGTTCCTACATATATTTCACATGCTTGTCCTGTTGTCCAACAATGAAGAATACTGTCTGAAAAAGTTGAGTTGCTAATAGACCTAAATATAGAGCAGGTTGAAAAGAAGTGAGGATGACATGGTGATGGTTTATTTTCATCAGTTTTAATAAGAGGCAAAGGGTTCAATCCAGTTTATTACTGTAATAAATTACCATGGATGAATGCAATCGGTTAGAAGTGGAAAAGAGGGTGGTTTGGGTAACTGGTTAATACAAGTTCCAGTAACTCTAGGACGGGTCAGGTTGATCTGACACACTTTTTTGTCCAAAGTTTATCATCACTCAATATCTCAAACAGGATTAGATGATTATATTAGTAAATAATCCTGAGTTTTTAGCATTAGAAATACACTTTGGGGGCTTTTGACCCGTTTGACCCATACAAACCACTTAACCATTTCAAGCTACAATAATGAATAATGACCCATTTACCAATTACAGATTCAACATAACAAGAATGACCCATCCATAAAAGGATCATAATTTCCACATTTACTAATTGATTTCTTAAGACACAAAAGTAACCAAGTTATAACCATAATTTATAACCATAGGTATAGATTACTAGTTATACGCCATGATCAAGTTATAATCATTATAGCCTAGTTATTCATCTTTGCTTTTCATGGTATCTGCTAGGAAATAGGATGGTTTTATCTTACCATGTGCACATACATATAGACATAAGTATGTATGTGTGAAACATGTTTAGATATATGTGCATATATGTATA
>CM067170.1:83807806-83822717 GCA_034093135.1 Erigeron breviscapus | reverse complement strand
GAAATTACCAAGAAAAAGAGAGTGTTTTTGCTCTTGAGAAGTTGAGAGAGAATTCTTTTGAGTCCCATCTAAGAGTTGATGCACTCTATGTTATGTGTTGTCTCTCATGCAAGACCACAAGTGATGTGTGTTGAACAACACATCAAAAGCACATGGGGGGAGGGGGGCCGGCCCCTAGGTCCATCACATGGGCATTTTCTACCAATTTTATAAACTTGTATTTTATATAAAACATTTTATATAAAAGTCTTGTAACTTGTTACATACCTTATGTAACATGTTATATATATACACAACACATATAAATGTTTATTTTGCCAAATAAACATATTTACATTTCTCTCAAAATAAATCATCCATATAATTTATTTACATATCTCAAGTGCAATTATTTAGAAAACCACTTTCTAAATGTTTCAAGTATTGATATTTATTTAAAGATCAAATCATATAAATAAATACCATAAGTGTTTGTCTAGCTTGTTATTGGGTATGACCCGACTTGGATCATCACGTACTGGCCACGTCAATTTAATATGTGTCTTGGGCAGACGAATTCCAACAATCTCCCACTTGCACAAGATTCATAGAAGATTGACGCAAGCAGCAAATACCGCCTAACAACGGTTTGCTACCCCTAATACGTATGACGAAGTGCCATTCAATAACATATCCTCTTCAAGTCCCTTACTTGAAATGATTTAGGTGAATCGATCATTTATCCTTTTGTCATAGATGTCATGTTAAATCTTAGAGACACAGAGTGATCATTCTCTATTGATTTAACTTTGTAACAGGCCTTAGACATCTAACTCTCAACGAATAAGAGGGAAAAATTCCATCTCGACTACATACGTCCTTCACAATCACCTTATATCATACCTGAGCTTAGTCTTATGTACTGCCATGTTTCAGAACAGCAAAGAGCTAAGTCAAAGTATAATATTCAGTGAATATCAAGACCCAATATGTATCTCAGGTCTGAGGATACAATGATATTCGCCTTTTAACTCAAGATTACTTATGATCAATCACAGAGATTCCATGTAGTAATGCTTGATTGCAGGTCAGTCCAATATTTGTATCCACAAATATCTATGAACCTTGGTAGCAACACTTTGCTCTATATTCAAAACCTTTTGAATATCTACCAATCCAAGTTCATAATAATCTTACATTCATATTTGTTCCCACAAATATGATCGACTACGGACATTTAGAATAATTAACTTATTCATGGATTTTAAACATGCAAAAATGGAACATAACACAATTTAAATGCATAATACCAATATTCATATAAATAGTGTTAATAATACAAGTGTTCCGATATCCAAATACATAAAATAGATCAAATCCAATCACTAGAATATCGAAGTCCCATGGCACAAGTATGACTCTCATGCTTAGGCCTTTCAAGGAGCTTCGTGAGTGGGTCCGCAACATTTTGATCGGTGTGAACTTTGTGAATACATATCTTTCCCTTTTCAACTTCATCCCTTATGTAGTTGAATCTCCGCTCAATGTGCCTAGTCTTTTGATGTGCACGAGGTTCCTTGATTTGAGCAATCGCACCCTCGTTATCACAAAGAATTTCTAGGGGTTCTTGAATGGAAGGAACAACCCCTAGATCGACAATGAATTTCTTCAACCATGCAGCTTCTTGTGCTGCTAAAGAAGCGGCGATGTATTCAGACTCTGTAGTGGACAATGCAACCACATCTTGCTTTGAGCTTTTCCAAGAAACAGCTCCTCCATTTAGAATGAAGATATACCCCGATTGTGATCGAGAATCATCTCGATCAGTTTGGAAACTCGCATCCGTGTAACCCTTTACAACGAGCTCCTCCTCACCAGATCCATATATTAAGAACATATCTTTAGTGTTTCTAAGATATTTCAATATATATTTGACAGCCATCCAATGACTATCTCCTGGATTTGCTGGTATCTACTTGTCATGCTTAAAGCGCATGACACGTCCGGTCTCGTGCATATCATAGCATACATGATGGATCCTATAGCAGATGCATATGGGATTCCACTCATTCTCTCTTGCTCAACTTTTGAGCTGGGAGATTGAGAAGTACTCAATATAGTTCCTCTTTGAATAGGCACCAAACCCTTTTGGAGTTTTCCATCTTGAACCTTTTCAAGATCTTGTCTATGTATGCACTTTGATTCAACCTATTAAGCGCCTTGATCTATCCCTATAGATCCTTATTCCCAAAATATAGGCGGCTTCACCAAGATCCTTAATGGAAAAGCAACTTCCAAGCCAGGCTTTTACACCTTCCAAGGTTGGAATGTCATTTTCAAATAGTAGAATGTCATCGACATATAATACTAGAAAAGTAATGATGCTCCCACTAGCCTTCTTATACACACAAGCTTCATCGGCATTTTTGATGAAGCCAAATTTCTTGACTTCTTCATCAAAACGATGATTCCAGCTTCTTGATGCTTGTTTCAATCCATAGATTGATTTCTTTAACTTGCATACTTTATTAGGATGTTTTGGATCGACAAAACCTTCAGGCTGATCCATATAGACATCTTCCTCAAGATATCCATTTAGAAAAGCGGTTTTGACATCCATTTGCCATATCTCATAGTCATAATGTGCGGCTATGGCAAATAATATCCTTATAGACTTTAGCATTGCCACAGGCGAAAAAGTTTCATCATAGTCGACCCCTCGAGTTTGAGTGAAACCTTTTGCTACAAGTCTAGCTTTATAAGTAAGCAAGTTTCATGCATATCGTGTTTCAATTTGAACACCCACTTACTTCCAACTACTTTGGAATTAGGAGGTTCAACAACCAATTCCCAAACTTGGTTGTCATACATGGATTGCATCTCAGCGTTCATGGCCTCTAGCCATTTGTCCGAATCTGATTTGGACATTAGCATCATGGTAGGTGGTAGGTTCATCAGAAACTACCATGTAGCATTCATCCACGAGAAATCCATATCTCTCAGGTGGATAAGTAGCCCTACCAGATCTACGAACGTTTTGTGTGTCTTGATCAACCCTTTGATCATCTTCAACATCCTTTTGTTGAATGCTAGTGTCACCCAAGTGTGTATCTGTCAGTGGTTCTTGATCTTCTTCAAGTTCCACTGTTCTGGAACTAGTTCCTTCCATAAGAAATTTAGTCTCCAAGAACTCAGCCTTTCGAGCAACAAATACATTTTGCTCATTAGGATTGTAGAAATAATATCCCAATCATCTTTGGGATATCCTACAAAGATACACTTAGTGGATCGGGGCTCTAATTTGTTTGAGGCATCATGTCTTACATAAGCCTCACAACCCCATACCTTTAAATATGATAAAGATGGAACTCTTCCATGCCATATTTCAAAGGTGTTTTCTCCACTTTCTTGGTGGGAGCCATATTTAAAATTCGGGCAGCAGAGATTATGGCATATCCCCAAAATGATAGAGGTAGTGAGCTTTTGCTCATCATGGAACGAACCATATCTAATAGAGTTCGATTCCTCCTTTCAGGACACACCATTATGTTGTGGTGTTCCAGGTGGAGTTAGTTGTGAGATAATCCCACAACTTCTAAGATGATCTTGAAAAACATCACTTAGGTATTCACCTCCTCTATCAGAACGAAGAATTTTTATTGTCTTACTGAGTTGGTTTTCTACTTCATTCTTGAAAATTTTAAACATTTCAAAAGCTTCACTCTTATGTTTTAATAAGTATACATAACCGTAACGACTATAGTCATCGGTGAATGTAATGAAGTATCTTTCACCATTCCTAGTCATTGGCTTAAAAGGACCACATACATCCGAATGTATGATACCTAATAAATCTTTTGCCCTTTCATTAGTGCCTTTGAAAGGTGCTTTAGTCATCTTGCCTTGTAAACAAGATTCACATACATTTAATGAATCATTTGATTTTGTTTTCAAAAGACCATTCTTTTGAAGTGTTAGTATGCGATTCTTATTTATATGGCCAAGACGACAATGCCAAATATAGGTTTCACTTAAATCTAATTTAAGTTTCTTGGTGGTAGCTTGGTACATTGAGTTATCATATGTTTGGTTTTCATGAACTAATTCATAAATACATTTAAAGGCATAGCTTTAAAATAAAATACATCATTCAAAGAAACATGGATATCATTGTTAACAAAATTAAAATCATATCCAACATGTCTTAAACGGGAAACAGAAATAATGCTCCTAGTCAAACTAGGTGCATACAAAACATTGTTCAATACAATTTCCAAACCATTTGGAAGTTTCAAAAGATAGTCTCCTTGGGCTTCAACATGCACCAATGCACCATTGCCCATAAAGAGACTAATGTCTCCCTTCTTGATGTGCTTCTTTCTTATGAACCCCTGTAACATATTACAAATATGAGTTCCACATCCGGTATCCAATACCCATATGTAAGAAAAAACAGTATTAAGCTCAATATATATCATAAATATTGTACCTGAGGTTGCCCTGCATCCCTCTTAGCTTTTAACTCTTTGAGATAGGTTGGACAATTACGTTTCCAATGTCCTACCTCCCCACACTCAAAGCATGGGTCATTGACAGCAACCTTTTGCTTCTTCGTTTTTTGGGTATCCATTTTTCCCTTTCCTTTGCCTTTAAAATTCCCTTTGTTGTTACCCTTTCCCTTAGCAACATTTGCCTTGGGTCCGGAGTAAGCCCTTTTCTTTCCGCCTTCATTGATCATGAGAACGGGTTGAACTTTTCCTCCCATACTAGCCTCAGCCGTTTTGAGCATCCCATGGAGCTCGGAAACGGTCTTGTCCCATCCGTTCATGTTATAATTTAACACGAAAGTTTCAAATCTCTTAGATAATGAGTTAAGGATCATATCCGTAGCTAACTCATTTGAGACGGGACAATTAAGCCTTTCGAGGCGATCAATGTAGCTTTTCATTTTAAGAACATATGTTGAGACGGGTTGTGAATCATCCATGCGACATGCATGAAGCGCTCGAACCGTTTCGAAGCGTTCAACCCTTGCCTTTTGTTGGAACATTTCCTTGAGTTGGGTAATCATGTCGTATGCCCCATGGTGCTCGAACTCCTTTTGGAGTTCAGGAGTCATACTCGCTAGCATTATGCAACTAACTTGCACGGAGTCCTCGACATATTTAGCCCAATCATTATAGGCTTCAACATCAGTTTCTTCGGGCTCATCAGGAATAGGATCGTCTAAAATATAGGATTTCTTTTCGTGCCTGAGAACAATTCTCAAGTTACGAAACCAATCCACAAAGTTGTTTTGGTTAAGACGATCCTTTTCAAGGATGGATCTTAGTGAAAAGTTATGGACGTTTGGGTTGGGGTTAATTGCATTGTTAGCGGCCATCTACAAGATTAACAAAGTTCTTTATTAGTATTTTCGATATCAAATATAAATTTTAATTGTTAATACCTTTTATGTCCCATGGACAATTAATAATTAAAACCTAGAATCCAACGTTACATTTAAATGATGGTTAGGTGACCTTTATCCCATAAGTACATAAATTTACCTTAACTTATAAGTTCCCTCAAAGTAGTTAGGTGACCTTTATCCCATAAGTACAATAAATTTACCTTAACTTATAAGTTCCCTCAAAGTAGTTAGGTGACCTTTATCCCATAAGTACAATAAATTTACCTTAACTTATAAGTTCCCTCAAAGTAGTTAGGTGACCTTTATCCCATAAGTACAATAAATTTACCTTAACTTATAAGTTCCCTCAAAGTAGTTAGGTGACCTTTATCCTACAAAGAGTTCCCAAATAATTAAGTGTTGTATAAAAGGATGGCGTTTAACTTGTTTTTAAAGGGTCGTTTGAGTTTTTATATTCTAGTTAAAAACTATGTACCATAATGAATTTTGAAATCCAAATTTCAAGGTTCTTTTATAAAATCCATTTTTATAATTGTGACCATTAACTTTTAATAAAACCCATTTTATTTTACCAAGTTAATGTCAATATTAAAACCAATTTTAATCTTTATGTGTGTCTTTTAGTTTGTTGGTTTTAAGCATCCACATGACAAAATAATAAACAACCAAACAAACATGACAAACATAATAATAAGTGCACAACATTAAAAACCACACTTGTTAAAAAAAAAAAAAAAAAAAAAAAAAAAAAAAAAAAAAAAAAAAAAAAAAAAAAAAAAAAAAAAAAAAAAAAAAAAAAAAAAAAAAAAAAAAAAAAAAAAAAAAAAAAAAAAAAAAAAAAAAAAAAAAAAAAAAAAAAAAAAAAAAAAAAAAAAAAAAAAAAAAAAAAAAAAAAAAAAAAAAAAAAAAAAAAAAAAAAAAAAAAAAAAAAAAAAAAAAAAAAAAAAAAAAAAAAAAAAAAAAAAAAAAAAAAAAAAAAAAAAAAAAAAAAAAAAAAAAAAAAAAAAAAAAAAAAAAAAAAAAAAAAAAAAAAAAAAAAAAAAAAAAAAAAAAAAAAAAAAAAAAAAAAAAAAAAAAAAAAAAAAAAAAAAAAAAAAAAAAAAAAAAAAAAAAAAAAAAAAAAAAAAAAAAAAAAAAAAAAAAAAAAAAAAAAAAAAAAAAAAAAAAAAAAAAAAAAAAAAAAAAAAAAAAAAAAAAAAAAAAAAAAAAAAAAAAAAAAAAAAAAAAAAAAAAAAAAAAAAAAAAAAAAAAAAAAAAAAAAAAAAAAAAAAAAAAAAAAAAAAAAAAAAAAAAAAAAAAAAAAAAAAAAAAAAAAAAAAAAAAAAAAAAAAAAAAAAAAAAAAAAAAAAAAAAAAAAAAAAAAAAAAAAAAAAAAAAAAAAAAAAAAAAAAAAAAAAAAAAAAAAAAAAAAAAAAAAAAAAAAAAAAAAAAAAAAAAAAAAAAAAAAAAAAAAAAAAAAAAAAAAAAAAAAAAAAAAAAAAAAAAAAAAAAAAAAAAAAAAAAAAAAAAAAAAAAAAAAAAAAAAAAAAAAAAAAAAAAAAAAAAAAAAAAAAAAAAAAAAAAAAAAAAAAAAAAAAAAAAAAAAAAAAAAAAAAAAAAAAAAAAAAAAAACCATAAGAATTTTGAAATCCAAATTTCAAGGTTCTTTTATAAAATCCATTTTTATAATTGTGACCATTAACTTTTAATAAAACCCATTTTTATTTTACCAAGTTAATGTCAATATTAAAACCAATTTTAATCTTTATGTGTGTCTTTTAGTTTGTTGGTTTTAAGCATCCACATGACAAAATAATAAACAACCAAACAAACATGACAAACATAATAATAAGTGCACAACATTAGCCAACTATTTTGACCACACTTGTTAGCCGAAACAAGTGGGTCAAAAGGTCTCAACCTAAGGGACAAAGTAACACAAAATATTGTGTTAGTTGAGCTCCCACTTGATCTTGCATCCAAATGCTTCAAGTAACCTTTTGTGATGTGATTTGAACAATTTTCTTCATTTTGATAACCCACTGCGCCGCAGTGGGTCTAATACACTCCCACTGCGCCGCAGTGGGAACTCACTGGTCTTCGGCTGCATTATCCCCCACTGCGCCGCAGTGGGTTTGACATACTCCCACTGCGCCGCAGTGGGAACTCACTGGTCTTCGGCTGCATTATCCCCCACTGCGCCGCAGTGGGTTTGACATACTCCCACTGCGCCGCAGTGGGAGAACTCACACTGCGCCGCAGTGGGTTTGACATACTCCCACTGCGCCGCAGTGGGTTTGACATACTCCCACTGCGCCGCAGTGGGTTTGACATACTCCCACTGCGCCGCAGTGGGTTTGACATACTCCCACTGCGCCGCAGTGGGTTTGACATACTCCCACTGCGCCGCAGTGGGTTTGACATACTCCCACTGCGCCGCAGTGGGTTTGACATACTCCCACTGCGCCGCAGTGGGTTTGACATACTCCCACTGCGCCGCAGTGGGTTTGACATACTCCCACTGCGCCGCAGTGGGTTTGACATACTCCCACTGCGCCGCAGTGGGTTGCATACTCCCACTGCGCCGCAGTGGGTTTGACATACTCCCACTGCGCCGCAGTGGGTTTGACATACTCCCACTGCGCCGCAGTGGGTTTGACATACTCCCACTGCGCCGCAGTGGGTTTGACATACTCCCACTGCGCCGCAGTGGGTTTGACATACTCCCACTGCGCCGCAGTGGGTTTGACATACTCCCACTGCGCCGCAGTGGGTTTGACATACTCCCACTGCGCCGCAGTGGGTTTGACATACTCCCACTGCGCCGCAGTGGGTTTGACATACTCCCACTGCGCCGCAGTGGGTTGCATACTCCCACTGCGCCGCAGTGGGTGACATACTCCCACTGCGCCGCAGTGGGTTTGACATACTCCCACTGCGCCGCAGTGGGTTTGACATACTCCCACTGCGCCGCAGTGGGTTTGACATACTCCCACTGCGCCGCAGTGGGTTTGACATACTCCCACTGCGCCGCAGTGGGTTTGACATACTCCCACTGCGCCGCAGTGGGTTTGACATACTCCCACTGCGCCGCAGTGGGTTTGACATACTCCCACTGCGCCGCAGTGGGTTTGACATACTCCCACTGCGCCGCAGTGGGTTGCATACTCCCACTGCGCCGCAGTGGGTTTGACATACTCCCACTGCGCCGCAGTGGGTTTGACATACTCCCACTGCGCCGCAGTGGGTTTGACATACTCCCACTGCGCCGCAGTGGGTGCATACTCCCACTGCGCCGCAGTGGGTTTGACATACTCCCACTGCGCCGCAGTGGGTTTGACATACTCCCACTGCGCCGCAGTGGGTGACATACTCCCACTGCGCCGCAGTGGGTGCATACTCCCACTGCGCCGCAGTGGGTTTGACATACTCCCACTGCGCCGCAGTGGGTTTGACATACTCCCACTGCGCCGCAGTGGGTGACATACTCCCACTGCGCCGCAGTGGGTTTGACATACTCCCACTGCGCCGCAGTGGGTTTGACATACTCCCACTGCGCCGCAGTGGGTTTGACATACTCCCACTGCGCCGCAGTGGGTTTGACATACTCCCACTGCGCCGCAGTGGGTTTGACATACTCCCACTGCGCCGCAGTGGGTTGCATACTCCCACTGCGCCGCAGTGGGTTTGACATACTCCCACTGCGCCGCAGTGGGTTTGACATACTCCCACTGCGCCGCAGTGGGTGCATACTCCCACTGCGCCGCAGTGGGTTTGCATACTCCCACTGCGCCGCAGTGGGTTTGACATACTCCCACTGCGCCGCAGTGGGTGACATACTCCCACTGCGCCGCAGTGGGTTTGACATACTCCCACTGCGCCGCAGTGGGTTTGACATACTCCCACTGCGCCGCAGTGGGTTTGACATACTCCCACTGCGCCGCAGTGGGTTTGACATACTCCCACTGCGCCGCAGTGGGTTGCATACTCCCACTGCGCCGCAGTGGGTTTGACATACTCCCACTGCGCCGCAGTGGGTGCATACTCCCACTGCGCCGCAGTGGGTTTGACATACTCCCACTGCGCCGCAGTGGGTTTGACATACTCCCACTGCGCCGCAGTGGGTTTGACATACTCCCACTGCGCCGCAGTGGGTTTGACATACTCCCACTGCGCCGCAGTGGGTTTGACATACTCCCACTGCGCCGCAGTGGGTGCATACTCCCACTGCGCCGCAGTGGGTGCATACTCCCACTGCGCCGCAGTGGGTTTGACATACTCCCACTGCGCCGCAGTGGGTTTGCATACTCCCACTGCGCCGCAGTGGGTTTGACATACTCCCACTGCGCCGCAGTGGGTTTGACATACTCCCACTGCGCCGCAGTGGGTGACATACTCCCACTGCGCCGCAGTGGGTTTGACATACTCCCACTGCGCCGCAGTGGGTTTGACATACTCCCACTGCGCCGCAGTGGGTTTGACATACTCCCACTGCGCCGCAGTGGGTTTGACATACTCCCACTGCGCCGCAGTGGGTTTGACATACTCCCACTGCGCCGCAGTGGGTGTGCATACCCCACTGCGCCGCAGTGGGTTTGACATACTCCCACTGCGCCGCAGTGGGTTTGACATACTCCCACTGCGCCGCAGTGGGTTTATCCTTATAATATTAAAACGCAGCGGAAAATTGAACCATTTCAATGTGATATATGTGGTTAAAACCAAAGTTTAACCTTTTAAAAGAAAACCCAAACAATAAGGATCCATGTATATGAATAGCATACATACAAAACAACAACCATAGGGTGTTTTAGAAGACTACCTTCTTCCAAGCTTATGAGAAGGTGGAATGAAGGAGATGATGATCTTGAAGTGGCAAGTCTTCAACCTAGAAGAACCTCAAGCTTGTATACCCCAAACTATCAACAAACACCCAAATGTGCTAGGAATTAAACTTGAAATGCCTTCCTTTTTCCTTCCCTTTGTTGGCCGAAAATTACCAAGAAAAAGAGAGTGTTTTTCTCTTGAGAAGTTGAGAGAGAATTCTTAGAGTTCTTGTAAGAGTTGATGCACTCTAGGTGGTGTGTTGTATCTCATGCAAGACCACAAGTGATGTGTGTTGAACAACACATCAAAATGCACATGGGGGGAGGGGGGCCGGCCCCTAGGTCCATCACATGGGCATTTTCTACCAATTTTTATAAACTTGTATTTTATATAAAACATTTTATATAAAAGTCTTGTAACTTGTTACATACCTTATGTAACATGTTATAATTATACACAACACATATAAATGTTTATTTTGCCAAATAAACATATTTACATTTCTCTCAAAATAAATCATCCATATAATTTATTTACATATCTCAAGTGCAATTATTTAGAAACCACTTTCTAAATGTTTCAAGTATTGATATTTATTTAAAGATCAAATCATATAAATAAATACCATAAGTGTTTGTCTAGCTTGTTATTGGGTATGACCCGACTTGGATCATCACGTACTAGCCACGTCAATTTAATATGTGTCTTGGGCAGAAGAATTCCAACAATCAACACCAGGTTGTTGGCAATAACCCTTTGCAACAAGTCGAGCTTTATTCCTTACTACCCCTCCATTCTCATCCTTTTTGTTTTTGAATATCCACTTTGTCCCGATTGGATCATCTTTTCTAGGATTTGGAACTAATCTCCATACCTTCAGTCTTTCAAATTGTGCGAGTTCATCTTGCATTGCCTTAACCCACTCTGGATCACGAAGAGCTTCAGATACCGTTTGGGTTCAATATTGCTAAGAGAAAGTGCAACAAGACACTCATTTACTGAGGTACGAGTAGTTACTCCTGCTTGTGGATCTCCAATTATTTGATCAGTAGGATGGTCTTTCTGCATTCGTGTCCACTTGTTAGCATGAGGAAGAGGATCTTGTTGTTGAAGATCAACATCACCATCATTAAAACTTGAGTTTTGTTGAGAGATGGAGTCATAACTTGGTATAACTCTTTCCTCATAAGCTGGATGACAAAATCAAGTGGTACATACACATTTGGAGTGTTTAATGGATTTTTGTCTGAGTTAATCGAGAAGGTTGTTCTTGAACATTCACTTGAGAAGAATTATCCTGAGAGGATGGTGGAGAAATATCAGTAGAAGAGGATTCTTGCTCTGAAGAACTTGATGAAGATTCATAAATGTTGTCAGGAACTGGATCGTTGTTATGAAGAGGTTCATTGTTTTGAATTGGTTCAACGATGACTTGAGGTTCTTGATCATGAATCGGTTTTGAATTATAGAATTCTTCAAAAAGAATATCTAATTCATCACTTGTTGGAGTTGGAAACTTCTTGAATTTAGAAGCTAACGTAGAATTCCTTGTAGAAAAAAAAAAAAAAAAAAAAAAAAAAAAAAAAAAAACCCCCCCTCTCCCCCCGCCCCCCCCCCCCCCCCCCCCCCCCCCCCCCCCCCCCCCCCCCCCCCCCCCCCCCCCCCCACCCCCCCCCCCCCCCCCCCCCCCCCACCCCCCCCCCCAAAAAAAAGCTAAGGTAGAATTCCTTGTAGAAGTACTTAAAGTTCTTGGATCATTACTTGTTGGCAGCAAACCTTCTTGCTCAAAAATCATGCCTGACATCTCATCAACCAAACATTCATTGTTTCTTGAATTGTGTTGGTTCGACGATTATAGATTCGATAGGCAATTGATGTTTTGGAATAACCAACAAAATATCCTTCATCACCTTTCTTCTCAAACTTTCCAAGATTCTCCCGATCATTCAAAGTATAACAAACACACCCAAATATATGAAAGTAGTTGATGTTGGGTTTGCGTTTTTAATAACCTCATAAGGAGTCTTTTCGAAACGCTGATTGATAATGGACCGATTCTGAGTGTGACAGGCAGTGTCAACAGCTTCAGCCCACATATTGGTTGGTAATTTGGAATAAGCAAGCATTGTCCTTGCTGCTTCCACCAGCGATCGATTTCTCCTTTCAACAACACCGTTTTGTTGTGGGGTGCGAACTGCTGAGAATTGATGAGTGATACCTTTGGATTTGCAGAATTCATCAAAAACAGCATTCTTGAACTCAGTTCCGTTATCCGAACGGATGTAACGAACTGGAAGTTGAAGATTTACTTGGTATTAGTGATGAAATCTATCAACATCTGAGTTGTTTCATCTTTGGATGCAAGGAACTTGACCCAAGTATATCTTGAATAATCATCAACAATAACCAAGATGTATTTCTTCCCATTTCGGCTTTATACTTTCATCGGCCCACAAAGATCCATGTGAAGCAAATGAAGAGGTGCTAAAGAATTTGGAGATTTCTTCGGTTTATGAGAAGCTCTCTTAATCTTCCCAACAGCACAAGAAGACAAACATGCTCACTTTCATACTTATAGTCAGGTAAGCCTTTAACAAGATGCTTGTTGACCAAAATATTGATGGTTTGAAAATTCAGATGCGACAGCCTTCTATGCCATAACCAAGAATTCTTTGAAGTAGCCTTTGAAATGAGACAAATATTATCGGTTGGTTGATTATCATCGAGATTGATGGTAAAAAGATTATCATCACGGTCACCACAAAGAATATCAACTCCATCTAGAGTTTGGACTTTGCAAAGAGATTTTCGAAACAGAACTTGAAGATTGTTATCACAGAATTGTCCAACTCTGAACAAGTTGTGACTTAATCCTTCAACATAGTGAACTTTCTTGATTAATAATCCCATTTCGTTCAATGTTCCCATAACCTAAGATAGGAGCGAAATTGTTGTTTCCAAAGCGAACAGTTCCCATGAATCTTTCAACAAAATTCTTGAGCAAAGATTTATTTCCAGTCATGTGCTTCGAACACCCAGAATCGAGTATCCAAACACAGATGGTTATTTCCTGCAATCAAAGAAATTTAACTGTTTTTAGGTACCCACTTGAAGACGGGTCCTTTATGGTTAGTTAAAACAGGCAGGGTATATAACTTAGGATATGCATTCAAACATGTTTTCGAATCAACATAAGCATTAACAAGCACATTATCAACAAACACATTTGAATAAAAAGTACGAACATTCACATGAGAATTAAAAGTAACATGTTTACAAGCATCATCATCAGATACACAAGTATGAGAATTAAGATTGTTTACAAGCTCACAAGGTCTTGCCTTGGCATTTTCAACAATATTTGACAAAGAAAAATTGTTTTGATTAACATGAACACCCTTCCTCCTATTAACAGCCTTTCTCCTCTTTCTTTTCTTCTTTTTCTCAACATCCTTTTGATTACTAGTGATCCTAGGTACTAATTTATTAGCGACCCATTTAGCACCACTAGTTATGCTCTTTCCACCTGTTGAATTGAAACTAAGAAGATTAGAACTAGGAGTTTTAAACACTTTCATCTTTTTGGAATCTTTTGGAGGTGAGGAAACTTCTTGCTTCTTTGGTTTATCATGAGAAAACCATCCATATCTATCCCTATATCTAGTTGTACCATTTGATGTATCCTTAGTTACCGAAACTGAGCTAGACTTAGACACTTTAGGTATAAAGCTAGATTGAGAGCTAGATTGAGAAGCATTAGGATAGTCTTTTGGAAGTTTTACTTTGGTGTACTTTGTCCTGAGTGGGGTTTCAGCTTGTTCCTTTTTGACATGTTTCACTGGGGTAGCAATAAAGGTTTCTAACTTAATGATCTTTGGTTCAGTCTTGACTAGTTTGGTCTTAACTCGTTTCTTTGAGTAATATGAAGTTGGAGCTTTGGACCATGGTTTTTGAGATTCCACTTTTGTTTCCACTTTGATTTTGGTAGATTCAATCTTTTTCTCAGTTTCTGAATTAAAAACATATTCTCCTTCCATGAATTTATCAAAATCATTCTTTGTGAAATCTTTGGAAAAAGAAAATTTCAATGGAGATTGATTAGTTTCAGATTCATTTGAAAGTTTTGAACAATCAGGAATCTTGGTGTCCAACTTCACAATATGGGCAGTCTCAGAAATTAGGTCAACTTGAACTGACACATCTTTGGTTTCACAAGAAAATTGAGTAGAAGTATCAACACCTATACTAGCACTAGGCTTAGGGTGAACAACTAACTCATCAACAGTGTTGCATGTGAAAAACCTATAGAAGTACCATATCAAAACTAAACTATGTGCAAGTTCTTCATTAGATAAATCAGATTGCACATAATCATCAGCTATAAATGTAGCAGTATTTTGACAAGTACACTGAAGAAAATCAGTCAAGGTCTGGGTAAAGGTATTGGTAGATGAATCACAAGTAGTTTGGGTAGAATTGTCTACTAAAGCACTTTGGTCAGTTTGAGTAGAAACATTCTCACAAACTTTCTTAGTATCAACAACAATACATTTATCCTCTGAATTCGGACTTTGAGACTTGAGGTGATTAATAACTTTTTGTTGAGATTCCACCATTTGTTGTAAACCTTCTATTTGTTTTTCCAAAAATGTGGTTGGAAAGTACATTTTAGTTGGTTTAGGTGGAGTACCGACAGATTCTTGGTTTGAACAA
>CM067170.1:83761863-83795936 GCA_034093135.1 Erigeron breviscapus | reverse complement strand
CCAACTTCTCTCAATCGCATAAAAGGAACATTTCACAACTTTAAGTGTTTCGATTGTTAGAGAATTTCCAAGTTAGATCAATTGTATTTCATAGGTTAATGAATGGTGAAGAAACAGGAGAAGAAACAGGTACCGGCCCACCTTCAAATGGATCATGTAGAGTAACTACATCTTCCACAATCGGAACGCCTGAAAAAGAAACAGGACCACGAAAAGAGGTAAAGACACCGTCATAATCGAAGTCATTAGCAGGACCAATGTGTATGGCAGGTTTATGACTGACAATAACCACATTTGTACCAAAATTAACTTTGCCAGTTTTCTGATTGTACACACGCCGAATTGGTGTACTAGGTATATAGCCTAAAAAGAAACCCTCCTCAGATTTAGGATCAAATATTCCCTGAGGAAGAACTTTAAGAAAAGTACAAGGAACACCAAAAGGCTCAACATTTTGCAAATTGGGCTTTGTGTTGTGCAAAAGTTCATAACAGGTTTTCTTAACCGTTTAACTGTTAAAACCCGGATTTAAAATGTGACAAGCTGTATTCACTGCCTCCCCCCAGAAAGTAACAGGAAGCCCTGAATCAGCAAGCATCGTCCTGGCTGTTTCTATCAATGTCCTGTTTTTCCTTTCAGCTACTCCATTCTGCTGTGGCTCATGCGGTGCACTGAATTGATGTTGAATACCCTTGGTCAAGCAAAAAACCGTAAGAGTATTATTCTTTAACTCAGTGCCATTGTCACTCCTGATTCTCTTAACTTTAATTTCATGACATTCTCAACTTGTCTAACAAAATCCATAAACCGGTTTGCGGTCTCGTCCTTTGTCTTCAAGAAAAATACCCATGAGTACCTTGAGTAATCATCAGTGATCACCAAACAGTAGAACATCCCTTCAATGCTTCTTACGTTCACAGGACCAAAGAGATCCATATGAAGTAGTTCGAATGGTTTGGATATAGTGTTGTGCAGCTTTGGTTTGTGAGGATTCTTGTGTTGCTTACCTTTCAAACACGGTACACATTTATCTTCCATCCCAAACTTCTTAACTGGAACACCTTTAACTAATCCAAGACTAACAAGTTCATTCATCTTCGAAAGTTGATATGTCCCATCCTACGATGCCAGAGGAGAGATTCAGACTCATTTGCTTTGCTCAACAAACAGAGGGGCTCCGTTGGATTATCAACACCTAAAACTAAGCCATAGATGTCTCTCTTACTAGGAGCTCTGAGCATTATCCATTTGCTGGAATAACGAAACCCGGCTTCAAGATGAATGCCTCCTTTTCTGTGAAATGAACATTGTTGCCCTTGTCACAGATCTGTGAGACACTCATTAGATTATGAGTAAGTTGTTCCACATAGTTTACTCTTTCTAGAGTAAGTTGTCCATTGACGACATCTCCCTGACCGGTGATGTTGCCGCCCTTGGATCCAGCAAAACTAACATACGACCTATTTATACCAGTATAATTGGACAAAAGTTTCCTGTCCCCTGTCATGTGCCTGGAGCATCCACTGTCAAGGTACCATAAATGGATTGGTTTCCTAGGAACTCCCTGCACATAAAATGAGAAAAATTAGTTTTCATTGGGGACCCAAACCTTCTGAGGTTTGGGTCGACCCTTCTCATCCCTTAGAATCAGTTCAGTCCAATACCCATTGCTGGAAGCCATGGGTGAGACATGATTCTCGTCTCGTCTTCTCGCTGGAGGAGACTTCTGACCTCTCGTCGGAGAAGGTCTAGGAGAATGAGGGCCATAAGAAGGTCGAACACTCGAATGAACTTGGTCATAGAATGAACTTTGATTTCTAGGAGCAGAATGATCAGGTCGTGGAGGTGTTTGAAAACGATTTGAATTCCTATGAACATTTCCTGATGAACCTTTCAGTGGAGATTCACGTCGTTGAGGTATAGTAAACGGTTTTTGAGAAGATTGAACTTTAGCCTCATCAACCTGTTTATCATTACCCAACCCCCTTTTTCCTTCTGAAGTGGAAACCTTTGAAGGAGAACTTGATCTTCTAGGTCTATTTGGACAAATACTATAAACATGACCCTTTTCATGACAAGCAAAGCAGGAAAGGACCTTGAACTTTTGTTTGTATCTACCTTTTTATCGGTACCTACAGATTCATTGTTAGCACTAATGTCCACTGACCTTCTAGCACCATCTTTCTCATGTTTACCTTTACTTGGAGATTTCTTAAGTGCAGGCATTAAGATGTGCTTTTAAAACCTTAGTTGCTTCTTCATTAACGGCTAAGTTATCTTCAGTTTTTCTCATCCTAGACTGCTTAGGTAATGGAGTGAGACGTTGCTGACTTAATTTCTTCATATCTCAATAGCAACATCCCAGACTTTATCAATCCTCTTAGGGTCAATAGATTCTAATGGGAATTCTAACTCAGTATAGACCCTATTACTCTTATGAAGTGTAAAGTGTACAATACTGTCTTTCTGACCATTAGGAATAAACTGATTTAAGACAACACCTTTCAATTTCTCTTCCTTGTTAGGTTGAGAAGAAACTCCTTTAGACTCTTTTGTTCCCTCAGGCATCTTTGTCTCAAGAATTGAGTCCTTTGGATTACCATCTACAACACTAGGTTGAAGTAGGATTTCAGGAAGATTAGGTTCAACAGAAGTATAGTTATTATTGAAAGGAGGAGGCACATCTTTATAAGAGATCTTAGCATTGTCAAGACTCTTAGAGGAAGAATTCTCAAACTTTGTCATATGCATCAAAAGCTCAGCATGTCTAACAGATTCAGATTTAGCATTTAAATCCAAGATTTCTATCCTAGCATCAGCAAGTTCCTTTTCAATGGTAGCACACTTTTTAGCTAACAAGGAATAAGCTTCACTACTTACTCTTTCTATGGCCACAGACTGATTGACTTTATCTTTCATAGCTCTAATGTCAGACTCTAAGGATCTAATCTTTTCTTTAAAGAATTTTTCTTTATCATTTACAGTTAGACCCTTTTTAATTAACTTATCTCTTTCATCATGAGCAGCATTGACAATAGATTCTAATTTCTTAATTTGTTCATTCTTTTGTTCAAGTTCATCAAACATGCGATTAACAATTTTGCAAACATGAACAATAGTATGTAAAGAATAAGATACCTGTTGGTCTGCCTCTTTGCAATCTGCCATATAAGCAACAAAGTCATCCACAGTCATGCCAGCCGGAATCTCAAACTCTTGCATCTGCTCTTCAATTGTCTTTTCACTCTTTTCTATGGCAGAATCATCTTTAACCTCAGCAGCTTTCACTTCATCAAGATTCTTGACATCTTCTAACTCATTGTCAGATTCGGAATCAGTATCATATACACCAGCAACAACAGATTCCACATTCGAACTTTTAGTATTTTCATACAATTGCTCTTCACTGTGGTAGACTGTGGTGTCCAAGAAATCATCGGGAGAATCAACTATTTGAGCCATATCATCAAGAATTTTGGCCAAATAAGCGTTATTGTTCTCATCATGTGGAAGATTCCAAACATAAGAACCATCTGGTTGAACAGCTACTATAGCCTTGTCATTGCCATTGACATTTGCAGTAGGATCATCAGTCAATAAAAGAGCTCTAGTAGAATTTTGATTGAGCGGACGATTACTACCTCTATCTTGACGTGTAGGCGTAACATTTGCCTCTCTCTTAGGCCGTTGACATTCTCTGGCAAAATGTCCAAAACCTTCGCAATTATAGCATTTCACCTTTGATTTGTCAAATCCCTGAGTACCCTCCAGTAAGCTGTCTGCCTGTTCTATTCATAAACTTTTGCACTCTCCTGGTGATCATTGCCAATTGCCATTTCAGATCCATTTCTTCAACATCATCTGGATCTATCTGGTCGTAATCTTCATCAATAAGTGCTGGATCTGTGATTCTTCTTGCAACAAAAGCTTCATGTGCAGCACACATAGCAGCAAATACATTCATCCTACCCTCAGCTGATTTCATATTCATAGGCATGGACTTGTAACCAGCAGAAGAAGATGTAATGTTCCAAACTTCATATTTCCAGTCTTTGTTCCTTCATTAGCCCTTTTACCCCTGTTACCAGCATCAGTAGCCATGAATCCGGAAGAATCATCTCCATCCATTAATGGACCACAATTGTCTGTCTCACCAGTATTACCAACTCCAGAAAAGAAAGCATTAACATCAGCTGTTGGATTTTTCATAGTGGCATGATAGAGAGATGGATCTTGTGTGAAGTTGTCTTGAAGATCTTTTGCCTTATCCTTCATTTCTCTGTTTCTTAGAGTGGATATAACTCCATCTATTCGAAGAGATGCATAATCAGCTCTTTCTTGCAATCCATGATGAAACTCTTTGTAGGCTTTCGGCAAACCATCCAGGAATTTATCCACTATCTCAGTAGGAGTGTATTTAAGATCAAAGTAAGCTAATTCAGCAAGAAGATGTTGATATCTCAGTATAAGATCTTCAACTTGTTCATTCTTTGTAGCATTGAAGCAATCAAATTGTTTCTTAAGCATTTTAATTCTATTTTGCTTCAATAGAGGATCACCTTCACAATGAGCTTCAATAGCATCAAACAGTTGCTTTGAAGTTTTGTATTCCTGTTTAGGAAACAGGTGCACCAACTCTTGAGGAATGCACATACGAAGAGTGGAAAGAGTCTTTACTTCAATGGCATAATTAGCCTTTTCTTCACCTGTTAATTCTCCCACCTTGTATGTAGAAGTAACTCCATTCACAGTAAGAGTGGGCCACTCATAACCTTCAGTGATCATAAGCCACATGTTTAAATCTTCTCGTTGAATAAAATCTTCAAATCGACCTCTCCACGCCAGAAGTCAGCTAATGAAACTAACTTTGGTGGAGAATTAGTACGTCCTACAAGATGATCATGATAAACGAGAGAATTGAGGTATTGGGCAACAACATTGTTGGTTGAAGATGAGGAAGCCATAAAAGAAAATTATTGTTCAAACGAAGATAAGAATTGAACGAAATTAGATTAAATTCGTAGAACAGGATCAGTACGAAGATAACTTAAATTCGTGGACAAAGGTTCTGAACGAAGATAGCTAAGTTCGTAGACTAAATTCGTTTGTAGAAGATTCAAAACGAAAATGAAGATAACTTCGTTTTCTATCTTCGTTTGATGTATTTCGAACGAATTTAAGTAAAATTCGTTTTCTAACTTCGTTGATTAACTTCGTTTCACTAAGTTCGTAAGGCAAACGAACTTAACGACAGAAAGGGTGTTCGGGAGGTTTTTGAGAAAATAACAATCAAACAAATGATCTCAACCCTTCGATAAGATATCGAATGGCTCTGATACCACTTGTGAGTCCCTCGATAGCTGCAGATCGCTCTCGAGATCGTCTATTGTTATGTCGTGAGTGCGGAATCCTCACGAGATAACTAGTTTGATTAGTTATCAAATATATTGCTAATTATATCAATATAATCGGCCTTATGTGATCTATCTTCATTTTCTATATGCTAGAAACGAACTTAGTCGCCTTTGGTGTGTGAAATCTGAACTAGAAAACTCAATTTAGGGTTTCCATTCGTTTATATATGTTTCAAATCGATATTGGGCCTGCTGGGCTTTGTTCTTACGAACTTAGCAACCCAGCCCATATAACGAAGATTATCTTCGTTAGTTCCTAACGAAGATTATCTTCGTTAGTACTAAATACCATCAACATCTATGCTTAGTTATTTTCTAAGTACTTTATGTACAAGAAACCTAACATATATTATGTTTGTACTTGTATAACATACATAACAAACATCATATATAAACATATAAATAACACCAAAACATGTAATCGATCATTACTAAAACACGAAGTCCATAATCTATCAATTACATATAAATGAATAAGACATAAAACAACATAATGTCTTAATCTAAAAGACTAATCAAATCTAAGTTGCTGTTGTCACATCAACATGCATCAACAAAATGGTTTTAGTTAAATTTAGTAAAGTTCAAAGTGTTGTTTATTAAAACTAAATGTTTTGGAAGGTTATGAAACAAACGGTTTCACGACCTTGGAAAACATTAAATGTTTTAATATCGACTTGTTGATTCGATAAAATTGGTGACATTTTGCTTGATTAAGAAATAAATGGTTTCTATATCATTGAAAATGTTAAGAATTCTATCGTTCAACTTGTTTGTCGACTGTTAAAGTTGATAACATTTTCGGAGCCGATGAAACTAAGAGTTTCAGGGGTTTAGAAAATGCTAGGAGCTTTAAAGTTCGACTATGACCAGCTGATTGAGATAGTTGATAATCTTGGATCTCAGGGGGAGATAGATCCAACATGCAGAGATAGTGTCCTCAGGAAGCAAAGGAGAGAGGATGAGGACGATGATCTGAGCAGACAAGAAGAAGAGATCTCAAGATTATCAAGGGGCTTTCGGACTGGCACTCCGATTGCTACATCTCAGGGGGAGCAAAGCCAGCATAATGCTGCTGGTACCTCTCAGGCTCCCACAGCTCAAGACAAAGGGAAGTGTATCACTAAAGATACTTTCCTTTTATCGACTGGTGATGTAGATGTCAGTTTCCAGACTCATGCTTATGCCTCCGAGAGTAATGAGGAGCTCGTTGCCATCGATGCTATCAGAAACTTGGATGACATAGCTGAAGAAGATTCGGAAGGCTCAGAGGAGGGGGAATGGATACCTCACTCAGATTGACAAGGAGTGATGGTATCACCTGAGCATAGGTTTGAATTTGAAGATTAAATTGCTACAAACCCGAATCTCTTTGAGTCTGAAGGTCAGAAGGAACGTAAGATCAAATCCTTTTATGAGCTTCCTGCTCAGGGTTTGACCTTCTCAGTCTACTACAAGAAAGGTACAAGAAGAGATGCTAAGCTTGTTGTTAGCAGCTTCGCGGATGAACTGGGCAGAGAGATTAGTGATACTTTTGCTTCTGATGATGAAGATGAGTATCATCATTTGCCATCACCAGTTCACACTTTGCCAGTCACCAGTTCACACTTTGCCAGTCACCAGTTCACACTTTGCCAGTCACCAGTTCACACTTTGCCAGTCACCAGTTCACACTTTGCCAGTCACCAGTTCACACTTTGCCAGTCACCAGTTCACACTTTGCCAGTCACCAGTTCACACTTTGCCAGTCACCAGTTCACACTTTGCCAGTCACCAGTTCACACTTTGCCAGTCACCAGTTCACACTTTGCCAGTCACCAGTTCACACTTTGCCAGTCACCAGTTCACACTTTGCCAGTCACCAGTTCACACTTTGCCAGTCACCAGTTCACACTTTGCCAGTCACCAGTTCACACTTTGCCAGTCACCAGTTCACACTTTGCCAGTCACCAGTTCACACTTTGCCAGTCACCAGTTCACACTTTGCCAGTCACCAGTTCACACTTTGCCAGTCACCAGTTCACACTTTGCCAGTCACCAGTTCACACTTTGCCAGTCACCAGTTCACACTTTGCCAGTCACCAGTTCACACTTTGCCAGTCACCAGTTCACACTTTGCCAGTCACCAGTTCACACTTTGCCAGTCACCAGTTCACACTTTGCCAGTCACCAGTTCACACTTTGCCAGTCACCAGTTCACACTTTGCCAGTCACCAGTTCACACTTTGCCAGTCACCAGTTCACACTTTGCCAGTCACCAGTTCACACTTTGCCAGTCACCAGTTCACACTTTGCCAGTCACCAGTTCACACTTTGCCAGTCACCAGTTCACACTTTGCCAGTCACCAGTTCACACTTTGCCAGTCACCAGTTCACACTTTGCCAGTCACCAGTTCACACTTTGCCAGTCACCAGTTCACACTTTGCCAGTCACCAGTTCACACTTTGCCAGTCACCAGTTCACACTTTGCCAGTCACCAGTTCACACTTTGCCAGTCACCAGTTCACACTTTGCCAGTCACCAGTTCACACTTTGCCAGTCACCAGTTCACACTTTGCCAGTCACCAGTTCACACTTTGCCAGTCACCAGTTCACACTTTGCCAGTCACCAGTTCACACTTTGCCAGTCACCAGTTCACACTTTGCCAGTCACCAGTTCACACTTTGCCAGTCACCAGTTCACACTTTGCCAGTCACCAGTTCACACTTTGCCAGTCACCAGTTCACACTTTGCCAGTCACCAGTTCACACTTTGCCAGTCACCAGTTCACACTTTGCCAGTCACCAGTTCACACTTTGCCAGTCACCAGTTCACACTTTGCCAGTCACCAGTTCACACTTTGCCAGTCACCAGTTCACACTTTGCCAGTCACCAGTTCACACTTTGCCAGTCACCAGTTCACACTTTGCCAGTCACCAGTTCACACTTTGCCAGTCACCAGTTCACACTTTGCCAGTCACCAGTTCACACTTTGCCAGTCACCAGTTCACACTTTGCCAGTCACCAGTTCACACTTTGCCAGTCACCAGTTCACACTTTGCCAGTCACCAGTTCACACTTTGCCAGTCACCAGTTCACACTTTGCCAGTCACCAGTTCACACTTTGCCAGTCACCAGTTCACACTTTGCCAGTCACCAGTTCACACTTTGCCAGTCACCAGTTCACACTTTGCCAGTCACCAGTTCACACTTTGCCAGTCACCAGTTCACACTTTGCCAGTCACCAGTTCACACTTTGCCAGTCACCAGTTCACACTTTGCCAGTCACCAGTTCACACTTTGCCAGTCACCAGTTCACACTTTGCCAGTCACCAGTTCACACTTTGCCAGTCACCAGTTCACACTTTGCCAGTCACCAGTTCACACTTTGCCAGTCACCAGTTCACACTTTGCCAGTCACCAGTTCACACTTTGCCAGTCACCAGTTCACACTTTGCCAGTCACCAGTTCACACTTTGCCAGTCACCAGTTCACACTTTGCCAGTCACCAGTTCACACTTTGCCAGTCACCAGTTCACACTTTGCCAGTCACCAGTTCACACTTTGCCAGTCACCAGTTCACACTTTGCCAGTCACCAGTTCACACTTTGCCAGTCACCAGTTCACACTTTGCCAGTCACCAGTTCACACTTTGCCAGTCACCAGTTCACACTTTGCCAGTCACCAGTTCACACTTTGCCAGTCACCAGTTGCATCTGGAGACTAGTGAACTGGTGACCAAGATGATTTGTCGAGAAATATATTGAAGTCCAGTTGCACCGTACAGTTAACGCAACTGAAGACTTCCTCCAGTTGAGAACTGACCAAGTTGAAGAAGCATTCCAGTTGAAGTCGAAGACAACAAATGGAAGATAGAGAATGACAATGGCAGCGAAGCCCAGTTGGCATTCTAGTCAGTTACAAACTGGAGACCATCAGTGGAAAGCCCTTACAAAGCTTTACACTGATCACGAGGAATTGACTTATATGCTTTATGTACCTTTACCCGGATAATAAGCCTTATCTTATTATTTAAGTATTAAAAGGTACATAAAGGTGGTTATGTAAAGTCACTTTAACATGCGACTTTACACTGCTTTTTAAGGAATTAAATGCTATTCCTTAAATGCTCCCAACCACATTTGTACGGCTAAAGTTAACATCCCAATGTTAACTTTGCCTATAAATACAAGTCATTGCACAACCAAGAATTTAAGTATTCGATCTCACAAAGTTATTTCACAAAGACGAATAACTTCACACTTTGCAAACCTGCAATATTCTTGGTGAACTTGTGCAATCTTCTCTCAATCGCTAAAAGGAACATTTCACAACTTTAAGTGTTTCGATTGTCTTGAGAAATTCCGAGTATAGATCAATTGTATTTCATAGGTTGTTAGGATATTTACATTCGTGTATTATCTTGGTTCCGCATCAACCTTGTAATTTGTTTAAATCAATAAATAAATTACACATTGAAAAATACATATTGTCTCATCAAGTTATCTTACAAGTTATTTGTATTATTGCATTGTTCTTTACTTATTGTCATTTATATAAGTAATCTATCTAGAACTTGGTATATACACACTGCAACTGGTCGTCTCCAGTTCAGTGCATATATTGCAAAGTAACTCCACCATCGACATAGAGGTGTCTTCAGTAGTACCATCTAACGAGTTGGGACTTACAAGTGGTATTAGAGCAGAAGGCTAATAAACTTGCCTAGATCTGCTAAGATGAACACTACTGAAGGTGGAGATGGTTCTGGTTCAGGTGAAAACCCCTCGAATACTAATGCACAACCTTTTCAAAATGTTAACACCAACCCTCCTCCTCCTACTGCCCCAAACCATGTCCATGTACACTACTCTAACACTCCTGTTCCAAAATTTGATGGAAACAGTGAGACATTCGGTACATGGAAGGCTAGAATGCTTTTGCATTTTGGTGGGATTGAAAGGTATATGTTGAAAATCCTTAAGGATGGACCATATATACCCATGTCCCTTGGGGTCAGTCCTCTTCTTGATCCTACTGGAAGAAGAGGTTCAAGGAAAAAGCCAGAAGACCATTGGTCTGATGAGGATCGCAGACTGGTGGACTTGGACACCAGACTGAAAAACATGATCCTTGGGGCTGTCCCTGAAGACCTAATTCCAACACTTGTGTTGTTTCCCAGTGCCAAGTCTATGTGGGATGAATTAGTGATTCAATTTGAAGGAGGTGATGACACTATTGTCACCAGAAAAGTTGCTTTGAACAAGAAGTATGAATCCTTCTTTGCCTTGCCCAATGAAAGTCTAACTGGTACATACACCAGATTTTCTAGCCTCATCAATCAGTTGAGAGGATTGGGTGTAGAGAAGGATAAGGATATTCTTCTTGAGAAGTTTTGTGATATTCTTCATTCCAAATGGGAAAACATGGTTCTTGTCTTGAGAAATTCCGAGTATAGATCAATTGTATTTCATAGGTTGTTAGGATATTTACATTCGTGTATTATCTTGGTTCCGCATCAACCTTGTAATTTGTTTAAATCAATAAATAAATTACACATTGAAAAATACATATTGTCTCATCAAGTTATCTTACAAGTTATTTGTATTATTGCATTGTTCTTTACTTATTGTCATTTATATAAGTAATCTATCTAGAACTTGGTATATACACACTGCAACTGGTCGTCTCCAGTTCAGTGCATATATTGCAAAGTAACTCCACCATCGACATAGAGGTGTCTTCAGTAGTACCATCTAACGAGTTGGGACTTACAAGTGGTATTAGAGCAGAAGGCTAATAAACTTGCCTAGATCTGCTAAGATGAACACTACTGAAGGTGGAGATGGTTCTGGTTCAGGTGAAAACCCCTCGAATACTAATGCACAACCTTTTCAAAATGTTAACACCAACCCTCCTCCTCCTACTGCCCCAAACCATGTCCATGTACACTACTCTAACACTCCTGTTCCAAAATTTGATGGAAACAGTGAGACATTCGGTACATGGAAGGCTAGAATGCTTTTGCATTTTGGTGGGATTGAAAGGTATATGTTGAAAATCCTTAAGGATGGACCATATATACCCATGTCCCTTGGGGTCAGTCCTCTTCTTGATCCTACTGGAAGAAGAGGTTCAAGGAAAAAGCCAGAAGACCATTGGTCTGATGAGGATCGCAGACTGGTGGACTTGGACACCAGACTGAAAAACATGATCCTTGGGGCTGTCCCTGAAGACCTAATTCCAACACTTGTGTTGTTTCCCAGTGCCAAGTCTATGTGGGATGAATTAGTGATTCAATTTGAAGGAGGTGATGACACTATTGTCACCAGAAAAGTTGCTTTGAACAAGAAGTATGAATCCTTCTTTGCCTTGCCCAATGAAAGTCTAACTGGTACATACACCAGATTTTCTAGCCTCATCAATCAGTTGAGAGGATTGGGTGTAGAGAAGGATAAGGATATTCTTCTTGAGAAGTTTTGTGATATTCTTCATTCCAAATGGGAAAACATGGTTCTTGTCTTGAGACAAGGTAAAACCTTGCACACTCATACTCTTACATCGCTCTATGGAGCCTTCAGATTCACTGAAGATAATAATGCTGCAAGACTTGTGGCTGAGCAAGATGCCATGAACCATGCCCAGAGTCCCAAGGTTGCTAGTGCAACTGAGCGACCTTGTGCTGCTTTAATGTCTGCTGAGAGTGTCCAGGTACACTCAATGAAGGAGATGTTGAACAGTTTCTTAAACTCTGGACTGACCACTGAAAACAGTGATGGTTGTAATGAAACTGACGATGATGATCTGGTCGCCATGATTGCTAAAACCTTTAATAGGTTTAAGCATAAATCCAAAAGATTTAATGGCCCCAACAATGCTTCCAGCTCCAGCTCTCTGGATAAGACCAATCTTACATGCTATAAGTGTGGCAAGAAAGGTCATTTTATGAAGGAATGCAGATCTAGTCAGTTGAACAACCAAACTGGCCCCTCTGTCCCTAATTTCAATCGGCCTGATGATAGCTACAAAGCTAAATACAAGAAGCTTAAGGCCCAGATTGCCCTCCTGTCCATGGAAAAGAAAAAGGATCAGTGCTTAATGGCACAAACTGAGGGAAAATGGGAGTACTCTGATGACTCATCTGATGATGAAGAAGAGGAAAGGGACATGTGCTTCATGGCCTTGGAAGATCAACAGCAGCAACACGTGGTGAAAGAAGATGTCATCTCTGGAAGATGGGTGGACATCATACTGAAGAAGGTATGTGACTATGATAACCAGGTTGACCCTGAACTAAAACTGGACCTGGCTGAATCATTAAGTGGTGATTTGGCATTTGTGGAAACTGTAAGAGCTGATAGTGAAAGATATCTTGACACTATCCTAATTGAACTGAACAATGTTAAACCACAACTAAATGATTTGCAAAGTGTCCAGTTGGCTCTCAAGGAGTCAGTTTTAAAGATTGAGGCTTTAGAACTTGATAATCAAAAACTATTTTCTGATCTTGAAAAAGAACAAAAGATTATCAAGTCATGGGTAAAAGCATCTGGCAAAAACTATGATGCATTTTCAAGAACTATAGATGCCCAGAAGAATGCATGGAAATCTGGAGATCTGGAAGATGGGTGGACATCATACTGAAGAAGGTATGTGACTATGATAACCAGGTTGACCCTGAACTAAAACTGGACCTGGCTGAATCATTAAGTGGTGATTTGGCATTTGTGGAAACTGTAAGAGCTGATAGTGAAAGATATCTTGACACTATCCTAATTGAACTGAACAATGTTAAACCACAACTAAATGATTTGCAAAGTGTCCAGTTGGCTCTCAAGGAGTCAGTTTTAAAGATTGAGGCTTTAGAACTTGATAATCAAAAACTATTTTCTGATCTTGAAAAAGAACAAAAGATTATCAAGTCATGGGTAAAAGCATCTGGCAAAAACTATGATGCATTTTCAAGAACTATAGATGCCCAGAAGAATGCATGGAAATCTGGAGATCTGGAGATGGCAGCTCTCATACCAGATCTTCATGCATTGCCTCCAGCTCTCAAGGTTGAAACACCTTATGATCAACCTGAAGCTGTTGAAACTGAAACCTTTGAGACCACCCCCTTTGAGGTTAAAACTGGAGCCGAACAGGCTAAAGCTCCAGTCAAAAAGGCCACTGGTAACAAGCCTTTACCTCAAAAGTCTAAGGTGCCCAAGACCCGACAGACTAAAGCACCAGTTGAACCAAGGTCCAAGGTTCAACTGCCTGAAGAAAATAATATTTTGGTTAATCTGGAAAGACAACTCCAACTTTTGTCTCGGCAGGTTCAGAGTTGTACTGCCCGGATTAACAATCTGGAAGGAGGTTTATTACCTCCAGTTTTCAAACAAAATATTAAACCACTCCCTTCAATACCTAAACAAAAGAATGTTCCTTCTGGAACAAAATCTGGTAAAATTAAAGGGAGTAAGTATCAAATACCAATTGTTTTTACTCCTGCACCTGGAGCTGGTGATAATGCTCCAGATGCAGCCTCCAGTTCAACACCTCAACAATCAACTGTGGCTTCTGTAGAGAAGTCCAGTGGACCCATCAAGAAAAGATGGGTTCACAAAAAGAACTAATGATTTTTGTGTGTGTAGGGCGATCGAAAGAAGAATATCTGGTATCTGGACAGCGCTGCTGGCCAGACTATGACCGGATGTAAGCCCCTACTGGAAGAGTTCACTGTCCAAGATGGACCGACAGTGACATTTGGTAACGATCAATCTGGAAAGACTGAAGGATATGGTGTGCTCAATAATGGACAAGTCGAATTCAAAAGAGTTGCATTTGTGAATGGTTTGAAATACAACCTGATCAGTGTCAGCCAACTTTGCGATGATGGCTTCAGAGTATTGTTCGATATTGCACAAGGCACCATATTTAACAAGGATTGGAAAGTGGTGATGATTGCACCAAGAAAAGGCAATGTGTACATCATGGATATGGAACCAGCTCCAAAAGAGCAATGTTTCTATACCAAAGCTGATGAGGACACCAACTGGCTATGGCATAAAAGATTATCCCATCTTAATTTTAAAAACATTAACAAGTTGTCTCGCAAACAACTGGTTGATGGGATACCTCAAATTTCCTTCAATAAGGAAAAGCCATGTCCAGGGTGTGAGATGGGTAAGCAGAAGAGAGCCAGTTTTAAAACTAGGCAAAATTTTAGCATCACTGAACCTCTTCACATGCTCCATATGGATCTTTTTGGTCCAGTGAATGTTCAAACTAGAGCTGGAAAGAAGTACACTCTAGTTGTGGTTGATGAATTCACCAGATATTGCTGGGTGGTATTCATCAGATCCAAAAGTGATGCTCCTGCTGAAATCATCTCTCTTATCAAACGAATTGAGCTCAAGTATACTCGAAAAGTTTGTCAGTTGCGAAGTGATAATGGTACTGAATTCCAAAACAAAGTACTTGAAACATTTTGCAATGACACTGGCATCTCTCAAAACTTCTCATCAGTTCACTCTCCAGAGCAAAATGGAGTTGTTGAAAGAAAGAATCGTACACTGATAGAAGCCGCCAGAAGTATGCTATCTGAATCTGGTCTTCCCACCAGTTTTTGGGCTGAGGCAGTTGCAACTGCTTGTCACACCCAAAACCGGTCAGTCTACATCAAGAGACATAAGAAGACTGCCTACGAAGTACTCAGGAATCGTAAACCAAATATTGGATACTTCCATGTATTTGGTTGTCCAGTTTATATACTAAACGATTCCAGTCAGCTTGGAAAGTTTGATGCAAAAGCTGATGAAGGGGTATTTTTAGGATATTCAGATATTCGAAAGGCCTTTAGAGTTTATAATTATAGACTCCAAAAGGTGCATGAGACAATTCATGTCACATTCGATGAATCAACTGAAGCAATCAACAAGAGACCAAGCCTTGATATTTCTCCAGTCATTCCAATCAATTTTGGTGAAACTGACCAAGTTCATCGGTCAGTTGTTTCACCAGAAGATGCTTCCAGTTACAACAAACTGGAACCAGTTAAGAAGAAGAACACCTCCAGTGACACATCATTTTATCCTTCTATCAACTTCAACTTACCACAAGAATTGGTAATTGGATCTGATGTACGTGCCATTCCAATATCAGCACCAGTTCAAACACCTACCTCTCCAGTTCTTCATGAAATGCCTTCAAATGAGGAATTTCATGATGCTAATCGAGACCTCATTGACTCTGATGAGGATGTAGAAGTTGTTTGGACTGATCCTTCTCCAGATGCTGCTGCAACTGAAGAAGATCTCCAGGTGACTTGCACTGATATTGTAGTACACCAGCCTAGTCAATACACTAGATGGACTAAAGCCCACCCAATTGAACAGATTGTGGGTGATCCAACTAGTGGGGTTCAGACTAGAAGAGCCACCAGTGAGCAATGCTTAAACGTCACCTTCTTATCTTTAATTGAACCAAAGAAGATTGACGAGGCTATGGCAGACCCAAGCTGGGTGGAAGCTATGCAAGAAGAGCTCCTCCAGTTTGAAAGGAACAATGTTTGGGAACTTGTTCCTTGTCCACCAGGGTTAAAGAAAGAACCTATTGGTACCAGATGGGTCTACCGAAACAAAATGGATGAAGATGGCCATGTTGTAAGAAACAAGGCCAGACTAGTTGCCCAGGGTTATTGTCAAGCAGAGGGCGTTGACTTTGATGAAACTTTTGCTCCAGTTGCAAGACTTGAAGCCATAAGAATATTTTTGGCTTATGCAGCCCATCTGCAGTTCAAGGTCTTCCAGATGGATGTCAAAAGTGCGTTCCTTAATGGAACATTGGAAGAAGAAGTTTATGTTAAGCAGACTCCAGGTTTCATCGATGAGAAGCATCCTCATTGGGTTTATAGACTGAACAAAGCATTGTATGGTCTAAGACAAGCCCCAAGAGCCTGGTATGATACTTTAACTAAACATCTTCTTAAAAATGGCTTTCAAAGAGGTGCAATAGATAATACCTTGTTTATCTTGAAAGAAAGAATCGTACACTGATAGAAGCCGCCAGAAGTATGCTATCTGAATCTGGTCTTCCCACCAGTTTTTGGGCTGAGGCAGTTGCAACTGCTTGTCACACCCAAAACCGGTCAGTCTACATCAAGAGACATAAGAAGACTGCCTACGAAGTACTCAGGAATCGTAAACCAAATATTGGATACTTCCATGTATTTGGTTGTCCAGTTTATATACTAAACGATTCCAGTCAGCTTGGAAAGTTTGATGCAAAAGCTGATGAAGGGGTATTTTTAGGATATTCAGATATTCGAAAGGCCTTTAGAGTTTATAATTATAGACTCCAAAAGGTGCATGAGACAATTCATGTCACATTCGATGAATCAACTGAAGCAATCAACAAGAGACCAAGCCTTGATATTTCTCCAGTCATTCCAATCAATTTTGGTGAAACTGACCAAGTTCATCGGTCAGTTGTTTCACCAGAAGATGCTTCCAGTTACAACAAACTGGAACCAGTTAAGAAGAAGAACACCTCCAGTGACACATCATTTTATCCTTCTATCAACTTCAACTTACCACAAGAATTGGTAATTGGATCTGATGTACGTGCCATTCCAATATCAGCACCAGTTCAAACACCTACCTCTCCAGTTCTTCATGAAATGCCTTCAAATGAGGAATTTCATGATGCTAATCGAGACCTCATTGACTCTGATGAGGATGTAGAAGTTGTTTGGACTGATCCTTCTCCAGATGCTGCTGCAACTGAAGAAGATCTCCAGGTGACTTGCACTGATATTGTAGTACACCAGCCTAGTCAATACACTAGATGGACTAAAGCCCACCCAATTGAACAGATTGTGGGTGATCCAACTAGTGGGGTTCAGACTAGAAGAGCCACCAGTGAGCAATGCTTAAACGTCACCTTCTTATCTTTAATTGAACCAAAGAAGATTGACGAGGCTATGGCAGACCCAAGCTGGGTGGAAGCTATGCAAGAAGAGCTCCTCCAGTTTGAAAGGAACAATGTTTGGGAACTTGTTCCTTGTCCACCAGGGTTAAAGAAAGAACCTATTGGTACCAGATGGGTCTACCGAAACAAAATGGATGAAGATGGCCATGTTGTAAGAAACAAGGCCAGACTAGTTGCCCAGGGTTATTGTCAAGCAGAGGGCGTTGACTTTGATGAAACTTTTGCTCCAGTTGCAAGACTTGAAGCCATAAGAATATTTTTGGCTTATGCAGCCCATCTGCAGTTCAAGGTCTTCCAGATGGATGTCAAAAGTGCGTTCCTTAATGGAACATTGGAAGAAGAAGTTTATGTTAAGCAGACTCCAGGTTTCATCGATGAGAAGCATCCTCATTGGGTTTATAGACTGAACAAAGCATTGTATGGTCTAAGACAAGCCCCAAGAGCCTGGTATGATACTTTAACTAAACATCTTCTTAAAAATGGCTTTCAAAGAGGTGCAATAGATAATACCTTGTTTATCTTGAAAGAAAGAGGTAATATCTTATTGGTACAAATTTATGTTGATGACATTATTTTTGGTTCAACTGATGATGCAATGTGTAAAAAGTTTTCTAAAATCATGTCATCTGAGTATGAAATGAGTTTAATGGGTGAATTAACATTTTTCTTAGGTCTTCAGATTAAGCAAACTGAAAATGGAATTTTCATAAACCAAGGAAAATATGTCAGAGATTTGTTAAGAAAATACAAATATGATTCAATCCCATCAAAAAACACACCTATTGCAGCACCATTGAATTTGGACTCTGACCCAACTGGCAAACCAGTTAACATAACTGACTATAGAGGTATGGTTGGTTCACTGATGTACTTAACTGCCAGTCGACCAGATATAATGTTTGCAACATGTTTATGTGCCAGGTTTCAGGCTAACCCTAAAGAATCACACTTGCACGCTGTAAAGCGTATCTTTAGATACCTGAAAGGGTGTCCTAATCTTGGTCTTTGGTACCCCAAAGGCTCAGGATTAGATCTAATGGGTTATTCAGATTCTGATCATGCAGGTTGTAAGATAGATAGAAAATCAACAACTGGTGGTTGTCATTTCCTTGGAGGAAAACTGGTAAGTTGGACCAGCAAGAAGCAGACTTCAGTCTCTATGTCCACTGCTGAGGCAGAGTACATTTCTGCGGCCAGTTGCTGTGCCCAGATTCTCTGGATCAAGAACCAGTTACTAGATTATGGTCAGAAGTATACCAAGACCCCAATCTTTTGTGACAACACCAGTGCTATTGCTATATCTCACAACCCAGTGATGCACTCCAAAACAAAACATATTGACATCAGGTATCATTTCATTCGAGATCATGTTATGAAAGGAGATATTGAAATTCATTTCATCCCCACTGACAAACAGTTAGCTGATGTTTTTACTAAACCTCTCGATGAGAAAACTTTTAAACATCTCATCAGCGAACTGGGAATGTTAAACCCTTAACTGGAGCTTTCTTTGTTATTGAACGCGTCAGTGACACTGATGAAGTTCTCCAGTTGAGGAGGTCCAGATAATCTTTGCTCGCCAGGCTATCGAACGCCTTTGTGATACTATCTTGGCACTAATTGATTTCTGGATCATCATTTTAGGGGGAAAGACTCAAAATAATTTTCTGACTAAAATTCGTTTTTGTTTGAAAATGCAACTGGAGAACTCTTCAGTTGGAAACTGGTACTGGACTGATCCTCCAGTTACCAGGTTCAGTCTTGTCTTATTTTTATAACGTTACAAATACTTGGTCAATATGTGTGACACGTGATGATACTCGAGTGTTTTAAACCACTTGATATCATGATCTGACGTGTTTGAAACCATTTTAGTACTTGACAACTGTTTGTATTGGGAAAAAAAAGTGAGTGGGCGCGTGGGTAAGATAAGCCGTCGTAGCATTTAATGCTGACATGGAAGCATTTAATGTTTACATGGCAAATTATTATTTTATTTCAAAATTCAAACCAACTTTTGTGAAAATATCTTCAAAAAGGGATTTTGTTTATTAAAATATAATTTTGGTGTTTCATTGGGATCTTGAATCCTTATAAATACCCTTATTTACTCCGAACTCATTTACTTCCTTCTCTTACATTCTTTCATTTACTTTCTCATCTTACATTCTTTCATTTACTTCCTCATCTTACATTCTTTCATTTACTTCCTCATCTTACATTCTTCATTTACTTCCTCATCTTACATTCTTTCATTTACTTCCTCATCTTACATTCTTTCATTTACTTCCTCATCTTACATTCTTCATTTACTTCCTCATCTTACATTCTTCATTTACTTCCTTCTCTTACATTCTTTCATTTACTTCCAATCATCAAAATCGCTTCATTCTTCTCTTTGCTTCATAAATCAAGAACCCTAAATCCCAAATTTCATTTTCATTCTTCTATGGCTCCTAGATCATCTCGTTCAAGAGATGTAAATCTCTTGACTGTTCCATACAATCCCTCACCAGATGTCACACAGGCACCTGGTGCCCCTAGTAGTGCTTCGGTCATAAAACTAAATCCAAATAATCCTATGGCCAGCCTACGAGGATCTCAAGGGTCCGATACCCTTATTGGTAGAATTCAAAAGTTTTTGAAGAATTCTCCAATAGGACCCTCATTCTCTCTAAACCCACGTAAGTTGTTTCACAACTACTTATGTGAGTTTTGGTACACTGCCGTTCTTTCTTCCGATTGTTCCTCCATCAGTTTCACATTAAAGGATGGAACAATCCAGTGTACCTTGTCAGCTGATATATTGAGGGATGCCTTACGCCTCAATTACTGGAGAGAGGGTGAATCTCCAGTCGTCTTGCCCCCAAATATAAACTTTCGCCAAGTACTTCTTGAAATGGGACACAGGGAGTGTTTGGAGAATGGGGTGTTGAAGACAAAAGGTGCGATGACCATGAAGGCCTTACACCTTCATGGAGGTACTTTTTCATCCACCTGGTGGAGAGCATGGGTGGGAGTTCTGGTGGACTTGACCAGATTAACTCCTCGCAAGCAGAAATGGCTTACTGCTTGTGGAACGGATTGAGAGTGGACTTTGCAGATATTCTGTATAGAAGCCTAGTTCAAAAACTGAAGGGCACAAGGGGTGTTTGTATTCCCTTTTCAAGGTTCCTCTCACTTTGTTTTAAGCAAATTCTAGGCAGGGAAGCATATAATAGTACAGATTCTCCGTACACTGCTCCAGACATGCTAAGGAATCTAGACTCACTGGTATCTGAAGCTGGTGAGGTTGAAATTCCTGAACGAATGCAACTGGCATTCGCTTCAACTGATGCACCTCTTGTAGGTGAGTCAGAAAGGCAACTGGGCGGGCCTCAAAATAATGAGGGACCCTCTAGTGTGTCTAATGTTGTGGTTGAGGATAGAGCAACCATAACTGAAGCAACCCCCATCACATCTATCCCTGGTGAAGATACTTCGGTATCTGATCCTCCAACAGATGCACCCATCCAGGAAATTGGGGAAGGTCATCTGGAGACTGTCCAGGTAACTGAACAGCCCTCTGTCACATTCATGGATCTGGACATGAGTGTTAATGACGAGGAAATCCTTATAGAATCTTCGGATTCTGAAGGTACTGAAACAGACTTGGAGATTCTTGATGCTTCTGTACAAGCTCAAGACCCTTCATCTCCAGTCTTACCTCCAGACGCATCAATTTCATTTTCACCACCACAAGTAAATGTGCCTATAGATATATCTTTACCAACAAATTTCGCTCCTTTACCAACTGGGCAATTCTCACTTGCTCGAGAAATGCCACCCCCACCGTCGCCGTTGTTCACACCTGAGCATTCTCAGCATGAACAACAATTTGATTTTCCAGTCCTTTCTTCAACCACCACTCCAATAATTTCTTCAACTGCTGGCCTGACAACTGGGGAGACTTCCATCAGTTTGCCTCCTCCAGTTGCTCCAGTAGTAACTGCTAGTGGTCCAGTGACACCTTCTCCTTTGTCACTGGACAGTCAAGTTGTCTCACTACAAGCCGATCTCCAAAACCTTCTTACCAGGGTGGAGGAGATTCAGAAGACACTTGACAAGAACACCAAGTCATTCTCCAGATACCACAAAGATCATTTGACAAATATTAAGGTGGTCGATCTGGGGATAAACAAGTTTTCATCTAATGAAGACTTGGTGTTCAAAAAGCTTAATGAGTTGGTCACTGGCTGCAACAATCTAGCTGGTACTCTAAAGGAAGCCTTTGACCTAACTCACTCCAAGGTCTCCAGTTCAATCTCCAACTTGCTAGGAAATACTGTCAGAACTTCAGAAGTTGACTTAAAAGAGATTGAAAGGCAGGTTAAGGAACTTATTGAAAGACCTGGCCTAGATGTAACTGGCCTTGGAGAGCAGTTGATGACTTCGGTTGGTCAGAAAATAGAGGATACGCTGGGTGCTAGAGAAGAGCATTTGATTGAAAGGGTGATGTCTGAGATCACCAAGCTGGCCACTCCTCAGGTTGATCTGGCCCCACTTACCAGTGAGATCAACCAGTTGAGAGGCAGCATAGAAAGTTTGAACACCCAGGTATCTCTACATGCTCAATCTATAGAGAAACTGACAACTGAAGTGGAAAATCTGAAGAAGATGGATGATGAAGTTAAGGATAAGGTTGTCTCAGGTTTGGATGAGGACTCCAAGATCTTGAATGAATTGAAAACTGGTCAAGACCAAGTTGTTGCAAATGTCTTGACCCAGTCCAAGGAGACGAACCATTTATGGAGGTCCTTCAGGATGATGTGTGGCATTTTCAAAGAGTGTAAGGACTTGCAGTCTTGGCAGCCTCTTGACCGGTTGCCATCTCACCCCTCTGAATGGGAAGCAATTAGGGCAGGTCTAGATGCTGCCAAGGGGGAAAGAAGTTCAGTCCTTACACGACCAGTTGCACCTGGAAGGACTCCATCTGGATCTAGAAGAGAATTGGTTGTGGCTACCAGTACTGAAGCTGGTGAGCAGAGTGATAGGGGGAATGTTGGTTTGGACAAAGGTAAAGGTTTAGTTGGTGATGCATCTGCCCAGCCGGCCACTGGTGAAATGTTAGAAACTGGTAATGCTGACATACTACCTCCAGTTTCAGATAGTGATAGTAGAAAACTGGCTAGACTTGGTAATGACATCAAAGAAAGAAAGAAAATGAAACAAAGAAACCAAGTTGAGGCCAGGGCACATCTTGCTCAGATTAAGTTGCTGGATATGAGTGATGCCAATCTACTGGGTATCACTAAGGATGAGTATGTTAGGGTTAAGAATGATCCTAGGATAGTTGACCAGTTGAATGAAATGCTAGATGTAGAACTGGATAGACACTATCATGAGGATGAAGCTGAATTCGATGCCAGGAGCTTAAACATTTCAGTGGAGAAGGCAAAAGAGATTAGGGCCAGTGGGATTCTTAAGAGAATTGCAAATGTTAAAAAGGTTGTGAAGGATGTATTGAATCCACCAAGAAGAAGGATTCCACAACCAAGAAGACCACTGACAAGAGATGCAAGAGATGCTGACCTTAGCACATTCGTTGAATCAACTGGCGAGGTATCCAATGAAGACATTAAGTCCGCTGTACTGGCTGCTGGTGCTGGGAGTATAAAAATCACAAATGAATCTGAAGCTAGAAACTACTACTCCCAGATCATGTCAACCAGAAGACATAGTGGTACTATTAATGGTGTCAATGTTACAATCAAGCCAGGCACCAAGGTTTTTCAAATCGAAGTTAAGTATACTGGTGGGCCACTGGTTAGAACTGATGATCTTGGTGCTATGCAGTATGGGTTCAGCGAATGGGTGGAGATGGTGAATGTTTTGGATGCTAAGGCACAAAAGAATAGGTTCGAGAAAGCATGGGTTAACTTTCTAAGGGGGAAGATTCAACATAAAGAAAATCATAAGCAAAAGTTGAATATTGACCCTGAAGATACTCTGCCTATCTCTTCAGTTGCCAAGAGAAGAAGAACTGGCGAAGGGCCATCTCATTAAGTTCTTTCTTTAGTTTATCTACTTGTAATTTGTATTTACATTCTGTAACTTGTATAAATTTCATTTCCTTGTATAAGTGAAGTTACCAGTTTGTAACCACAAGGTAGATAATAGATTAAAATCTAACAAACCTAAAAGAAAAACCTAAGGCATTTATTGATCTATAAAAATGCCTTAGATAACTTAAATAGATTTAAATCGAACAAGTCCTTCCAGTTCACACTTGTACAGATACAAGAACTAGAAAAGACTTAGACTATATTTCTAGACAAATAGGGGGAATTTGTTAGGACCAGTTCACCTGGAACTGGCCAGTCACCAGTTGCATCTGGAGACTAGTGAACTGGTGACCAAGATGATTTGTCGAGAAATATATTGAAGTCCAGTTGCACCGTACAGTTAACGCAACTGAAGACTTCCTCCAGTTGAGAACTGACCAAGTTGAAGAAGCATTCCAGTTGAAGTCTAAGACAACAAATGGAAGATAGAGAATGACAATGGCAGCGAAGCCCAGTTGGCATTCTAGTCAGTTACAAACTGGAGACCATCAGTGGAAAGCCTTTACAAAGCTTTACACTGATTACGAGGAATTGACTTATATGCTTTATGTACCTTTACCCGGATAATAATCCTTATCTTATTATTTAAGTATTAAAAGGTACATAAAGGTGGTTATGTAAAGTCACTTTAACATGCGACTTTACACTGCTTTTTAAGGAATTAAATGCTATTCCTTAAATGCTCCCAACCACATTTGTACGGCTAAAGTTAACATCCCAATGTTAACTTTTCCTATAAATACAAGTCATTGCACAACCAAGAATTTAAGTATTCGATCTCACAAAGTTATTTCACAAAGACGAATAACTTCACACTTTGCAAACCTGCAATATTCTTGGTGAACTTGTGGAATCAAGCAAAAGTTTGCTTGTTCACAAGAACTCTCAAATGGTTTGAGAGTTTTTGTGGAAACAAGCAAAAGTTTGCTTGTCACAAGAACACTCAAATGGTTTGAGAGTTTCTGAGGAACAAGCAAAAGTTTGCTTGTTCATAAGAACTCTCAAATGGTTTGAGAGTTTTTGTGGAAACAAGCAAAAGTATGCTTGTACACAAGAACTCTCAAATGGTTTGAGAGTTTTTGTGGAAACAAGCAAAAGTATGCTTGTTCATAAGAACTCTCAAATGGTTTGAGAGTTTTTGTGGAAACAAGCAAAAGTATGCTTGTTCATAAGAACTCTCAAATGGTTTGAGAGTTTTTGTGGAAACAAGCAAAAGTATGCTTGTTCATAAGAACTCTCAAATGGTTTGAGAGTTTTTGTGGAAACAAGCAAAAGTATGCTTGTTCACAAGAACTCTCAAACAATTTGAGAGTTTCTGAGGAACAAGCAAAAGTTTGCTTGTTCATAAGAACTCTCAAATGGTTTGAGAGTTTTTGTGGAAACAAGCAAAAGTATGCTTGTACACAAGAACTCTCAAATGGTTTGAGAGTTTTTGTGGAAACAAGCAAAAGTATGCTTGTTCACAAGAACACTCAAATGGATTTGAGAGTTTCTGAGGAACAAGCAAAAGTTTGCTTGTTCATAAGAACTCTCAAATGGTTTGAGAGTTTTTGTGGAAACAAGCAAAAGTATGCTTGTACACAAGAACTCTCAAATGGTTTGAGAGTTTTTGTGGAAACAAGCAAAAGTATGCTTGTTCACAAGAACTCTCAAACAGTTTGAGAGTTTCTGAGGAACAAGCAAAAGTTTGCTTGTTCATAAGAACTCTCAAATGGTTTGAGAGTTTCTGAGGAACAAGCAAAAGTTTGCTTGTTCATAAGAACTCTCAAATGGTTTGAGAGTTTTTGTGGAAACAAGCAAAAGTATGCTTGTACACAAGAACTCTCAAATGGTTTGAGAGTTTCTGAGGAACAAGCAAAAGTTTGCTTGTTCATAAGAACTCTCAAATGGTTTGAGAGTTTTTGTGGAAACAAGCAAAAGTATGCTTGTACACAAGAACACTCAAATAGTTTGAGAGTTTCTTGGGAACAAGCAAAAGTTTGCTTGTTCATAAGAACTCTCAAATGGTTTGAGAGTTTCTTGTGGAACAAGCAAAAGTTTGCTTGTTCATAAGAACTCTCAAATGGTTTGAGAGTTTTTGTGGAAACAAGCAAAAGTATGCTTGTACACAAGAACTCTCAAATGGTTTGAGAGTTTCTTAGGAACAAGCAAAAGTTTGCTTGTTCATAAGAACTCTCAAATGGTTTGAGAGTTTTTGTGGAAACAAGCAAAAGTATGCTTGTACACAAGAACTCTCAAATGATTTGAGAGTTTCTGAGGAACAAGCAAAAGTTTGCTTGTTCATAAGAACTCTCAAATGGTTTGAGAGTTTTTGTGGAAACAAGCAAAAGTATGCTTGTACACAAGAACTCTCAAATGGTTTGAGAGTTTTTGTGGAAACAAGCAAAAGTATGCTTGTTCACAAGAACACTCAAATGATTTGAGAGTTTCTAAGGAACAAGCAAAAGTTTGCTTGTTCATAAGAACTCTCAAATGGTTTGAGAGTTTTTGTGGAAACAAGCAAAAGTATGCTTGTACACAAGAACTCTCAAATGGTCATTTGAGAGTTTCTAGGAAACAAGCAAAAGTTTGCTTGTTCATAAGAACTCTCAAATGGTTTGAGAGTTTTTGTGGAAACAAGCAAAAGTATGCTTGTACACAAGAACTCTCAAATGGTTTGAGAGTTTTTGTGGAAACAAGCAAAAGTATGCTTGTTCACAAGAACTCTCAAATGGTCATTTGAGAGTTTCTGAGGAACAAGCAAAAGTTTGCTTGTTCATAAGAACTCTCAAATGGTTTGAGAGTTTTTGTGGAAACAAGCAAAAGTATGCTTGTACACAAGAACTCTCAAATGGTTTGAGAGTTTTTGTGGAAACAAGCAAAAGTATGCTTGTTCATAAGAACTCTCAAATGGTTTGAGAGTTTTTGTGGAAACAAGCAAAAGTATGCTTGTTCATAAGAACTCTCAAATGGTTTGAGAGTTTTTGTGGAAACAAGCAAAAGTATGCTTGTTCATAAGAACTCTCAAATGGTTTGAGAGTTTTTGTGGAAACAAGCAAAAGTATGCTTGTTCACAAGAACTCTCAAATGGATTTGAGAGTTTCTGAGGAACAAGCAAAAGTTTGCTTGTTCATAAGAACTCTCAAATGGTTTGAGAGTTTTTGTGGAACAAGCAAAAGTTTGCTTGTTCATAAGAACTCTCAAATGGTTTGAGAGTTTTTGTGGAAACAAGCAAAAGTATGCTTGTACACAAGAACTCTCAAATGGTTTGAGAGTTTCTTAGGAACAAGCAAAAGTTTGCTTGTTCATAAGAACTCTCAAATGGTTTGAGAGTTTTTGTGGAAACAAGCAAAAGTATGCTTGTACACAAGAACTCTCAAATGGTTTGAGAGTTTCTTGGGAACAAGCAAAAGTTTGCTTGTTCATAAGAACTCTCAAATGGTTTGAGAGTTTCTAGTGGAACAAGCAAAAGCATGCTTGTTCATAGGAACTCTCAAATGGATTTGAGAGTTTCTGAGGAACAAGCAAAAGTTTGCTTGTTCATAAGAACTCTCAAATGGTTTGAGAGTTTTTGTGGAAACAAGCAAAAGTATGCTTGTACACAAGAACTCTCAAACTAGGGCAAAACCCTTATGGGCTTGACATGAGAACACTCAAACCCATTGGATTTGAGAGTTCTTGTTACTTGTCTATAAATAGGGGTGTGTGTTTTGTGTGTTCTTAACAAGAGTGTAAAGAGTAGAATTTGAGCTTATGTGTGTGTTAGTGTGTGTAACAATGGCGGTTTCTAGAGAGAGAGAATAGAGAGAGAAAGTATGTGTTGCAGGGAAAGATTGGATAGCATTATGGGTTAAAAGGTTACAAAATGCTTAATCGAGGGGGTTTATATACATATGAGCTATTTACACTATGCCCCCTTCCATATTAAAGACATTTACAAGAAAGGTACAATTTACATAGAAATACACAAATCAACTACTACATTTATATTTCTAACAATCTCTCCCTTAGTAGTGATTTGTGAAAAATATCCAGTCTTTGTCAATCTTTAAGCTCTTGTATTCGGTCTGTCTTTGTTTGGATGCCAGAACCAGTTGTCTCCTTCAGGTCTGTCATCAGGAACAATCATGTTTGCTTCAAAGTTCTTTGGTGGAATATTTTGTGGACCTGGAAGTTGACTTGGCTCGTACTTGATCCAACAACCTCCTCTTCGACGTACGACGTACTTAGACTTCTTAACATTCTTTGCCTCTCTCATCATTCTGATGCTGTCTCTGTACTCGAGTCTTTGATTAATCTTGGAGATTGCTTTATCAAATACTTCCTTTTTCTTTTCTTCTTGATCATCTTCTTTCAAGCACAACAAAACATTCTTGCAAAATTCTAACGTTCCATCAGAATAAGAAGCAAGTTCATCCATACGAATGAAAATCTTCTTCTTTCTGCTATTCAAAAAGACAACACCGAAGGATGGTTCTTCAATAAGAAGACCAATACTGAGCTGTTCGATATCTGTTGTGTAAAGACTTTGATCTGGATATGGCACATTGATCTTCCTCTTGACAACTTCAAATCCTATCTGAAAATCTTCCAATGAAGCATATTGAATGCAGCTTGACATGTATCTTTTAACAGCTTCAAAGACAATAACATCTTCTTTGTATCTTTGCATTGCATTCAGGAAATGATTGTAGAGAAAGATAATGTCATCAACTGGCAGCAGCTTGAACTGGGCTTCTGTGAATCTGTACATCTTATTGTTATCTCTTTTCACATGATAACATGGAACAGAGATAGAAACCCTTTTAATCAATATCACTCTGACCAGCACCAAGATCTTGTGATTTCTTTGTTCTTCGAGAAGCTTGGGATTGTATTGTTTGGTGAGTTTAAGAAGCTCTTTGTATTCTTCAACTTGCCTTGCTTCCTTAAACTTGTACATTGAATCCAACTCTGGTCTCTTCGTTTTGGTAGCTCCACAGAAGATCGGATAAGCTCTTTCTTCCAGAAATCTAGACTTCTTAGCTGCCTCCTTTGGCTTAACACCCAGAGCAACCATTCTTTCTTTATCCCTCAAGAAGTATCCCCGATTAATAAACCTCCTTTGTTCTTCAGTCAATTCTGTTGGAAAGTAATCAGGAAGAACTTCCTCGGATATGATTGCCTCTTTCAACACTTGTTTATATGTTGACTTCTTGAAATTCTGAGATGCAGCTTCAGGAGTCTTTCTCAATTCATCAAAATTGTTAAAGTCTTCAAAAGTGTAATGCTGTGGAGTTGTGAAACCATGAGTAGATGATTCTCCAACTTCTTTTCTGCTTGAAGGACCAGTTTCAAAATAGTCAAGATCTGGAAATTCTTCAAACATTGGTTCTTCATCAGCTTCTACATTTGCTGGAGTCTCAACTATTTCCGGCTCATGCAAGATTACATTATCTTTTCTTGCCTCAACTTCTGCTTCACCTTCAGCATATTCGACAACTTCATTTTCAATCACAAACCCTTCTTCTTCATCAACTACAACATTCTCATTCTCTTCTTCTTCTTCTTCATCACTATCAACTCCAAAAACTTCATTAAATTTTCTTTTAATTTCAGCTAATCTTTCAATCTCCTCAGGGTCATCATCATTTTTCCTTTCGTTCAATCTTTCAACTTCTCTTTGAGTTTCATCAGCAAGCTCTTTCCATCTTCTATCAGATATAGCTCTAATGGCAGCTAATCTATCAATTTCAGCTTGATCTTCTTCAACAACATCTTGATTTCCACCCTCAGTTCTTTCTTGCATCACCACATCTTCAACATTCACATCAACTCTTGCCGAAGTGTTTCCAGTGTTAGTTTGACCTTATCCTTGGTTCTCCCCCTCGGGGTGATCATCAGAATCAGGATCATCCCGTCGAGAAGCAACCGAGGCCGGTCGGCAAGATTCTAGAGCCAACAAACGTAGTTCAAAGGCAGCAAGCTTAGCATCATACTCTGCTTTCTGTTGTTGAACTTGATCTTGAAGATTCTTGACATGTTTTTCATGTGCAATCTCCCTTTCTCTTACCTCCAAAGCATTTAACACCCCTCTTTCAGTTACTGTCAACAACTCACCTTCAGACCTTAAGATATTCAACAAATGATCAAAAGCTTTGTCTTTTTCTTGTTGTTTAGTTGTTGGTGATATTTGAAATGGTGTTTGTGTTCTTTGTGTTGGTGTTTGAGATGGAAGTGGAGTACCCAACACGGAGGTTGTTTGCACATTTGTGGTGTGACTTAAATTCAGCGTAGCTGATTCAGGATTTCCTGCAGATCCTCGGGTTAAACCCGCACCAGCAGTTTGAGATTCAGTGGCTTTGCAACCAGAATCGGTTTGTGTCCTAGACTGTGATAAATCACTGTCCGGGACTTGTTGTAGGGTAACACCACTAACAACACCGGGGTCACCGAGAATGCCCGTTAATACAGTCTCAGGTCGATCCTGAGGAACAGAAGTGTCACTTTGGCGTTCATACTGTCCCCCAGTCTCTGTTTGAGAACTGTTACCTGCGGCTAAAGCTGGCATGATGTTAGCTAAGGCAGGATTTCCAAGCTGTCCTTGAGGGTCACACGAAGTGGGTCCCTCTCCGCTTGTTCCGGCAATAGTACTAAACTGTGCTTGTGAATCCTTGTGCCTAGGAGATCTAGACTCTTGTGCACGAAATGAAGTCGAAAGGTGGGGCTGTTCCTCTCTATTTTCAACACTCTCATCCTCCAAATGAGGAGAGTGTGGTGAACGTGGCTGTTCCCCGTGCGTTTGTGAGACTAAATCCTGTTGTGAGGAGTCAGAATGGCGAGGAGAGTTAGGTGCAAGCGAGAATGGGGAGTTCTCTACTTCTATCCTAGGGTTGACATCCCGGCTAGACACATTTGTTTCAACTATCAGAGGGCCAACGTTTTCTTTATGCCCTTGTCCTAACCCGGACCTCTCAACCTCTCTAACATTTTCAACTCCTCCCTCATTCCCTCCTTGTTCCTCCTGCACAACATCATCTCCTGTGCTAACATGCTCAGTTTCCAACTCAGATAATACATTATCAACAATTCTTGTTACTTGTGCAGCATCAAATTCAGTTGAGGCACCAAGTTGTTCATCCAAATCTGCTGAAGTTGATTCAACTCTGTGCGATGCAGATCTGGAAGATTTATGCTTTCTTTTTGATTTCTTCTTTGATGCTTTATGTAGACCTGATGATAGCTTTCGGCCAATCATTTTAAATCGTCTACCCGGTGGTGGAGTTGGTTCATTCGGTAGTGCTGAAGCAAGTGGTGTTGGATTAAGAACAGGTGATAAGCGAGGTGGTGTTAGAGTTGGTAGATTTGGTGAAACAACGGATGGTATTGGTGTAGATGGTGAAGATTGCAAAAATTGAACGGGTAGTGGAGATTGTGTTGTTTGAATTGATGGTGTGGTTTGTGAAGTAGTATTCGGTGTAGATTGAGAAATAGGTGAAGAAACAGGTTCAGGTGTAACAACTCCTTGCTAAAACATAACTCTTTTTGATTTTCTTTTCCTCTGCCCAGAAGTCCCCTCATCACTAACCCCTTTTTTTCTTTTAGATGACCTAGGACCCTCACTTGGCGACCTATTCACAGCTTGGGTAGGAATCTGTCGGCTTTCAGATCCCATCGCCGTGGCTAACCACTCTCTATAGGACCTAAGGTGAGGACTCTGAGCAGGAACCAGACTTAGAAGAAATGGTGGAATTGGAAAAGGTCTAACAATTTCACTTCCTGTGCCTCTTACTCTCATGTTTGATTTGTACATGGCAATTACACACTTGAAGCTATTTTCCAACTTTGGAATCTCCCCAATATTGTCAAGTACGTCTTCGATTATCAAAGTGAAGAATCGAATATAAGGAATGTACTTCCGTTCTTTAACATCCTTTCCTGTCACAACTTGTTAGGTCCAGATTTAGTCCAGATTTAGTCCAGATTTACTGGACTCGCTCCAGACTCGACTACTGGAGCCTTACTGAAGATCTGCCCAGAAACGTGTTCTACTGGACCTACTCCAGACTTGGAATCTGGAGTCCCTCTGAAGATTTGTCCAGAAATAATGGAAGACCAGTGAGCAAATACTTGTATAGGAAATCTGGAGTATTCTCCAAATGAGCTCACTGGACTTCAACCCCAGTCCGGATCAACTCTACTGAAGACATTCTCACTGAAGTCAAAGACTGAAGTCAGAATAAAGAAGACTTACAAATGGCGGAGTCCACTGGAAGTCTTACCAGATCTGTACACTGGAGGATTGTCAGTGTTCTAGACCTTACAAATCTGAACACTGATATCGAGGATTGACTTTTGCCTTTACACACTTTCCAAAGAACAATCCACTTGTTCTTTACCAAAGTATACGTGTGTAAAGGTGGTTGGATAAAAGGATACAAAGTCATTTGATGTGACTTTATCCTTATTCCTTATCCATGCATTTAATGTTCTTGTCGGATCATTAAATACATGCAACCATATTTGTACGGCACAAAATTCACTGGTGAATTTTGTTGCCTATAAATACAAAGTCATTTCCTTGACATAAATACTTTTAAGCATACATTTTGCATTGAAGTGAATTTGTCTAAATACTCTCGATCTTAAACAGGGATACTTCACAACTTTAAGTATCTCGATCCAAAAGAGTTATTTGACAAATATAGATCATTTGTAATTCATAGGTTGTTAGGATACATACTTATTTGTATTATCTTGATTCCGCACAACTTTGTATTTTATTTAACATCATAAATAAAATACACCATTGAAAAATACATAATGTTCCACTTTACTTGTTTTTTGCTTTAAGTCTTGTATTACTTTGTTTATATATTCTTGCATTTATTTACAAGTAATACTAGTCCATTCTAGTGATTATTAGACTTGTTGTATTTTACACTTCTAGGTTAACCAATCGTATTTGGGACCTCACAGTTTCCCTTCCTCCTCCCGGTCCCCTATTCCCTAGTGCTTTAGAGTTGTATTTACACTTTCCTGGTTAACCATCGAACTTAAGGGACTCACATTTGGTATCAGAGCAGAAGGCTAAACATTGCCTAGATCTGTTTCTTTGATGGCTAACCAAGAAAATACACAATGAAGTTTTAATCTTGGTCCCGATCCTAATGCTAATATTAATGATCAAAATGAACCACCTATTGTTAATAACACTAATCCACCACCTCCTCCTCCTACTCCTGCTTCTCCACACGTGCATGTGCACTACTCAAATAATCTTGTTCCTAAATTCAGTGGGAACAGTGATGAATTTGGTACGTGGAAGGCTAGGATGGTTTTGCATATCACTGGTATTGAGAGGAACATGATGAAAATGTTAAATGAAGGTCCTTATGTCCCTACATCACCTCTCAATCCCCTTCTTGATCCTTCTGGATCTAGAAGAGGAAGGGAAAAGTGGGAGGAACATTGGTCTGAAAAGGAGAAGAGATTGGTGAATCTAGACACCCTTCTCAAAAACATGATCCTCGGGGCCGTTCCAGAAACCCTAATTCCCACACTAGTTCTTTTTCCTAGTGCTAAAACCATGTGGGATGAAATTTTGAACCAGCATGAAGGAGGAGATGACACCATTGTCACCAGAAAGTCTCCTTAAACAAGAGGTATGAGTCATTTTTTGCTCAGCCTAATGAGTCTCTCACTGGTACTTACACCAGATTTATGAGTATCATAAACCAGTTGAGAGGTCTTGGGGTTGAGAAGGACAAGGATATACTTATGGAGAAATTTTGTGATATTCTACCCACCAAATGGTCTCACATGATCCTGGTCTTACGACAAGGTAAAACTCTGCGCACACACACTCTCTCAACTCTTTATGGAGCTTTCAGGTACACTGAAGAAAATCAAGCTCAGAGAGTGGTGGCAGAACAAGATGCCTTTAACCATGCCTCCAGAAGTCCTAATGTGGTTAGTCATACTGAACCACAAAGTACAACACTGATATCTTCTGAGAATGTATTTTCTATGAAGAAGATGGTGTCTGAACTCATGGATTCTGGTGAGTCCAGTCAAATCTCTCCAGACTGTTGTGATGAAACTGATGATGATGACCTTATTGCAATGATTGCTAAAACGTTTAACCGTTTCAAAGCAAGAGAAATAGGCCATCTGGACAATTTGCATCCAGTTCTTCTACTGATAAGACCAATTTGACATGCTTTAAGTGTGGCAAAAAGGGTCATTTCATGAAAGATTGCAGGTCCAACCAGTTTGTATCCAAGCTGGTCCATTCTCTTCAAATAATAAGCCTGATGATAGCTATAAATTGAAATATAAAAAGCTTAAGGCCCAGATTGCACTCATGGCACAACAAATTGAAAACAATAATAAGTGCATGATTGCAACAACTGAAGAGAAGTGGGTTCCTTCTGATGAATCATCTGCTGATGAAGAAGAAGAAAGAGATTGCTGTTACATGGCTCTGGCAGACGAAGAGCTCCTGGTGAAGGAAGATGTCACATCTGGACGATGGGTGGACATTGTTATCAAAAAGGTTAGTGATTATGATACTGCAACTGACCAAGAATTAAAATTGGACATTGCTGAAGCTCTTAATTCTGATTTGATATTTTGTA
>CM067170.1:83737095-83760863 GCA_034093135.1 Erigeron breviscapus | reverse complement strand
GGTGGCGTTAATGGTTGTCGAATGTTGATTAGTGGGTTAAGATTGACGATTATTGATTATTAGTTTATGGTTCATCATATGTTGATTGACTTGGTTAATATTTTGGTTAAGTATTAATGGCTGATGTTGATGAATGGTGATTATTGGTTTATGATTGACGACTAATGATTGATGGCTCAGGTTTGGCGAGTATTGATTATTGATTCATATTCATCGTATATCGATCGTTGGTTTATGATTTATGCATTTACATTTGATTGTAAGCATTGCATACATTATTGTTGGACCCTCGGTAGGGGATTGCCGGCATCCTGGTGCATAGATGTATGCACCCATTTTGGATGTAGTCTTGACCCCGAGTATATAGACATATATATCTCGATGATTTTGAGATACAGCCTTGTCCATTGCGATGGCAGAAGGGTATCGTTGCATACGTGATTGAAGGTCACGCTTAGGATAGGCATGTTTGCTTATTCATACATTTGGCACTTGCATTGATACGCATATCATTTGTGCATTCTCATTACACATTTTCTTGTCTTGTGTAATCTTGTTGTTGGGCGATGTTGTGTTATGTAGAGGCTCACTGTAAGTCATGTCTAGCCTCTATTCTTATATTGTGATTATTGATGTTGGTTCTTTACGAACCATTATTACGAACTCACCAACCTTGTGTTGACTATGCTTAGTACACTTTTCAGGTAACCAGGTTATTCAGACGTGGAGTTTGAATGTTTGCTTACTGTTGAACCCGGACTGGACTGATATGGATCAAGGATCCATTTGCCTTATGTTGCATTGTATTTAGGATTTATAGCCTTCTTTTGTTGTCGGTTGTAATTTTGATGTTTACTCGTTCCTGTTGTATTTTGAGACTTGTTCCCCTTATTGTATGGATTCACTGAATCCTTTAATTGCATTTAGTTGTTCTATTGTAATTCCACCTGGTGCTATGTGATTTCCGTGATATTCCGAGCCTCGGCTTGGGGGTGTTACAAGTCTGAACACTGATTACGAGGAATTGACTTTTTGCCTTTACATACTTTTCAAAGAACATTCCACTTGTCTTTACAAAAGTGCTTACGTGTGTAAAGGTGGTTGGTTAAAAGGATTATTGTCATATTGATGTGACTTTATCATTGTACCTTAACCAATGCATTTAATGACCTTGTCGGTTCATTAAATGCATGCAACCATATTTGTACGGCACAAATTCACTGGTGAATTTGTTTGCCTATAAATACAAATCATTTCCTTGTTAAAATTACTTTTAGCAATTAAGGTGAATTTGTCTAAATACTCTCGATCGTAACAGGGATACTTCACAACTTTAAGTATTTCGATCTAAAGAGGTTATTTAGCAAATATAGATCATTTGTAATTCATAGGTTGTTAGGATACTTACATATTTGTATTATCTTGATTCCGCACAACCTTTGTATTTTATTTAACATCATAAATAAAATACACTTGAAAAATTACATTGTGTTCCACCTTTATTTTATTGTTTTTAGTCTTGTATTACGTTGTTTATATACTTGCATTTATATTCAAGTAATACTAGTCCAATCTAGTGCTTATTAGACTTGTTGTATTTTACACTTTGGGTTAACCATCAAGTGAGGGACTTCACAATTGGTATCAGAGCAGAAGGCTAATATACTTGCCTAGATCTGTTTCACGATGGCCGACCCAGAAAATACACAAGGTAATTCCGAACCTATTTTTAATGAACCACCACCTGTCATAAACACTAATCCTCCACCTTCTCCTACTCCTGCTTCTCCACATGTGCATGTGCACTATTCAAACAATCCTGTTCCTAAATTCAGTGGGAATAGCGATAAATTTGGTACGTGGAAAGCTAGGATGATATTGCATATCACTGGTATTGAGAGAAATATGATGAAGATCTTAAATGAAGGACCTTACATCCCATCATCACCTCTCAATGCTCTTCTTGATCCAACTGGATCTAGAAGAGGCAGGAAAAGAGGGAGGAACATTGGTCTGAAGAGGAGAGGAGATTGGTAAATCTAGATACCCTTCTCAAAAACATGATCCTCGGGGATGTTCCAGAAACCCTAATTCCCACACTAGTTCTTTTTCCCAGTGCTAAAACCATGTGGGATGAACTAGTGAACCAGTATGAAGGAGGAGATGACACCATTGTCACCAGAAAGGTCTCCTTAAACAAGAGGTATGAGTCATTTTTTGCTCAGCCCAATGAGTCTCTCACTGGTACTTACACCAGATTTATGAGCATCATTAACCAGTTGAGAGGACTGGGGGTTTGAGAAAGACAAGGATATACTTCTGGAGAAATTTTGTGATATTTTACCCACCAAATGGTCTCACATGATCCTGGTCTTAAGACAAGGTAAAACTCTGCACACTCACACTCTTTCAACTCTATATGGAGCTTTCAGATACACTAAGGAAAATCAAGCTCAGAGAGTTGTGGCAGAACAAGATGCCTATAACCATGCCTCCAGTAGTTCCAGTGTGGTTAGTCATACTGAACCACAAAGTACAACACTAATATCTTCTGAGAATGTATTTTCTATGAAGAAGATGGTGTCTGAATTCATGGAATCTGGAGAATCTAGTCTTATCTCTCCAGACTGTGATGAATCTGAAAATGATGACCTAGTTGCAATGATTGCTAAAACGTTTAACCGTTTCAAAGCAAGAGCAAATAGGCCATCTGGATAATTTGCATCCAGTTCTTCTACTGATAAGACCAATCTGACATGCTTTAAGTATGGCAGAAAAGGTCATTTCATGAAAGATTGCAAGTCCAGTCAGTTTGTATCCCAGCCTGGTCCATTTACTTCTAATAAAAAGCCTGATGATAGCTATAAATCTAAATATAAAAAGCTTAAGGCTCAAATTGCTCTCATGGCACAACAAATGAAAAATAATAAGTGCATGATTGCAACAACTGAAGAGAAATGGGTTCCTTCTGATGATTCATCCGCTGATGAAGAAGAAGAAAGATATTGCTGTTACATGGCTCTGGCAGACGAGGAGCATCTGGTGAAGGAAGATGTCACATCTGGAAGATGGGTGGACATTGTTATCAAAAAGGTCAGTGATTATGATGTTGAAACTGACACTGAACTAAAATTGGACATTGCTGAAGCTCTTAATTCTGATTTAATCTTTGTTGAAACTGTTAGATCTGACTGTGTAAATGGTCTAGAAACTGATTTTTCTGAAATTACAGTTTTAAAATCAAAATTAAAGGAACTTCAAGACATTGAACTGGCATTTCAAGCCCAGTTCTGGTAACTGAACAACTGATTCAAGAAAAACAAGATCTTGAAGTCATTTTAGAAAAAGAAAAACTGGTTATTAAATCATGGCTTGAAACCAGAAAGCCATATGATGCTGGAGTAAATCAATTTCCCACTAAAAAATGTGCTTATTTAGATGGAAATACTCATGTTGCATCATTAATACCAGTAATTGATCGGTTACCAGAGGGATTCAGGCCCATTACCATTTATGATGAGCCTGTAACTCCTAAGGCCAATATTTTCCCAGTTCAATCCCCAGAGGTTAAGACTGGAGCATTCCAGATGACTGCTCCAGTTAAAAAGGTCAATCGAAATAAACCTTTGCCTCAGACTGCTTCTAAAGGAACCTTCAGTTCAAAAGAAAAAGAATGTATCCCTACCTAAGCCTAGAGTCCAGTCAACTGGAAAGGCTCAGGTGTCATCTGATGAAAGTATTCTGTTAAGGTTAGAGAGCCAGTTTCAATTACTGACTCGTCAATTTCAAAGTTGTAATGCAAGATTGAACAAATTTGAAGGTACTTCATCTGGCCCTAAACAAAATACCAAACCTTTTTCAAAGAAAGATAAATATATTTCTCCAGGTGAGAAAAAGAAAAAGGTTTCAAAACTATCAACCCAGTGGTCTTTTCAACTAAGACTACTGTTGAAGAAAGAACTCAACCAGATACCCCCAGGGACCTATAAGGGAGGGTCCAGTGAACCCATCAGTCGATGGGTTCCTAAATCTAACTGATATATCTGGTGGATGTGCAGGGTGATCGAAAGAAATTTATCTGGTATCTTGACAGTGCAGCTGGCAGGACAATGACCGGATGTAAGACCCTGCTGGAGGAGTTCATAATTTCTGATGGACCCTCCATTACTTTTGGAAATGATGGTTGTGGAAAAACTGAGGGGTATGGTGTTCTGAACAATGGACAAGTCAAATTCAGACAAGTTGCATTTGTGAATGGTTTGAAATATAACCTGATCAGTGTCAGTCAACTGTGTGATGATGGCTATCAAGTTCTATTCAATATTGCTCAGGGCATTGTATTCAACAAGGACTGGAAGGTAGTATTGATTGCTCCCAGAAGGAATGTGTATGTGATGGATATGGAAAGCTCTCCTTCAGAGCAGTGTTTCTATACTCAAGCTGATGAAGACACAAACTGGTTATGGCACAAAAGGTTATCCCATTTAAATTTCAAAAATATTAATAAGTTGTCTAGAAAACAACTGGCAGATGGGATACCTTCAGTTTCCTTCAAAAAGGAAAGGCCATGTCCAGGATGTGAGATGGGTAAGCAGAAACGTACCAGTTTCAAGACCAGACAGAATTTCAGCATATCTGAACCACTTCATATGCTTCATATGGACCTCTTTCGTCCAGTGAATGTTCAGACTCGTGCTGGTAAAAGATACACCCTGGTGATCGTAGATGAATTCCCCAGATATTGTTGGGTGATCTTTCTCAGGTCTAAAAGTGAAGCTGCTGCTGAAATCATCAGTCTTCTCAAGCAAATTGAGCTCAAGTACAGTCGAAAGGTGGGTCAGTTAAGAAGTGACAATGGAACAGAATTCCAGAATGCAACTCTGGAGTCATTCTGTACTGACACTGGCATCTCCTAGAATTTCTCATCAGCCCGCTCTCCAGAACAGAATGGAGTGGTGGAAAGGAAAAATCAAACGCTGATAGAAGCTGCCAGGAGTATGCTTGCTGAATCTGGTCTTCCTACCAGTTTCTGGGCTGAAGCAATTGCAACTGCTTGCCACACCCAGAATCGATCAGTGTATGTGAAGCGACACAAGAAGACATCCTATGAAATATTAAGAAATAGAAAACCAAATATTGGTTATTTTCACGTTTTTGGATGTCCAGTTTACATCCTGAACGACTCCAGTCAGTTGGGCAAATTTGATGCCAAAGCTGATGAAGGATATTTCTTAGGATATTCAGCCATTCGCAAGGCCTTCAGAGTCTATAACAAGAGACTGGAGAAGGTCCATGAGTCAATTCATGTCACATTTGATGAATCAAATGCTGCAATCAATAAAAAGCCAACCCTTGATACACCCCCAGTAACTCCAATTATCTTCTGTGAATCTGATCCTATCAACTACAATAAAGATTCACCTGAAGAAGTTTCCAGTCATCCTGATCTGGAACCTGTTCAGACTAAGAAACCCTCCAGTAGTACTCCATTCTATCCTTCAATTATTTTCAAGCTACCCTCTGAAATTATTATTGGATCAGATGTTCGTACTACTCCCCCAGTATCAGTCCCAGTTGAGACTGAACCAGTACTTCAAGAAATGCCTTCAGTTGAAGAATTTCATGATGCAAATCGTGATTTAAATGATTCAGATGAAGATGTTGAAGTAGTCTGGCAAGATCCTCCCCTGAAGCAACACCAGAGGAGACTCAACTGAACTCTTGCACTGATATTGTTGTAAGTAACAATCCTGGTCAGTACTCCAGATGGACAAAAGCTCATCCTATCGATTAGATCATAGGTGACTCTAGTAGAGGAGTTCAGACCAGAAGAGCCTCCAGTAATCAATACTTATATGTCAGTTTCTTATCACTGATAGAACCAAAGAAGATTGACGAGGCTATGGAAGATCCAAGCTGGGTGATAGCTATGCAAGAAGAGCTTCACCAGTTTGAAAGGAACAATGTTTGGTACCTGGTTCCTTTCCCAGTTGGAAAGAAAGAACCAATTGGAACCAGATGGGTCTTCAGGAATAAGGTAGATGAAGATGGCCATGTCATCAGAAACAAGGCCAGACTGGTAGCACAAGGGTACTGCCAGTCCGATATCGATTTTGATGAATCATTTGCTCCAGTGGCTAGACTTGAAGCGATCAGAATATTCTTAGCATTTGTTGCTCATCATCAATTCAAGGTCTACCAGATGGACGTAAAAGTGCATTTTTGAATGGAAAACTTGAAGAAGAAGTTTATGTCAGACAACCACCAGGTTTCATTGATGAAAAACATCCCCACTGGGTATATCGTCTGGACAAAGAACTTTATGGTCTCAGACAAGCTCCACGTGCCTGGTATGATACTCTGACTAAACATTTATTGAAAAATGGTTTTAAAAGAGGTGCAATTGACAATACCTTATTTATTCTTCATGAAAAAGGTAATCTTCTGATGGTACAAATTTATGTTGATGATATTATTTTTGGGTCTACTGATGAAAACATGTGCAAGAAATTTCAAAAATAATGTCGACTGAATATGAGATGAGTTTAATGGGTGAATTAACATATTTTCTAGGACTCCAGATTAAACAGACCAGAGATGGTATTTTTATTAATCAAGAGAAATATGTTAGAGATCTTTTAAAGAAATATGATATGAACTCTTCACCATCTAAACCACTCCAATTTCTGCACCACTGACACTGGACTCAGATCCAGATGGTAAACCAGTGAACATCACTGTCTATAGAGGCATGGTTGGTTCACTGATGTATTTAACTGCCAGTAGACCAGATATTATGTTTTCAACATGTTTATGTGCCAGATATCAGTCTAATCCAAAAGAATCTCATATGCTTGTTGTAAAGCGCATACTGAAATACCTTAAGGGTGTCCCCAGTTTGGGTCTTTGGTATCCCAAAGGCTCAGGCATGGATCTAATGGGTTATTCAGATTCAGATCATGCAGGTTGTAAGATAGACAGGAAATCTACTACTGGTGGATGTCATTTCCTTGGTGGCAAACTGGTCAGCTGGACCAGTAAGAAGCAAACTTCAGATTCATTATCCACTGCTGAAGCTGAATACGTGTCTGCAGCCAGTTGTTGTGCTCAGATACTCTGGATGAAGAACCAGTTGCTTGATTATGGTATTAATTATTCAAAGACCCCAATCTTTTGTGATAATACCAGTGTCATTGCTATCTCGAACAATCCAGTCATGCACTCAAAACGAAGCACATTGATCTCAGGTATCACTTCATTCGTGACAATATTGTGAAAAGCAATATTGAACTCCATTTTATTCCCACTGACAAACAACTCGCTGACATTTTTACTAAACCACTCTTGTTGGTGAGTTGGGAATGTTAAACCCTTAAATATGGAACCTTGGTATTGAACGCCTTTGTGTACTATCAGGGATCCTTGATTTAAAGATTTATACTTCTATGACTGCTTAGATATTGAACGCCTTTGTGTACTATCTCTGCATGAATAGATTTCTGAATCAACATTCCAGGGGGAAGACTGAAAGATATATTTTTGTCCTTAAAATGTTTTAATTTCAGGGGGAATTTATTAATTTATTTTTCTCACTGGACAAATTTTCTGGAAAATATTACTGGTACCTTGTAAATGTGTCCCTCTCACTGGTAATTAGATAGGTTGAAGTGCATGTTTGAGGTTACCAGTCTCTTTCAAATGGTTATCATTGGTACTTTACTGGAGTGTCCCTCCAGTGTACCATCAGTGCATGCTTCACTGGCATAATCCACCAGTGATACTGGAGTGTCCAGTCAACCTTCAGATGCACTGAAATGAGTCATGGTTTGTCAGTCATAATATTTTAATACTTGGTCATTGTGCGTGCCACGTATGCAAAATCTTTGAAAAGATATTTATCTTATTATCCTACGTGGCATGTAAATTTTTCAAACCTAATGATGGAACTTTTACCTTGGGAAGACAAAAAGTGCAAGTTGGGTAATGTTTGTGGGCTGTAAACCGTCACACATTTATGTGTGATGTGATATATTTAATGCGGATCTCAAAACCCGATCAAAATTATATTTGATAATTTCAAATTTAACCGTTTGAGTTCCACACTCTCTCTCCTATATAAATACCCACTTTCACTTTCATTAGCATTTACTTCGAACATATTTACTCCCAAAATTCTTCAAATTCCTTCATTTACTTTCATTTTTCATTCAATTTCCAATCATCAATCTCTCTCATATTTAATTCATCATATCTTTATCAAAACCCCTAAATTCAGCTTCATTTTCATCTATCTACCAAATAAAATGGCCCCAAGACAATCAAACTCACCGAAAAATCTGCTCGCTGCTGAATATGCTCCGGTTGCCAATGTTGTAAAGGCACCTCATATTTCTTTAGAGGCAAAAGCGATCAGAATAAACATGAATAATTGGATGGCTAGACTCACTAGCACCACTCATGCTCCACTTCTCTCATTGGACGACTGAATGCCTTTTTCCTCAGTTGTCCACTCTATGGTGCTCTTACTCTCAATCCCGGTAAAATGTATCATGATTACTTATGTGAATTTTGGTATACTGCTGTGTATGTTGAAAACACTCAATCCATCAACTACACATTGCAACAAGGCACCAGGGCCTTTACTCTCACTGCCGACTCTCTTAGAGATATTCTTCATTTAAATTATTTGGCTGAAAATGAGATGGCCATTACTCTCCCTACTGGTCTTAATTACAGGGATTTGTGTAGATTGATGGGACACACAGATATACTGGATGAGCATGGCCAGTTATCAAGAAAAGGCACAATCTACATGAGCAAACTTTCAGACTCATGGAGATACTTTTTCACTCATCTTGTTGAGTGTTTGGGTGGCAGTTCTGGAGGGTTGGACCAGATAAATCAAATGCAACTCCAGATTGCCTACTGTCTATGGTTTGGATATAGAGTAGATTTTGCTCAGATTTTCTTTGATGATCTGGTAGAGTGTCTAAGGGTGAAAGGTAGAAAACCTCACATTCCATATATTCTGTTAGGTCCAGATTTAGTCCAGACTTACTGGACTGGCTCCAGACTAGACTACTGGAACCTTATTTAGGTTTGTTAAGAAAACTTGTTTTGCTGGTCTCGCTCCAGACCCGACTACTGGAGCTCACTGAAGATCTGACCAGAAAACATGTTCTACTGGACCTACTCCAGACTTGGAATCTGGAGTTCCTCTGAAGATTTGTCCAGAAATAATTGAAGACTAGTGAGCATTTACTTGTACAGGTAATCTGGAGCATTCTCTAGATTAGCTCACTGAAGACTTCACCCCAGTCCAGATCTATTCTACTGAAGACATTCTGACTGAAGTCAAAGACTGAAGTCTGAGAAAGAAGACTGACAAATGGCGGAGTCCACTGGAAGTCTTACCAGATCTGCACACTGGAGGATTGTTGGTGTTCTAGATCCTGCAAGTCTGAACACTAATATCGAGGATTGACTTTTGCCTTTAACACACTTTCCAAAGAACAATCCACTTGTTCTTGAACAAAAGTATACGTGTGTTAAGGTGGTTGGATAATAGGATACACGTGCACTTGATGTGACTTTATCCTTATTCTTATCTAATACATTTAATGTTCTTGTCGGATCATTAAATGTATGCCAACCATATTTGTACGGCACAAATTCACTGGTGAATTTGTTGCCTATAAATACTAAGTCATTCCTTGAACAAAAATACTTTTAAGCATTCCTTTTGCATATAAGTGAATTTGTCCAAATACTCTCGATCTTAAACAGGGATACTTCACAACTTTAAGTATCTCGATCCTAAAGAGTTATTTGACAAACATAGATCATATTGTAATCATAGGTTGTTAGGATACTCACTTAATTGTGTTATCTTGATTCCGCAACAACCTTGTATTTTATTACACATCAATAAATAAAATACCCATGAAACATACATAATGGTCCACTTTATTTGTTTATTGCTTTAAGTCTTGTATTACTTTGTTTATATATCTTGCATCTTTATTTACAAGTAATACTAGTCCATATCTAGTGATTATTAGACTTGTTGTATTTACACTTTCTATTGGTTAACCATCTCGTTAATTAAGGGACTCACATTTGTTTTCTGTCACTTGTATTTTTAAGAGCTCTAGGTGACGAGTATGATTACGACACAAATCATTTTTCTGTGTGTGATTATCTGAGGGAGTTGAGTTCATTGAAATCAAGAGCTGGTGAGGTTGAAATTCCAGTAAATATGCTGAACCACTTTAGAAATGATGCACTTAATGCATCATCATCAGATGAACAGGAAGAGGCTCCAGGAGGGAACCAGATTGGTGAAGGACCCTCTGGAGTCCTCAGTGCTGAAATTGTACAACCAGTATCCCAGGTGGCTCCTACTCGACCAAGAACTTCCAGACGCCTTAGGAAGGCTGGAGTTCAGGTTAATCCAAATAGAGCCGAATCAAGCCATCCAGGTGATGTCATGAATGTAGATGGGTCTCCTATTGTTGAGCAGGAAGAAAATGTTGTACAGATTGTTGAGCAGGTGACTGGTGAGCAAGATGCTCGGTTGGATTTAAACAAGAGAAGTGGTTGATCAGACAGTTGGGACGGCTCCAGATTGGGATGAGGTAGATTCCCCAATGTCTGAAGGTAATATGTTTGATATAAACATGAATTTTCCTGGGTGATGAAGTAGAAAATGTGGTTACTTCTGTTATTGCTTCAGTCACCCAACCACTTATCTCTACTGAAATGCCACCACCACCAGAATCCATTACTGCACCACCACCACCACCACCACTTTCAATTCCACAAAACACTTCTTACTTCATTCCACAAAATCAACCACCACCACTTGAAACTCCAATTAATTTTCCTGAACACCGTGTGCTGGACTCTACTGTTGTAACATTTAAAGCTTTCACTGAAGGGGTCCAGACACAAGTACCTTTGGTGACCAGGTTGGCTTCTGAACTGGCACCTCCCAGTGGTCTCTCCACTTCTTCTTCAGCCGAGGTCCAAGGCCTTTTAAGTAAGGTGGCGGACCTGGAGAGATCACTCCAGTCTTCATCCCAGGTTGTTTCTGATTTTAAGTCTTTATTATCAAATAACCTTGCATCAGAAATGAATGTTTTTGCTGGGAATGAGAAGCTGGTGTTTGAGAAGATGAATGAACTGGTACTGGCCACAAATAAAAATTCTGAAAATATTAAAGTGGCAGTCCAGGGCTTGGAGGCAAAGTTAGTGAATTCTGTTCAGACTGCAGTGAAAGCTGAAGTTGTTCAACCACTGGCAGGTCTGACAGATGAGGTTCAGAAGTTGACTACCAGGATAAGTAATCTGGAAAGTAGGCCAACCCTTGACCAGAACTCTGTTGTCAGTTCAATCAGTGATGAGTGTGCTAAGAAGTTCAGACACGGTATGTTGAAAGAAATCACTGAAGAGATTTCTGGGTCAGTTCTTCGAACCATTCAAGATGGGTTGTTGCCACAGGTGGTAAAAATGATTGAAAATGAAATGCCAAAGCACTTGTCTTCAGAAATTCAAATAATCAAGAAGGAAGTGACTGAGCTAAGGAAGATTGTGAATATCACAACTCCAGTGGCAGGAAGAACATTTGGTGCTACAGACAGATACATGCTTGAACAATTATGGAGTGCCCACAAGTCTCAAACTGGTGGACATTCCAAGGGGGAAAAGTCTGTTGCCACTGAGTCTGTTCCAGAAGGATTGGTGAAGAAAAAGAAAGAAGTAGTTGTTAGTGCAATTGAAAAGGCCTTTGGCACTGATGTAACATCCGTGAGTTTTGACCCGTTGACTTTATGTGTAATTTGGCTAACAATTTAAGTTAATGAAATATTTGGATCATTTTGTGATTAAATGACAATGTGGTATGTTCGTCGGGTCGATAATATGTTTAATCGGTGTTTAAATGCCTAACTTTTGTAATTTGGCTTGAGAAGGAAACGGGTCGGCCCGTGGGTCATCCACGACCCACCAGCCCCTTTATGACCCATTTCCTTTCCTTATCTCATTAGTTCACCACATATCTCTTTCTCTCTTCTCTTTTCTCTCTAAGTAAAAAGCAAGACCATCCACCTCTAGTTCTTCATTTCTCTAGCATCATTTGGCGTTTTGGAACTAGTTTAACTCGAGAATCATCATCGTCTTCATCTCTTTATCATCATATCGAAGAATCAAAGGTCAAAGTTTACCCATTTTGCCATAAATTGGGTTCTAACTCGGAAAGGAAGTTTTGGTAAGTCTAATTCATCCCATTTACTTCTATTTATGTTAGTTTACTCGTTTCTAGTCATCTCGTACATTTACAGGTTCTAAATCGACTTAAAATGAGTTTTGGGTCAAATTAGGGTTTTGATTAGGGTTAGAATGATTTGGAAGTGATTTTGATGTTTTGGGTCGGATTTGTGGATTGGGTTATGTGTACTTATGTTTGATGGTGCTTATTTATGCTTCAAAACAAGTTTAGAGGTGTTTGGTTCGGATTTTCTGCAGGAAACAAAACTGTTGTTGCTGGTGTATGGTCTCACTGCAGCGCAGTGGCAAGGCAGGGCCTTGACTGCGGCGCAGTGGTTTCCCCCTGGTTTGAAGCTCACTTCCTGACTGCGGCGCAGTGGATGAAATGCATCCTGACTGCGGCGCAGTCATGAGGCCCTGTTTCGCACGTCAGTTTTCAAACGTTAATAACTTTTGAACCGTAAGTTTGTTTTAGCCATATGACCTATCGTTGGAATCGTGAGGGAGTATACTTTATCATGGTATAACCCTTATAGCTTAAATCCATCATCATTTCCGAAAATGTCATGTTAAAGTGTCCTTGTTAAAATCGGTTGAACCATTTAGATGCTTGAGAGTTGTGACGAGACCGAATTGAGTCCCAATTACCATCCAAAGTTGATTTACTCTTCTAAAACCTAGATAGGGCTTGACTCGTGATTTGTAATGTGTATGTTAATGTGTATGTATATGATCGATATTTAGGTTTTGGACGCGAAGCAAACATCGAACGACTGTAACTCAACTTTGTACCCAACTTAACTTCTTTGCCGATCAGGTGAGTTTCGTAGCTCCCTACTCAATAGAGATTCGGGCTGAAAAGTGTACACATACGTGTTGTTTCATTGTTTGGTTGGTTTGATTGACTGTTTACGTATTTTCTGATTGATTGTTGATTGATGGATAGTGTTGATTGGTTGGGTAATGGTTTACATATGTATTTGTGATATTGTAGTTTATTAGGATAGAAGTACGTACATGGGAGTCGGTGATTGATTGATTGGTTTAGTTGTTGGATTGTTGAGACGGTTTATTACGTTTGATTTGATTTGGTTGTGTTTATTAAGTATTTATTATAATTAGGGTAGACGTACATACATGGAAGTCGGTTTTACTTTCAAAGAGTTTTAGATGTGGTGGGAGAACTCGAAGAAAGTAGAATCCTCCTAAGTGTGTGTGCGCATAGTATAGTTTGGTTATGATTGATGAATAGTGATTGATGGCTTATGATTGATGAATAGTGATTGATGGCTTAAGATGGATGAGTTGAGATTGATGATTGTTTAATTGTGATTGATGCATATACGCGATTTATACGCAAGCATATATATATATATGTATTTTATATATATGATTATATATATATATATATATATATATATATATGGATCGGTGGGCACGCATTGACACCCTTCCGTGAATAGTGGGATCGGTGGGCACGCATTGACACCCTTCCGTGAATAGTGGGATCGGTGGGCACGCATTGACACCCTTCCGTGAATAGTGGGATCGGTGGGCACGCATTGACACCCTTCCGTGAGTAGTGAGACTCACACGTCTATGAAGCATGACGCTGGCATAGACCCCCTCCTGTGCGAGACGTCCACAGATATCGAGTATATAGACGTATATACATCGACACTTTTAAGATACAGCCTGGTTCATTGCGATGACAGGCGGGTATCGTTGCATACGTGACTTGTAGCTCACACATATGATAGACATCATGACTATTTATGTATTAGACACTGGTATTGTTATTTACACCTTTTGTGCACATTTATTACACGCTTACTTGTTTGTGTATCTTGATTGTGTAACAACCCTCAATTTCCGACTAGGACGATTTACTTCTATTTATCTAGATACCTATCCCTAGAGGTTTCTTAAAAGATTTTGCCTTCCAGACATTAAGGCATAGTGATGCTTGCCATCTAGTTCAGTAGAATTTCCGAAGATAGCTAGTTGCCTTAGAAATGCCATGAACAATAACTATAATCACTCAACACAATCTCGAGCTATAAGCTAGTTCTAATTGAACTTGACGAAAGGTCAACAAACCAAAAACTTTATTTCGAGAAGTTAAGTTATATAAATAATAATGTGAGTCTCACAAGTTGAGATAGCGACCAAGAACTCCTATAAACGTCCAACAATTTAACCATCAAGTCAATTTGAGTAAACATGACATAAAAATAACATGCCTAACTCAAAAATATGTTTACAAACTAATGTGCACATAAAAGTGCTTGAATAATAATAATAGGCATATGTATGTCTAATACAAATACAAAATATACCTAAAATGACTTAAGTAGTTAAATTAAAAACACAAAAGTGTGTATATGCATACACATACACACACGACTTATACATATACATATATACATACTCTTGAAACACAAAATAACTAATTATACATTACAAATAAACTAATATAACACTTACAAAACAAACACCCATCCAATATATACATACACATATATATACTTACACTATAATAAATAAAAAAAAAAAAGGGGAAAACCCTAACCCTAAACCCTTTTGGCCGTCCCCCCTATACCCCCACACACACACTTATTCATTTCAAAATTTACTCCCCTTCTAATCACTCTTGAAACTCCCAAACCTTCACACACTTCACACACTCTCTTTATTCTCTCTCAAAAACTCTTCCTCCTCCCTCTTTCTCTTCTCCCCCATACGGCCAAAATATAGCAAAAGGAGGCAAGAAAAATCAATCTAAACTAATTTTAATAATAAGGGTTTAAGCTAGATAAATTAAGGGTTGATTCAAGGTAAGAAAAGGGGTTATTCCAAGCTTAGATTAAGGGTTGTTGGAGCCTCATAGGTCCGAAAATTCTGCCATAAATCCATCATCAAAACCAAGTTCAAGAGGGTATAATCTTCATCCTTTTTACTAGATTAAATCTTGTTCTTGTTTATATTCAAAAGGTTTTATCAAAAGTTTATGTTTTCTTCTTGTTTTCTTTGTAATATACACTTGATGAAGGCAAGTTGATAGATCTTTCTCCTCATGCATATGCATGTCGAAATCTATGAGAAAGATCCAAGGATTCAACAAGTTTAAGACCCAAAAGTGTTGTTATAGATTCGTAGCTTCTAAAGTGATTTTCCTTTTGATAGATCTATATGTTTTTGTATATTTTGAAGAATATATTTCTGAGATTTTTCATTAAAAAGATGTTTTTATGTTGTTGAAAGTTAGATCTATAAAGATTGGTATTGAAAAGTGTTGATTTGAATGAATACATGTTAGATCTAAGAAAGTTGAATCTTGTTGTTGGATTATGAGATGGATATGAACTTGTATTAAGTGAAAAATATGTTAAAAGAGGTATAATAATCTGGAAATTTGATGTTAAGAGGTATAAAAATAAAGTATTAATCTTGTAAATGATGAACTCAAGTGTTAATAAAGCAAGAATGGTCATTGGTGTGTTGTTTGGACCCAAATGTTTCTGACAGAACTATTCTTCTGTCTTTGGACGGATAAACTGGGCATGTGAGGGCCGTTTCAAGCAAAACTTTCAAAATAAAAGTTGTAGATAAAAGAGTTAAGTTTAATCTCCAACTGGAATCACTCAAAAACAATAAACCAATCCAAAGATATGATTTTTCTACCAAAAGTGGTCAAAACTGGATTTTGTCTTAATGTTGAGTCAACTTTGGCGATTTTTAATTTCTTAACTAATAGGTTTCAGAAGTTTAAACTTGGTGAGAACTGAGTTCAAAGTGTCCCTAGCTTAAAATAAAATTGGGAGATTTTTCTTAAATGTTCATCATAGAAATCTTTTATAAAATATATTGAGTCGCACAGCAGCAAGCTTTCTGACCAACTTTGGTTTTGTAATTTTTAGAGGTAGTAAACAATGTCTAAAATTTAGCAAAAATTCACATAAATATGGGACACATATATGTCTCTGTATAAAAATCACCAACGTCCAAATAATTCAACTTAACCAAGAATGACTACCCAACATTTTATGAAAATAAGTGTTAAAACAGAAAATTCCAAGTAAAAGTTCTTCACAACAAAATAAGCTAAAAGTCACTAGATTACTACTTTAACCAACTCCAACAATTTCGTAACAAAAAGTATTATAAACCTACTGAGAATATTTCAAATAAAAGTTATAAAACTTAACTTGGTTATTAAATGGCAAAGACAAGCCTACAAATCACTAATTCGGTTCATAGTAAGCACTAACCGAAAGCTTTAATTCGCACTTATCACACCACCACCACGATCACGACTTAAGACACCAAAATATAATGAACATTCTGTAACTAATGGAATAAGGATGAAAATCCATTTTGAAGCACTTTAATTGCTTGAGAAATGAGGCTAAAATCACCATTTCGGTAAACGATTTTTAATCATAAAACCCTCAAAATAAGCAAGACACAAGAGAGGTTGAATTGATATGATTTTTTATGGATAAAAGTTGCCTAAAAGGCCTGAGATTTTTGACCAAAATGTTTAGAGATGATTTCTAAGAATTTCCATGAATTATTGAATTTAAATAGTAATTAAAAAAGACATAAAAATCCATAGATAAATTATGTAAATCAAGAATGAAGTTAAATCATCTTAACCATTGATAAAAATAACTAAAACCTACTGGAGAAAAATAGTTAAAAGGCAAGAGACATGTGTTACATAATTTAAAGATAAATCATAGAGTAAAAATAATTAATCAAAAATTATCATTAAAATAAATGGAAAATACACAAATAAAAGTATAAATCATGAAATTATAATTAGGAGCATATATATCAGAAGATAATTCAAATGAAATTATCCATAATTTATAAAGGCAATTATGACACTTAAAAGTATTTTTAAGGAATTATTTAATTAATAAATCAATAAAATGAATAAATAATTAAATAAATAATATTAAATTAAATATATAATTACAAATCAGAAAATATACATAAAATATTAATATTATAAGACCACTAATGTCAAATATTATTACTAAGCAAAGTATACAATGGAAATCATATAAACCAAATCCAAATTACCGAAATTCCAATAAACGTACAAAAACGTATAATGAGAAAACGACTCTTACCACCAATCTTTACAACCAAAAAGATGTGAATATTAGCAATACACTTGGATCCCATAAGTGATAACAACATAATAAAAGTGGCATTTCTTAGTGATGGCTTAAGATAGGAACTTACGTATATTAGTCCTATCGTAGGGATAGTCTTGGCTCGAAATGTGATTGAGGAATATGACGGATATATGGTCAAGGAAGCGATAGATGGGAAGTAACCATTTTGGATAAGTGAATATAATATGCGGCATATCAAGGTGAGTCATAGCCCCCTTTCAAACTCTTTTATATGTTTTACTTGCGGGGTGAAAAGCATGATTAATTAAAATGACTTTTTCTTATGAAATGATTCTTTGAAATAATGATAATGATATGGGAATTATATTGTATGTTCAACGTGTTATATGTTATATGATGAGCTTGAGTACTGTCAAACGGTGGTCCCCTGTACACTACTATTAACTCATTTGAGGCCTGTAGTTAGAGGGTTGCGCAACTAGGACTTGTCCCCTCATCCACTATTATAGGTAACGGTGGGATGTTTGGTCTGCCTTGGTGGCCACCTTCATCGCCAGTCTGGCCTCGCGGTGCTCTAACTACTATATATTTATGGGCGTCTCCATGGCACGACCCTTGGGTATCTTTATGCACGTGATTGACAGCATGTGCTTATCATTATCTTATCATTTGGGACATTATATTGATTATTGGGACATAACCAGTCTTAGTAGTGGCTCAAGAACAATCTCATCAAATTATGTCATGGTAGTACCATTGACCAAGGTATTGATATTATTTATGGTTGGATATTATTGATTGAACATACGGTTTGGGTATTGGACCTTATATGGAATCTTGAAGGCTGTTGAAATTGGAAATATTGAAGTATTGATTGACCAAATGGTTTTGGTATGATGAGTGATTAATCGATTGATATATTTTTCTCTCACGATAAATGAGACAAATGAAAACTTTATAATTTACCATGGATTTTCTCAACTATTTTGAAATGGATATGTAATGAGATTTACTTGCAAACCTATGCACTCACCAACTACGTTTTCGTAGTTGACACTTTTTCTTCATGCTTTTCAGGAATTAGCGTAATCTTTGAGGAATTATATGCATCATGATGTTTGCATTGCACTTTGGAGTCAAAGATCAAACCTTGTGACGGGCAATGGAATCCGCCTTGATCATTGTAGTATATCATCTCATGTATTTGTTATTTGTTTCGTGGACTCAATATCCAAGTATAGTAGACGTATTGTACTTGGGAATTGGTTCACATGCTTGTGCATTGTAAAATTATTTTTATCAACTAAGCTATGGTGAATGTTATCTATTATCCTTTGTTTTGAATACTCGACTTTCTGTACATCTCATCATTCCGCCGTGGTTGGGGTGTTACACATATATAGGCATAGGCATCGTCATCATTATTCCCCGAGTACCTCCCATATCAACCAACCACATTATAGGTTATACATTACCGTTATAGTTTACGATTTGAAACCAGCTTTTAGTTGATCCCTCAGCGTGTCAAAGTAGTGTATCTTACCTCGTAGTAGTGTACGCGAGCAAACAGAGAGCTAATAGTGCTTAATAGTAATCCCCGACACCTATCGTACATTAACATATGAAATATAAGTCATTTGGGACCTTAAAACGACTCTCGTATGACCTTAGGACTGACCACGTAAAAGTCCTGATTACACCTTACGAAGTTAGGCCTTAACTTCGTTTACTCTGTTCTTACGAACTTGAGTATTAACTTCGTTACTTTACAACTTACGAATTTAGACCATAACTTCGTTTGGCTTCATTTTACGAAATAGATTACGAACTTAATATTCGTTGGGTTTACTTCACGAAAAAATGGCTTAAACGAAGATAGTTTTTAACTCACGAATTTAACAAAACTCCTTCTTACGAACTTGGCCAACGAAAAATAGCATTAGAACGAACTTAACATAACTTACGAAGATAGTCATAAAACGAAGATTAACTTCGTTCGAACACTGGTTCGACTGTTTTTCAAAAACGACTAAGTTCTTCGATTTTCCAGAAAACGATCCGTCAAGGCTTCACCCAAAACATGATTTTGACACAATTAACACATTTTGATCATCCGGATCGATTACAAACTCGTTTAACATCATTTTGTACGTTAACTCACCAAAACGCTTCTTTAACCTTAATCCTTTGACAAAACCTTTTGAAATCAGTTTTTGACTCACCATAAAACAACCCTAAATCTGAAAATATGATCAACAAACCGATCATTACCTGTAATTAACAATGGCCGATCAAAATCAAGCCCAAAAGACACCAACAATCTACGTAAAACTTGAAGAGATGCTTTAGAATTTCAAGAAGGATTGAAAGGTTGTTTAGGTTTGTTCTTGAAGTGATTATGGCTGCTAAAGGAAGGAGATTAGGCTAATCCTAGCCCTAATCCCGTTTTTCAACTTTCACTTTTGTCAAATTTAGTCCTTGGACTTCATATTAGCTTTATTACACCTTTAAACACCTAATGGGGATATACATAACACATGGAAGCACTTTCGCACACTACATAAGACCTTTTACACATCATTAAGTCTACTTTATTGTCACTCATTAAAGATAATTAAATCTCACATATAGGGCACATAAACACATATTTTTCACATAAACATATCACGGACTTAGAATTTGACCTAACGACGTTAGTCAACATATACGTTTAAGTTTTGGGATGTTACATGTGACTTAGCAATGAGCTAAAAAAGTTTATAAGTTTATACCCTATGATTACACTATAATTTCAACAACTCTTCTAAACAATATTAGTAACAACAATGACAACAAATCCATCAATATAAGTCGTGCAAACTTCAAATACTTATTGCAAACAAACTTCATTGATAACTATTTATATCTTTTACGCGTTGTTTCAATGTGCGATTATTAAACCAAATCAATCTTGTTGTGTAAAACATATAAATAACATTATTTTATACACTTAAAAATGCAAATATATTAACAAATTTACCAAAAAAGATTAATAAAGTGGTATAAATATAAAATAAAGGAAACAATATATATTTTCGGTTCGGTTCTGTTTTTATGTTTCGGTTTTTAATATGAAATTAAAACCAAACCATAACTTTCGGTTTTCAGAAAACCAAAATAAAAAACCACTCGCTTTTTCGGTTTTTTGGATTTTTCGGTTCTTATGGTCTTTTTAGTTTTTGGTCGGTTTTTTTGCTCACCCCTAGCCTAAAATACAACTCATTTTTCACTTTCCCTCTTTTGTTTTAACATGATACTTTTTATTTTTTACCTTTAGCCCCCTTAATAGAACTCATTTTACTTTTCCTCTTTTTAATTTTTACTTCCTCATATTTATGTCCAAAACATTATAGCTTTTAATTTTTATCCCCATCAAAGTTTTCGTTTTTATTTCTTTTCAAAAATTTGAGGTTCTCAAGTTTTTATCAAACAACTTTCACACATTTATGGTTTTATCTTTAAATATTTGGTTTTAATTATTTTCCCCATTTGATTAATTAGCATCTGAAGAAACAAACTTTATTACATCACCTCATCAAAGTTTCAATATTTGCATTAATATAATTATTTTTATTGTTTTATGTTTTCAGACGTCTTATTATTTTTATTGTTTTTTATATGTTATTATTATTATTGTTACTTGTTTTGTGACTTTTTTATATTTGGATTCGAAGATCTGACATAAAAGTATTTATATTACTCTGATACTATTATATATTATTTGTATCCAAAACTTTGTCATGTAAAAAACATGTTTCGCGACAGCACACGTATACGAAAACTAGTTGAAAACTAATATATAAAATAAAATTCAAAAGTAAGGTCCTTCAACCTATTGTAGTAAATACTTCTTTTTTTATTAAAAGGAGAATTCATCTTGTCATATAATTTTTGGATATATTAGCCATGTTTAGATACGTCTTTGAAATAAAAAATCTTCAGCCCCAAAAAGCTCCTAAAAGTCTCGAAAGGTTTTTAAAATAAAAGTTTGTGTAAAAGTTGAAGTAAAAGCTCCAACTTCTAGCCATATCTACAAGCTCCAGCTCAAAACCCCTAGCCCCCGCTTGAAGCTTTTGTAAGAAACCTACCTAAACACCATTTTATTTTTTTAACCGACATGTTTGTAAGGAGAATTTTTTTTCATATATCTAATAGAAAAAAAGATTATTGTTAACTTTTTAAAGAAATAATTGGTTAGTGTTGTTTTCAAAAATAGTTTTTAGTTAAATGGTAAAAGTATTATAGTTAAGAGAATGGACCAAAAATTTGTTACGATGTTTGTTGGATAACAAGGGGCCGGATAATTATTATTTGTTTGAAAAAATAAAAGCTTATTATTAATTATGAATAGATCTAATTCATAAGGAAAAGATTATATAGTTAAATAAAAAAATGAAGATTTTTGTTGATTAATTTGGTTAGTAAAAGTACTAAATTGATTTAATAAGAAAATTTCTGATTGATCGATTATAAATCTTTTACAGCCTTTAAGTTTTGATGTAATTTGCATGATAGGGTTTTTTTCATCACTATTAATAAAGAAGCCAAAGATTTTTTTATTTTTTTTGCTTGTGCATAAAAAGTTTTTCTCCAAATTTTTTAAGATAAACTTTAATATAGAAAAAGAAGACCAAATACATAACTCATCACATGCCACAAAAAGCTCCACCATTCATTGTCTCTTCTCAATATCAATTGGTACATTTTGCATCCCATAGGGTGTTTGGTTTAGCTTATTTATGAAAGCTTATTGTTTTTGCTTATTTTTCACAACATATACCATACAGGTATATGTTTTAGCTTTTTGGGTATAAGTATTTGGGCTCATATAAGTTAGCTTTGAGCATCTTTCAAACAATGGTTTTCTAACATAAGTGACAAGCTTTTTTTGATAGAGACCTTATACCCTTATTTTATAAACTCTTATAAAACCTTATTACTCTTACTGCTTTCTTATTATTCCATCGTTATTCGCTAATACTACACAGATATGATTATTGCTACCTGCTTCTTTTTGCTTAGATTATTGCTACATGCTACTCTATCATTGTTCCATTGCAGCTTGCTTCTTTTCAATTAGGTGTTTATTTTCCCCCAATTCCTTTTGATTGAATTTTTGATTATCACTCTTTTATGATTATGCTTGAATTTTTTGTTAGATTTTTGTTCTTCCTTACTTTTGTTTGTTTTGTACAATACCATTAGTTAGTAGGTAAATATTAACTAGTATGTAAATAAATCTGACCAGGGGTGACGGCCTTTTACCGAAAATACTGAAAATTGACATTGACTCACTATAATAGTGATGATGATGACAAAATCCAATATGTATATCAATTATACGCTAATTGTGGCTCATTGGATCAAAATGTGACATGAGATAAAGCAAACATGTTTAAAGAGTCTTCATATAGATTGCAATTGACCTATTACCATTGAAAAAAATGATCAAACAATAGTTTTTATGAGTTAGTTGTTTATAATAAATGACGTAAGTGTAAAAACTCATAAATGTGGTATGAGTTGGTTGTTTATAATAAATGTACGTCGTAGGTGTACGAGCTCATAAATGTGGTAGGTGTAAACTCATTAATGTAAGGTCTATTTATAAGCTAGTTTAAACACCTTATTTTCGTCACAACGTAAGCTCTATTTCCATTCCTATTATCTTGATATTTCGCATTCCTTGATTCAACTTCATACTCATAAAAATTGTACACTTTTTTTTCCAATTAAGAGATAAAAGATGAGTAAAAAGGGCTATGACGTTGCGGAATCTTCACAATCATTGAAGCGCATCAAAATGTATGGTAAGTTTTATTCGTTTTATATTTTTTTTCATAAAAAGTTTTACTTGCATTTTGTAAGATGACTAGGCTCGTACTTGATCCAGCAACCTCCTTTCCGACGAACAACGTACTTTGACTTTTGAACATTCTTTGCTTCTCTCATCATTCGAATGCTGTCTCGGTACTCAAGCCTTTGATTGATCTTGGAGATTACTTTATCAAACACTTCCTTTTTCTTTTCATCTTGCTCATCTTCTTTCAAGCACAGCAACACATTTTTACAAAACTTCAATGTTCCATCAGAATAAGAAGCAAGTTCATCCATACGAATGAAAATCTTCTTCTTTCGGCTATTTAAAAAGACAACCCCAAAAGATGGTTCTTCGATGACATGACCAATACTGAGTTTTTCAATGTCTTCAGTGTAAAGACTTTGATCTGGATATGGAACATTTATCTTCCTCTTCACAACTTCAAACCCTATTTGAAAATCTTCAGTGAAGCATATTGAATAAAACTTGAC
>CM067170.1:83710206-83736095 GCA_034093135.1 Erigeron breviscapus | reverse complement strand
CCACCCCCATTGAGGTTAAAACTGGAGCCAAACAGGCTAAAGCTCCAGTCAAAAAGGCCACTGGTAACAAGCCTTTACCTCAAAAGTCTAAGGAGCCCAAGACCCGACAGACTAAAACTCCAGCTGAACCAAGGTCCAAGGTTCAGTTGCCTGATGAAAATAATATTTTGATTAATCTGGAAAGTCAACTCCAACTTTTGTCTCGACAGGTTCAGAGTTGTACTGCCCGGATTAAAAATCTGGAAGAAGGTTCATTACCTCCAGTTTTCAAACAAAATATTAAACCACTCCCTTCAAAACCTAATCAAAAGAATGTTCCATCTGGAACAAAATCTGGTAAAAATAAGGGAGTAAGTATCAAGTACCAATCGTTTTTACTCCTGCACCTGGAGCTGGTGAAAAAGCTCCAGATGCAGCCTCCGGTTCAACACCACAACAATCTACTGTGTATTCTGTAGAGAAGTCCAGTGAACCCATCAAGAAAAGATGGGTTCACAAAAATAACTTATAATTTTTGTGTGTGTGCAGGGCGATCGAAAGAAGAATATCTGGTATCTGGACAGCGCTGCTGGCCGGACTATGACCGGATGTAAGCCCCTGCTTGAAGAGTTCACTGTCCAAGATGGACCGACAGTGACGTTTGGTAATGATCAATATGGAAAGACTGAAGGATATGGTGTGCTCAATAATGGACAAGTCGTTTTCAAAAGAGTTGCATTTGTGAATAGTTTGAAATACAACCTGATCAGTGTCAGCCAACTTTGTGATGATGGCTTTAGAGTTTTGTTCGATATTGCACAAGGTACCATATTTAACAAGGATTGGAAAGTGGTGATGGTTGCACCAAGAAAAGGAAATGTGTACATCATGGATATGGAACCAGCTCCAAAAGAGCAATGTTTCTATACCAAGGCTGATGAGGACACCAACTGGCTGTGGCATAAAAGATTATCCCATCTTAATTTTAAAAATATTAACAAGTTGTCTCGCAAACAACTGGTTGATGGGATACCCCAGATTTCTTTTCATAAAAAAATGCCATGTCCAGGGTGTGAGATGGGCAAGCAGAAAAGGGCCAGTTTCAAAACTAGGCAAAACTTTAGCATCACTGAACCTCTTCACATGCTTCATATGGATCTTTTTGGTCCAGTGAATGTTCAAACTAGAGCTGGAAAGAAGTACACTCTAGTTGTGGTTGATGAATTCACCAGATATTGCTGGATGGTATTCCTCAGATCCAAAAGTGATGCACCTGCTGAAATCATCTCTCTCATCAAAAGAATTGAGCTCAAGTACACTCGAAAAGTTTGTCAGTTGCGAAGTGATAATGGTACTGAATTCCAAAATAAGGTACTTGAAACATTTTGCAATGACACTGGCATCTCTCAAAACTTCTCATCAGTTCACTCTCCAGAGCAAAATGGAGTTGTGGAAAGAAAGAATCGCACACTGATAGAAGCAGCCAGAAGTATGCTATCTGAATCTAGTCTTCCCACCAGTTTTTGGGCTGAAGCAGTTGCAACTGCTTGTCACACCCAAAACCGGTCAGTCTACACCAATAGACATAAGAAGACTGCCTATGAAGTACTCAGGAATCGTAAACCAAATATTGGATACTTTCATGTATTTGGTTATCCAGTTTATATCTTAAACGATTCCAGTCAGCTTGGAAAGTTTGATGCAAAGGCTGATGAAGGGGTATTTTTAGGTTATTCAGATATTCGAAAGGCCTTTAGAGTTTGTAATTATAAACTCCAAAAGGTTCATGAGACAATTCATGTCACATTCGATGAATCAACTGAAGCAATCAACAAGCAAGCACTGAACCTCTTCACATGCTTCATATGGATCTTTTTGGTCCAGTGAATGTTCAAACTAGAGCTGGAAAGAAGTACACTCTAGTTGTGGTTGATGAATTCACCAGATATTGCTGGATGGTATTCCTCAGATCCAAAAGTGATGCACCTGCTGAAATCATCTCTCTCATCAAAAGAATTGAGCTCAAGTACACTCGAAAAGTTTGTCAGTTGCGAAGTGATAATGGTACTGAATTCCAAAATAAGGTACTTGAAACATTTTGCAATGACACTGGCATCTCTCAAAACTTCTCATCAGTTCACTCTCCAGAGCAAAATGGAGTTGTGGAAAGAAAGAATCGCACACTGATAGAAGCAGCCAGAAGTATGCTATCTGAATCTAGTCTTCCCACCAGTTTTTGGGCTGAAGCAGTTGCAACTGCTTGTCACACCCAAAACCGGTCAGTCTACACCAATAGACATAAGAAGACTGCCTATGAAGTACTCAGGAATCGTAAACCAAATATTGGATACTTTCATGTATTTGGTTATCCAGTTTATATCTTAAACGATTCCAGTCAGCTTGGAAAGTTTGATGCAAAGGCTGATGAAGGGGTATTTTTAGGTTATTCAGATATTCGAAAGGCCTTTAGAGTTTGTAATTATAAACTCCAAAAGGTTCATGAGACAATTCATGTCACATTCGATGAATCAACTGAAGCAATCAACAAGAGACCAAGCCTTGATATTACTCCAGTCGTTCCAATCCATTTTGGTGAAACTGACCAAGTTCATCAGTCAGTTGTTTCACCAAAAGATGTTTCCAGTTACAACAAATTGGAACCAGTTAAGAAGAAGAACAGCACCAGTGACACATCATTTTATCCCTCCATCAATTTCAACTTACCACAAGAATTGGTGATTGGATCTGATGTACGTGCCACTCCAATATCAGCACCAATTCAAACTCCAACTTCTCCAGTTCTTAAAGAAATGCCTTTGAATGAAGAATTTCATGATGCAAATCGTGACCTCATTGACTCTGATGAGGATGTAGAAGTAGTTTGGACTGATCCTCCTCCAGAAGCTACTGCAACTGAAGAAGATCGCCAGGTGACTTGCACTGATATTGTTGTGCACCAGCCTAGTCATTACACTAGATGGACTCGAGCACATCCTATTGAACAGATTGTGGGAGATCCAAATAGTGGGGTTCAGACTAGAAGAGCCACCAGTGAGCAATGCTTAAACGTCATCTTCTTATCTTTAATTGAACCAAAGAAGATTGACGAGGCTATGGCAGACCCAAGCTGGGTGGAAGCTATGCAAGAAGAGCTCGTCCAGTTTGAAAGGAACAATGTTTGGGAGCTTGTTCCTTGTCCACCAGGGTTAAAGAAAGAACCCATTGGTACCAGATGGGTCTACCGAAACAAGATGGATGAAGATGGCCATGTTGTAAGAAATAAGGCCAGATTAGTTGCCCAGGGTTATTGTCAAGCAGAAGGCGTTGACTTTGATGAAACTTTTGCTCCAGTTGCTAGACTTAAAGCCATCAGAATATTTCTGGCTTATGCAGCCCATCTGCAGTTCAAGGTCTTCCAGATGGATGTCAAAAGTGCGTTCCTTAATGGAACATTGGAAGAAGAAGTATATGTTAAGCAGACTCCAGGTTTCATCGATGAGAAGCATCCTCATTGGGTTTATAGACTGAACAAAGCATTGTATGGTCTAAGACAAGCCCCAAGAGCCTGGTATGATACTCTAACTAAACATCTTCTTAAAAATGGCTTTCAAAGAGGTGCAATAGATAATACCTTATTCATCTTGAAAGAAAGAGGTAATATCTTATTGGTACAAATTTATGTTGATGACATTATTTTTGGTTCAACTGATGATGCAATGTGTAAAAAGTTTTCTAAAATCATGTCATCTAAGTATGAGATGAGTTTAATGGGTGAATTAACATTTTTCGTAGGTCTTCAGATTAAGCAAACTGAAAATGGAATTTTCATAAACCAAGGAAAATATGTCAGAGATTTGTTAAGAAAATACAAATATGATTCAATCCCATCGAAAAACACACCTATTGTAGCACCATTAAATTTGGACTCTGACCCAACTGGCAAACCAGTTAACATAACTGACTATCGTGGTATGGTTGGTTCACTGATGTACTTAACTGCCAGTCGACCAGATATAATGTTTGCAACATGTCTATGTTCCAGGTTTCAGGCTAACCCTAAAGAATCACATTTGCACGCTGTAAAGCGTATCTTTAGATACCTGAAAGGGTGTCCAAATCTTGGTCTTTGGTACCCCAAAGGCTCAGGATTAGATCTAATGGGTTATTCAGATTCAGATCATGCAGGTTGTAAGATAGATAGAAAATCAACAACTAGTGGTTGTCATTTCCTTGGAGGAAAACTGGTAAGTTGGACCAGCAAAAAGCAGACTTCAGTCTCTATGTCCACTGCCGAGGTAGAGTACATTTCTGCGGCCAGTTGCTGTGCCCAGATTCTCTGGATCAAGAACCAGTTACTAGATTATGGTCAAAAGTATACAAGGACCCCAATCTTTTGTGACAACACCAGTGCAATTGCTATATCTCACAACCCAGTGATGCACTCCAAGACAAAGCATATTGACATCAGGTATCATTTTATTCGTGATCATGTTATGAAAGGAGACATTGAATTACATTTCATCCCCACTGACAAACAGTTAGCTGATGTTTTTACAAAACCTCTCGTTGAGAAAACCTTTAAACATCTCATCAGCGAACTGGGAATGTTAAATCCTTGAAACTGGAGATTTCTTTGTTATTGAACGCGTCAGTGACACTGATGAAGTTCTCTAGTTGAGGGGGTCCAGATAATCTTTGCTCGCCTGGCTATCGAACGCCTTTGTGAAACTATCCTGGCACTAATCGATTTCTGGATCATCATTTTAGAGGGAAAGACTCAAAAATAATTTTCTGACTAAAATTCGTTTTTGTTTGAAAATGGCAACTGGAGAACTCTTCAGTTGGAAACTGGTACTGGACTGATCCTCCAGTGACCAGATTCAGTCTTGTCTTATTTTTTTATAACGTTAGAAATACTTGGTCAATATTTGTGACACGTGATGGTACTCGAGTGTTTTAAACCACTTGGTATCGTGATCTGAACGTGTTTAAAGCTATTTTAGTACTTGACAACTGTTTGTATTGGGAAAATAAAAAGTGAGTGGGCTCATGGGTAAGATAAGCCGTCGTAGCATTTAATGCTGACATGGTAGCATTTAATGTTGACATGGCAAATTATGATTTTATTTCAAAATTCAAACTTCTTTTGTTAAAATATCTACAAAGTTGTTTTTGTTAAATAAAATATAATTTTTGTATTTCATTGGGATCTTGAATCCCTTATAAATACTCTTCTCTTCTACATTCTTTCATTTACTTCCCAATCATCAAAATTGCTTAATTTCTCTCTCTGCTTCACAAATCAAGAACCCTAATTCCCAAATTTCAATTTCATTTTCCAATGGCACCTAGATCATCCCGTTCAAGAGATGTAAATCTCTTGACTGTTCCATATGTTCCCTCACCAGATGTCAAACCGGCACCTGGTGCTCCTAGTAATGCTTCGGTCATCAAACTCAATCCCAATAATCCGATGGCAAGCTTACAAGGATCTCAAGGGTCCAATACCCTTATTGGTAGAATCCAAAATTTTTTGAAGGATTCTCCAATAGGACCCTCATTCTCTCTAAACCCACGCAAGTTGTTTCACAACTACTTGTGTGAGTTTTGGTACACTGTCACTCTTTCTTCCGATTGTTCCTTCATCAGTTTCACATTAAAGGATGGAACAATCCAGTGTACCTTGTCCGCTGACATATTGAGGGATGGCTTATGCCTCAATTACTGAAGAGAGGGTGAATCTCCAATCGTCTTACCCTCTAATGTTAATTTTCGCCAAGTCCTTCTTGAAATGGGACACAAGGAGTGCTTGGAGAATGGAGTGTTGAAGACGAAGGGTGCGATGACCATGAAGGGTTTTACACCTTCATGGAGGTATTTTTTCATCCACCTGGTGGAGAGTATGGGTGGGAGTTCTGGTGGTCTTGAACAGATTAACTCCTCACAAGCAGAAATAGCTTACTGTTTATGGAATGTATTGAGAGTAGACTTTGCAGACATCTTGTTTAGAAGCCTAGTACAAAAGCTGAAGGGCACAAGGGGTGTTTGTATCCCCTTCTCAAGGTTTCTCTCTCTCTGTTTTAAACATATTCTGGGCAGAGAAGCATACTTAAGTACAAATTCACCGTACACTGCTCCAGATATGTTGAGGAATTTAGACTCTCTGATATCTGAAGCTAAAGAGGTCGAAATTCCAGAACGAATGCAACTGGCATTCGCTTCAACTGATGCACCAATTGAAGGTGAGTCAGAAAGACAACTGGGCGGGCCTCAAAATAATGAGGGACCCTCCAGTTCGTCTAATGTTGTGGTTGAGGATAGAGCAACCATAACTGAAGCAACTCCAATCACATCTATCCCTGGTGAAGATACTTCGGTATCTGATCCTCCAACAGATGCACCCATCCAGGAAACTGGGGAAGGTCATCTGGAGACTGACCCTTCTGGTCAGCCCTCAGTTACATTCATGGATCTGGACATGAATGTTAATGATGAGGAAATCCTGATAGAGTCTTCGGATTCTGAAGGAACTGAAACAGACTTGGAGATTTTTGAGGCTTCTGTACAAGCTCAAAACCCTTCATCTCCAGTCTCGCTTCCAGATGCATCAATTTCACTTTCACCATCCCAACAAAATGTGCCTACTAAAATACCATTCCCAACTTATAACGATTCACAAACTGGGCAATTCTCACTTGCTCGAGAAATGCCACCCCCACCGCCGCCGTTGTTCACACCTGAGCATTCTCAGCATGAACAACACTTTATTTTTTCAGTCCTTTCTTCTACCACCACTCCTATAATTTCTTCAACTGCTGGTATGACAACTGGGGAGACTTCTTTAAGTTTGCCTCCTCCAGTTGCTCCAGTAGTAACTGCTGGTGGTCCAGTGACACCTTCTCCTTCGTCACTTGACAGTCAAGTTGTCTCTTTACAAGCCGATCTCCAAAACCTTCTTACCAGGGTGGAGGAGATTCAGAAGACACTTGACAAAAACACCAAGTCTTTCTCCAGATACCACAAGGATAACTTGACAAACATTAAGGTGGTTGATCTGGGATAACAAGTTTTCATCAAATGAAGTCTTGGTGTTCAATAAGCTAAATGAGTTGGTCACTGGCTGTAACACTCTAGCAACATCTTTGAAGGAAGCCTTTGACCTTACTCAGTCCAAGGTCACAACGTCAATCTCCAATCTGCTTGGCAACATTGTAAGAACATTTGAAGTAGATTTGAGGGAGATTGAAAGGCAGGTAAAGGAATTGATTGAAAAACCTGGCCTAAATGTGACTGAACTTGGAGAGCAGTTGATGACTTCAGTTGGTCAGAAGATAGAGGATACGCTGGGTGCTAGAGAACAACATTTGATTGAAAGGGTGATATCTGAGATCACTAAGCTGGCCACTCCTCAGGTTGATTTGGCGCCACTCACTAGTGAGATCAACCAGTTGAGAGGCAGAATTGAGAATTTAAACACCCAGGTATCTCTACATGCTCAATCTTTAGATAAACTGACAACTGAAGTAGGGAATTTGAAGAAGAAGGATGATGAAGTAAAGGATAAGGTTGTATCTGGTTTGGATGAAGACTCCAAGATCTTAAATGAATTAAAAACTGGTCAAGAACAGGTTACTGCAAATGTCTTGACCCAGTCAAAGGAGACCAACCATTTGTGGAGGTCTTTCAGGATGATGTATGGGATTTTCAAGGAGTGCAAGGACATGCAAACATGGCAGCCTCTTGACCGGTTGCCATCTCACCCTTCTGAATGGGAAGGTATTAGGGCAGGTCTAGATGCAGCCAAGGGGGAAAGAAGTGCAGTCCTTCCACCAGTTGCACCTGGAAGAACTTCATCTGGAAGACAAGCTGGTATGGAAATGGTTGTAGCTACCAGTACTGAAGCTGGTGAGCAAACTGGTGATATGGGTGATAGGGGGAATGTGTTGGATAAAGGAAAAGGTTTAGTTGTTGATGCATCTGCCCAGCCGGCCACTGATGTAATGTTAGAAACTGTTAATGCTGATATACTTCCTCCAGTTTCAGATAGTGATAGCAGAAGACTGGCTAGACTTGGCAATGATATTAAAGAAAGAAAGAAGATGAAACAAAGAAACCAAGTTGAAGCCAGGGCACATCTTGCACAGATCAAACTGCTTGATATGAGTGATGCCAATCTTTTGGGAATCACTAAGGAGGAGTATGCCAGAGTTAAGAATGATCCCAGGATAGTTGACCAGTTGAAAGAAATGCTGGATGTTGAACTGGACAGACACTATCCTGAGGATGAAGCTGAATTTGATGCCAGAAGTTTGAACATATCAGTGGAGAAGGCTAAGGAGAATAGGGCCAGTGGGATTCTTAAAAGAATTGCAAATGTTAAGAAGGTTGTGAAGAAAGTATTGAATCCACCAAGAAGGATTCCTCAACCAAGAAGACCACTGACAAGAGATGCTGACCTTAGCACATTTGTTGAACCAACTGGCGAGGTATCTAATGAAGACATCAAGTCCACTGTACTGGCTGCTGGTGCTGGGAGTATAAAAATAACAAATGAATCTGAAGCAAGAAGCTATTACTCCCAGATCATGTCAACCAGAAGAAATAGTGGTACTATCAATGGTGTCAATGTAACAATCAAGCCAGACACCAAAGTCTTTCAAGTTGAAGTTAGTTATACCAGAGGGCCACTGGTTAAAACTGACATTCCTGGTGCTATGCAGTATGGGTTCAGTGAATGGGTGGAAATGGTGAATGTGTTGGATGCGAAGGCACAAAAGAATAGGTTTGAGAAAGCATGGGTGAACTTCTTAAGGGGCAAGATTCAACACAAAGAAAATCTGGAGCTAAAGTTTAATATTGACCCTGAAGACTCACAACCTATTTCTTCAGTGACCAAGAGAAAAAGAACTGGCGAAGGGCCATCTCATTAAGTTCTTTCTTTTCAGTTATCTACTTGTATTTTGTTTTACATTCTGTAACTTGTATAAATTTCATTTCCTTGTATAAATGAAGTTACTATTTTGTAACCACAAGGTAGATAATAGATTAAAATCTAACAAACCTAAAAGAAAAATGTAAAGCATTTATTGATCTATAAAAATTCCTTGGAAAACTTAGATAGATTTAAATCGAACAAGTCTCTTCAGTTCACACTTATATAGATACAAGAACTAGAAAAAGACTTGGCAATATTTCTAGACAAATAGGGGGAATTTGTTAGGACCAGTTCACCTGGTAAACTGGCCAGTCTCCAGTTGCACCTGGAGACCCAGTGAAACTGTCTAGTGAAACTGGAGACCTAGATGATTTGTCGAGAAATATATTGAAGTTCAGTTGCACCGTACAGTCAACGCAACTGAAGACTTCCTCCAGTTGAGAACTGACCAAGTTGAAGAATCATTCCAGTTGAAGTCGAAGACAACAAATGGATGATAGAGAATGGCAATGGCAGCGAAGCCCAGTTGACATTCTAGTCCGTTACAAACTGGAGACCATCAGTGGAAAGCTCTTACAAAGCTTTACACTGATTACGAGGAATTGACTTTTATGCTTTATGTACCTTTACCCGGATAATAAGATTTATCTTATTATTTAATTACAAAAAGGTACATAAAGGTGGTTGAGTAAAGTTGCTTTATCATGCGACTTTACACTGCTTTTTTTAAGGAATTAAATGTTATTCCTTAAATGCTCTCAACCACATTTGTACGGCCAAAGTTAACATCCCAATGTTAACTTTGCCTATAAATACAAGTCATTGCACAACAAGAATATTTAAGTTGAATAACTTCACACTTTGCATACCTGCAATATTCTTGGTGAACTTGTGCAATATTCTCTCAATTGCTAAAAGGAACATTTCACAACTTTAAGTGTTTCGATTGTCTTGAGAAATTCCGAGTGTAGATCAATTGTATTTCATAGGGTGTTAGGATATTTACATTCTTGTATTATCTTGGTTCCGCAACAACCTTGTAATTTATTTAACATCAATAAATAAATTACACATTGAAAATTACATATTGTCTCATCAATTTATTTTACAAGTTATTTGTATTATTGCATTGTTCTTTACTTATTGTCATTTAAATAAGTAATCTATCTAGAACTTGGTATATACTCACTGCAACTGGTCGTCTACAGTTCAGTGCATATATTGCAAAGTAACTCCACCATCGACATAGAGGTGTCTTCAGTAGTACCATCTATTGAGTTAGGACTTACAAAGACATAAGTTGTTTAATTTAGAAAATGACTTTTGGATTGGAAATTGAAAAGTCAAAATATTTTTGAATATGTTTCAATATATGTTTGAGATTTCAATTGTTTTTGGTTGATAAGTATGCTTGACAAAGATGTGACTTGCCTTAGATCTTATTTTGATTGCTAGGTTAAGATTTTGATTGTTTTTGCATGCTTATGTTACTTGTTATGTTATTTTTGTTGATTTTGATGCATTGATGAAGTTTGTTAAGTGTGCAGGCTACAGATAATGAATTTCATTTAAAAGGAAAATGACATCAAAATTTCAAATCGCGATCTGAATTGAGGATTTTCTGCCAAATTCGTGACACTTCGTGTGGAAATTTCGTGAAGATTTCTCAATGCGATTGAAGACAAAATCGTCTTCTCTTGCTTTTAGAATTGCATTGCAACGGACAATAGTCTATGTATGTAACATGCTACAAGGGTATATAACCTTGTAATAACCTAGAACTTGGTGTAATAGGTTATAATTGTATTATCAAGATCACAACCTAAGACTTATTGTGATAGGTGTTAGGATATTTACATTCTTGTATTATCTTGGTTCCGCAACAACCTTGTAATTTATTTAACATCAATAAATAAATTACACATTGAAAATTACATATCGTCTCATCAATTTATTTTACAAGTTATTTGTATTATTGCATTGTTCTTTACTTATTGTCATTTAAATAAGTAATCTATCTAGAACTTGGTATATACTCACTGCAACTGGTCGTCTACAGTTCAGTGCATATATTGCAAAGTAACTCCACCATCGACATAGAGGTGTCTTCAGTAGTACCATCTATTGAGTTAGGACTTACAAAGACATAAGTTGTTTAATTTAGAAAATGACTTTTGGATTGGAAATTGAAAAGTCAAAATATTTTTGAATATGTTTCAATATATGTTTGAGATTTCAATTGTTTTTGGTTGATAAGTATGCTTGACAAAGATGTGACTTGCCTTAGATCTTATTTTGATTGCTAGGTTAAGATTTTGATTGTTTTTGCATGCTTATGTTACTTGTTATGTTATTTTTGTTGATTTTGATGCATTGATGAAGTTTGTTAAGTGTGCAGGCTACAGATAATGAATTTCATTTAAAAGGAAAATGACATCAAAATTTCAAATCGCGATCTGAATTGAGGATTTAATGTTACGGTCACTATTCACACGAAGATGTTGAAGAACACGACGCTCATGAACCTCTTCGTGTTCATAAGATTTTGATCTAATTTGTTTTTCTGGGCATGAAATTCATTTAAACAAGTCCAAGATGATACTAAAATCCGATTTTGATCGATTTGGATATCATATGGAGATGTTTTTCTGGGTTTTTGAAGGTCAACTTGTGCTGACGTCACACGAAGGGAATTCTCCTCGTGATGACGTCACCACGAAGCAGACTTGTAATTTTGGAAATTTTTAATTTTTCTGTTTTTCTTTTCGTTTTCTTTTTGTTTTATGCAGGTATGGCAGGACAAGGTGCTAATGCTCGTGTTTTTGTTAAGGAGCATAATGTTGCTATTGATATCGGCATTACTCAGCAAGGATGCACGGCAGAGTTTCACGATGTTCTACATTATCTCGCACGCTCGCGTATTCGATTTGCTCTTACCGAGAACCCTCCATTGATCAGAGACTATATTACTCAGTTCTGGAATTCAGCCAGACAAGTGCAGATGGGTGCTCATACTGTTATTCGCACTACTGTTCAGGGACGTAATATTGAGTTTTCTGCTGGAGAGTTAAGGACTATTTTAGATCTTGGTAATGATGAGTTAGAGCAAGGTCCTACAGAGTATGAAGAAAGTTTCTATGACGGTGCTCTAAGACGTATGGGATATGCTGGTTTGATTAAGCATCCTTATCCCAAGTCTAGTTTGAGAGGCAAATGGAGATTGCTTGCCTACTACTTGTTGAGATCTATTAGTCATCGTAGTGCTGGTTATTATCAGATGAATATGCAGTCGGCTTCTCAACTTGTTGCTCTTGTATTGAAAAAGCCTTACAGCTTTTCTCAGTACATTTATGACAGTTTTGTTAGACAATTGGGAACGAGAAGAAATTCTTTCTTTTTCCAAGATTTGTCATGATTATTATCAGACATAAAGCAGCTGTTTTACCTTTTGTTGGTGATACTTTTAATTTAGGTCGTCTTACTCACAGAGTGTTTAATGACATGATGTCACACTCTGCTGGTAGTAATGTTCCAGCAAATGTTGATAATCCACCATTGTTCGGATATTTGATCAAACCAGACTATGTTGCTCCAAGACAAGGTTGGGAAGATGAAGAACCTGTTGCTGCTGCTACTAATGATGCTCAAGATCAAGATGATCCTCAAGTAGAAAGAGCTAATCAGTTTGAGGGATTAAATGAAGTTCCTTTATTCACTGATGTTCCGGACGATGATTCGGAGATGGATGCTCTAGAGGAGGATATTGATGATCCGGCAAATCTTGTGATGCCGACTACTGGGGTTTCTAATTCTACCTCTGATCCAATAGATGTTGTTGGTCCTTCTGACCCACATGTTGTTACTGTTAATGCTAATGAGGGTTCAGAAACTGAAGATGCAGAAAGGCCACTGAAGAGAAGAAGAAGACAAGGGAAAGGGATTGACGCTATTGAGAAGATTCAAGCCCTTCAGCGACCTCAGTCAGAGATTGATAGGAGTTTGCTGAGTATCATTCTGCTATGGAAATGTCTCATACATCCGGATCAGTTGATACACCGTCAGTTGCTGCCTTAAGAACTTCTGTTACTGAAGTTCCAGTTTCGGTGTATACTACTTCTGTTGGTACTTCTGTTGGAGAGAAAAGGCCGAGAACCAAGTTTACGATTCATTTAGATGGTTGTCATGCTAGAGTTGTTACTGAGGCTACGACTGTTACGACTACTAGAGCTCCAGAGTCGTCAGTTCGTCAGGAGCCAGAGCCGATAGTTCCTGCTCCTAGGCCTCGTTCTACTCCTATTCAGGCGTTAGTTCCTGTTGCTACAGCTATGGATCGTCTGTTATTGCCTTTGCAAAGACCGCAGATGCCTCCATCGGGAACTTTTCATGCTCGTATGCCTTCATTTGTGACTACGATGCCACCGCCTGCTTCTACATCGCACATTGCTTCTACTTCAGATTCAGCTTTGCCAATACAAGTTCAGCTGAGTCGTATTGTTTCGGAGAAGAAGTTGTTAGAGATGCGAGTCACAGCGTTGGAGAAACAGTTGAACCTCCAAGCTGCAAAACATCAGGAAGAGATGGACATTATGACAGCACTTGTTCATTCTCTTGGTGATAAAATTGACCGATTCTTGTCTCAAGGGGGAGATAAAGATGGTTGTAAGGATGATGAGCTAGCAAAGAAGCAAAGAGATGATGATCAAGATGATCAAGATCCAGCTCAAGATCCAAATCGAAGTCAACCAAAAGATGGTGAGACAGAGAATCAAGGTCAAGGTCAAGATACTGATGCTGATGCTGTGATTAATTCAGAGACTGCAGATGTTCAGGGGGAGTCGCCAAGACAGAGAGAGTCAGAGATTGCTGGTACATCTGGTGCTAGTACATCTGGGACTCAGAAAGTAAATGCTGTGATGGCTGCTGCTCCAGATGCAGATCCTGAAGATTCAGACAACTCGTCAGATGATGAAGATTCCAATTCAGGTAACTCTAATTCTAGTAAACGTCCTGATTATCATAATCCACGGAGTGTGAGATCAGAAGAAGATAGATTACAATGGGAGATTGCAGAGAAATTTGGAAATGATCCTCATATTCAAGTTGAGGCAGAAGCTAAAGTATAGGAAAGTCATAACTTTGAGGTTGATCAGGCCAATATTGATCTTGATAGTGATCAATGCTCAGATACAGATCGTCATAAGAAAGAGAGAAAACGATTAATGATTTTAAATCGTTTACCATTTGTCTCTGGTTCTAGTTCTGATGATCCTGAAGACTTAGATTATCAACCTTAATGTTATTAATTTTTGTTGGTTAAAATAGATAAAGATTATAAGATAAATATTGATGTAATTATTACATTATATTTATGATATAATATTATTTATTTTATCATGTTTTATGTATTTATACTTATTTTTTATGTCTTGACTTATATATTTTATGTTCTTTTATCTTTGTATGTTTGAATATGTTAAATTGCAGATAAGCTTCAAATAGGTGCATTGGACGATATTGATCGTGTTGATGATGACATAGATAGTATCATTGATGAAGATCTGGAAGAAGGAGAATTTGTTTCTGAAGCTGATAGACGAAGGTTGATGGAAGAACCTTATGATTTCAATCGTGTCTTTAATGAAGATAGAGACATTCCGGTTGAACCAATAGCTGAAGAGGAACATTTCAGACTTAATCCGATCAGAGAAAGTCCAGATGATCCAAGAAATGCTGCAAAGTTAAGATTCAAAGTGTTTGCAAAGATAGTGCATGAAGAACATGAATATATTGTTGATCTAGGCTGGAAGATAAATGCTACGCGAGAGTTTAATATTAGAAATTTTATTATACCTCCGGCGGAGCAAGACCCTCAGTTTTGTATAAATAGATGGGTTCTAGTTTATAGAGGACGTACTGGTATGCCAATGGGTGGATTTAATAAACCGTCGATGTTTTGGGAGTTCATCTCAAACAAGGACGCACCTACGTATTTCTCAGTGATACAGAGTTGGTTCTATGATCATAGAATTAAGCTATTTGTTATCAAGAGAAAAGAAGGTTGCCAGTATATGTCAATCAGTGCAAGACATTTCCAAAGTCTTAGTGAATCTGATTTGATAGACTTAGGAAGGAGATGGTTCGTTAATCTTCAGAAGAATGGAAATGCTGATTATTATTGGCAGAGATTCCAAAGAGAAAGAATTTGGCATTTTAGTGAAAGAGGTTTGAAGCCTGGAGATAGGTTGATTAAACCTAGGCCAATGAAGAAGATTACAAAACCAGATGGCACAGTTCATTTTGTTCAAAGAAAGATTGAATGTGTTAAAGAAGTTCCTGCTATCAAATGGGATCAAGATTTGCTGACAAACATGACTTATTGGCAGATAGATATCAAGTCAGGCGAAGCACAGATGTTTGTTGATGACTCAAAGAAACAGATGTTGCTGCGCATGTATGATCCAATGCAAGTTGTCAATTTGTCAAGAGGTGATCAAAGAAGATTGATTGAGACACCTTGTTCAGCTGTTAGATTTTGGAGAACAGAAGTTAGACGCTATCAGAATATTCTTGGTTTTTGTTTGGTCGAGAAGATTCATGCAAATAGCATAAGACTTTGTTTGATGGTCGAGTTTGAAGTTCAAGATTAAAGAACTTGTTAAAGAAATCTAGTCGCTAATGTCAATGGGGAGTCTGTAGATGCAGATTTGTGTGACAGTAGCAACGTAGATTTGATTAACGTTTTTGTTCTTAATAATATCTGTGTAATTGTTAAATAATAAGTCATTAGGACTTACGTTTGTGTTTAATGATTACGTTTGAACTTTAATATAAGATAAAGTTATGATTAGTGTTATGTTTGTGTGTTATATAATTGTTTTGCAGGTACAAGAATGTAGAGCCAAGGTTTATAAGTGTCATAGAATACTTAAACGATGGTTGAACGTTATGTACTAAGCAAAATAAGCATCCAAGATACGCACTTCATGCTGACGTCATCAGTACGTTGTGGTGTCCTCGTGCTGATGTCAGCACGAAGGCAAGCCGTATGATGGATCTGGGCTTAATCACTTCGTGTGAAGCCCAAGCCCACACGAACACAAACCCTAGTAGTATAAATACATGTAATTTTAAGCGATTCGCAACGAATTAAGAACTTAGAAGTCGAATTGTTGCTCGTGTGACCTCCAACACGAACTAGCACTTCGTGTGTGACCTTAGGTTGGATTTAATAAACCGTCGATGTTTTGGGAGTTCATCTCAAACAAGGACGCACCTACGTATTTCTCAGTGATACAGAGTTGGTTCTATGATCATAGAATTAAGCTATTTGTTATCAAGAGAAAAGAAGGTTGCCAGTATATGAATCAGGCCTTTCACAAGCCAGTGGCAGGAAGAACATTTGGTGCTACAGACAGATATATGCTTGAACAGTTATGGAGTGCCCACAAGTCTCAAACTGGTGGACATTCCAAGGGGGAAAAGTCTGTTGCCACTGAGTCTGTTCCAGAAGGATTGGTGAAGAAAAAGAAAGAAGTGGTTGCCAGTGAAATTGAAAAGGCCTTTGGCACTGAAGCCATTGTGCAGGAAGAACAAGCTGCTGGTACTGATGCCAGTGACCCTTAATTTGAAGCATTCCCAGATATCACAACTTCTCTGAAGTCAGCAAAAGGAAAGCAAGATGTGGTATCTGGAGAAGAAATTGAAACTGCTGAAGGTTCATCAGAACTCCCTACTGCTGATGATGACACCTCAAAGAGACTGGAGCAAGAGTGCAAAATGATAGAAATTTTTAAGAAAAATCAAAAGGATGAACTGCTCGCCCACAAAAGGGAGATGGCAATCATGGGGACTCTTGATTCTTACAATGCTGGCAGGTTGGGCATACATATTGATATATATAAAAGAATGAAGGAAGATCCAGAGTTCATCAATGTCTGGATGCATTGGATGATGTTTATGTACACTCCAGGTAATCTGAAGAAGAACAAACTTATGATGTAGTAACGTATGGTGTCAGTGTAGCTGAACTGGTGAACCTCCAGAAGAAATTAAGAAAGAATGCTGGTGCTCTGGAGATAGAGTACAGGAAGAAGATAAAAGGCTTGCCCAAACTCACTGCCAAACAGTTAAAAGAAATCAGATGTTGCTGCGCATGTATGATCCAATGCAAGTTGTCAATTTGTCAAGAGGTGATCAAAGAAGATTGATTGAGACACCTTGTTCAGCTGTTAGATTTTGGAGAACAGAAGTTAGACGCTATCAGAATATTCTTGGTTTTTGTTTGGTCGAGAAGATTCATGCAAATAGCATAAGACTTTGTTTGATGGTCGAGTTTGAAGTTCAAGATTAAAGAACTTGTTAAAGAAATCTAGTCGCTAATGTCAATGGGGAGTCTGTAGATGCAGATTTGTGTGACAGTAGCAACGTAGATTTGATTAACGTTTTTGTTCTTAATAATATCTGTGTAATTGTTAAATAATAAGTCATTAGGACTTACGTTTGTGTTTAATGATTACGTTTGAACTTTAATATAAGATAAAGTTATGATTAGTGTTATGTTTGTGTGTTATATAATTGTTTTGCAGGTACAAGAATGTAGAGCCAAGGTTTATAAGTGTCATAGAATACTTAAACGATGGTTGAACGTTATGTACTAAGCAAAATAAGCATCCAAGATACGCACTTCATGCTGACGTCATCAGTACGTTGTGGTGTCCTCGTGCTGATGTCAGCACGAAGGCAAGCCGTATGATGGATCTGGACTTAATCACTTCGTGTGAAGCCCAAGCCCACACGAACACAAACCCTAGTAGTATAAATACATGTAATTTTAAGCGATTCACAACGAATTAAGAACTTAGAAGTCGAATTGTTGCTCGTGTGACCTCCAACACGAACTAGCACTTCGTGTGTGACCTTAGGTTGATTAATTACTGATTAATCGACGAAAGGCAGTAGCAATCTAGTTATCTCAAGAGGATTCCGCACTCTTGACATAACGAATCACGTCTTATTTACGATCCATTCAATGGTAGGGACTTACAATATCACGACTCCAGTGGCAGGAAGAACATTTGGTGCTACAGACAGATATATGCTTGAACAGTTATGGAGTGCCCACAAGTCTCAAACTGGTGGACGTTCCAAGGGGGAAAAGTCTGTTGCCACTGAGTCTGTTCCAGAAGGATTGGTGAAGAAAAAGAAAGAAGTGGTTGCCAGTGAAGTTGAAAAGGCCTTTGGCACTGAAGCCATTGTGCAACAAAAGGAAGTGCCTGGTACTGATGCCAGTGCACAAGAAGCTCAGAAGGCACTTGGCACTGAAGCCATTGTGCAGGAAGAACAAGCTGCTGGTACTGATGCCAGTGACCCTTAATTTGAAGCATTCCCAGATATCACAACTTCTCTGAAGTCAGCAAAAGGAAAGCAAGATGTGGTATCTGGAGAAGAAATTGAAACTGCTGAAGGTTCATCAGAACTCCCTACTGCTGATGATGACACCTCAAAGAGACTGGAGCAAGAGTGCAAAATGATAGAAATTTTTAAGAAAAATCAAAAGGATGAACTGCTCGCCCACAAAAGGGAGATGGCAATCATGGGGACTCTTGATTCTTACAATGCTGGCAGGTTGGGCATACATATTGATATATATAAAAGAATGAAGGAAGATCCAGAGTTCATCAATGTCTGGATGCATTGGATGATGTTTATGTACACTCCAGGTAATCTGAAGAAGAACAAACTTATGATGTAGTAACGTATGGTGTCAGTGTAGCTGAACTGGTGAACCTCCAGAAGAAATTAAGAAAGAATGCTGGTGCTCTGGAGATAGAGTACAGGAAGAAGATAAAAGGCTTGCCCAAACTCACTGCCAAACAGTTAAAAGAAATCAGAGATGCTGATCTGAGCACTTTCATTCCTTTGGATACTTCACATAGAATCAATCGTGAAGAACTCCAGTCTGCCATCGAACAGCAGAAAGTATCCAAGGAAACTGAATACATGATCCAGATGGCTAAGCAAAAAGCCAAGTATGAAGATATGTTGAAGTTCAGGGCTGATGCCAGAAGGATCATTGGTGCAGAGATCAAATTAGCTGAAAATCATGAAGGCATGTCCAGGTTTGAAGTAAAGTTGTCCAGAGAGGGTAACTTTACTGATGAAAGGAAGAGTGCTTCAGTCCAAGCTTTTGGATGGACTGAACTGAAGGAGATAGCCTTAACGTTCAGGGGGAAGACTGATTTGTCTACTGATGTTAAAGCATTTTTGAAGAGGATTGAGAAGGTATGGAAGAGAAAGCAACAGATGGAAGTTGCAATAGGCTATTGAAGATGCTCCTGGACAGACGTCAAAGAGAAGGGCCTGACTCTTGTATCATTTTACTTGTACTTGTATTTATTTCCCAAAATTGTAACGTATTTTCTGTTGATGGCTGTAAATATAGTTACATATTTTGATTCACAAGTAAGTGATCAGATTTAGTCTAAGTTAGAATTAAAAGATGAAACTGAAACACTGATGATCTATAAAGTCAAAACAAGTGTTTTTCAAGCATACAAAGTTGTATAGATAGAAGCTTGAAAAACCTTGCATTATTTCTAAACAAATAGGGGGAATTTGTTAGGTCAAGATTTACTGGACTATCTCCAGACTTGAAGACTAGAGAGTCTTTGAAGACTTGTCCAGAAATAACATTTATTGGACCTACTCCAGACTTGACGACTGGAGCCCTACTAATGATTTGTCCAGAAATAATGGAAGACCAGTGAGTATTCCAGATTAGCTCACTGGACTTCACCCCAGTCCAGATCTATTCTACTGAAGACATTCTCACTGAAGTCAAAGACTGAAGTCAGAATAAAGAAGACTGACAAATGGCAGAGTCCACTGGAAGTCTTACCAGATCTTCGACTGGAGATTTGTCAGAGTTCTAAACGTTACAAGTTTCAACACTGATTACGAGGAATTGACTTTTTGCCTTTACACACTTTCCAAAGAACATTCCACTTGTTCTTTACTAAAGTACTTACGTGTGTAAAGGTGGTTGGTTAAAATAATAAAGTCATATTGTAAGTCCCAACTCAATAGATGGTACTACTGAAGACACCTCTATGTCGATGGTGGAGTTACTTTGCAATATATGCACTGAACTGGAGACGACCAGTTGCAGTGTGTATATACCAAGTTCTAGATAGATTACTTATGTAAATGACAATAAGTAAAGAACAATGCAATAATACAAATAACTTGTAAAGTAACTTGATGAGACAATCTGTAATTTTCAATGTGTAATTTATTTAATGATGTTAAACAAATTACAAGGTTGTTGCGGAACCAAGATAATACAAAGAATGTAAATATCGTAACAACCTATGAAATACAATTGATCTACACTCGGAATTTCTCAAGACAATCGAAACACTTAAAGTTGTGAAATGTTCCTTTTAGCGATTGAGAGAATATTGCACAAGTTCACCAAGAATATTGCAGGTTTGCAAAGTGTGAATTCTATCGAAGAGTATTCGAAGAAGTAATATTCTTGGTTGTGCAATGACTTGTATTATAGGCAAAGTTAACATTGGGATGTTAACTTTGGCCATACAAATGTGGTTGAGAGCATTTAAGGAATAGCATTTAATTCCTTAAAAGGCAGTGTAAAGTTGTCGGATAAAGCAACTTTATTCAACCAGCTTTATGTACCTTTTATTACTTAAATAATAAGATAAGGCTTATTATCCGGGTAAAGGTACATAAAGCATATAAGTCAATTCCTCGTAATCAGTGTAAAGCTTTGTAAGGGCTTTCCACTGATGGTCTTCAGTTTGTAACTGACTCAACTGGGCTTTGCTGCCATTGCCATTCTCTATCTTCCATTTGTTGTCTTCGACTTCAACTGGAATGATTCTTCAACTTGGTCAGTTCTCAACTGGAGGAAGTCTTCAGTTGCGTTGACTGTACGGTGCAACTGGACTTCAATATATTTCTGGACAAATCTTCTTGGTCACCAGTTTCACTGGTCTCCAGATGCAACTGGTGACTGGCAAGTGTAAACTGGTGACTGGACAGTTCCAGGTGAACTGGTCCTAACAAATTCCCCCTATTTGTCTAGAAATATAGTCTAAGTCTTTTTCTAGTTCTTGTATCTATACAAGTGTGAACTATAGAGACTTGTTCGATTTAAATCTATCTAAGTTTCCCAGGCATTTTTATAGATCAATAAATGCCTTAGATTTTTCTTTTAGGTTTGTTAGATTTTAATCTATTATCTACCTTGTGGTTACAAACTGGTAACTTCATTTATACAAGGAAATGGAATTTATACAAGTTACATAATGTAAATACAAATTACAAGTAGATAACTGAAGAAAGAACTTAATGAGATGGCCCTTCGCCAGTTCTTCTTCTCTTGGTCACCAGTTTCACTGGTCTCCAGATGCAACTGGTGACTGGCAAGTGTAAACTGGTGACTGGACAGTTCCAGGTGAACTGGTCCTAACAAATTCCCCCTATTTGTCTAGAAATATAGTCTAAGTCTTTTTCTAGTTCTTGTATCTATACAAGTGTGAACTATAGAGACTTGTTCGATTTAAATCTATCTAAGTTTCCCAGGCATTTTTATAGATCAATAAATGCCTTAGATTTTTCTTTTAGGTTTGTTAGATTTTAATCTATTATCTACCTTGTGGTTACAAACTGGTAACTTCATTTATACAAGGAAATGGAATTTATACAAGTTACATAATGTAAATACAAATTACAAGTAGATAACTGAAGAAAGAACTTAATGAGATGGCCCTTCGCCAGTTCTTCTTCTCTTGGTCACCAAAGAAATAGGCTGAGAGTCTTCAGGATCAATATTCAACTTTTGCTCAAGATTTTCTTTATGTTGAATTTTGCCCCTTAGAAAGTTTGCCCATGCTTTCTCAAACCTATTCTTTTGTGCCTTCGCATCCAAAACATTCACCATCTCCACCCATTCGCTGAACCCATATTGCATAGCACCAGGATTGTCAGTTTTAACCAGTGGCCCCCTGGTATAACTAACTTCGACTTGAAAAACTTTGGTGCCTGGCTTGATTGTTACATTTACACCATTGATAGTACCACTATGTCTTCTGGTTGACATGATCTGGGAGTAGTAGCTTCTAGCTTCAGATTCATTTGTAATTTTTATACTCCCAGCACCAGCAGCCAGTACAGCGGACTTGATGTCTTCATTTGAAATCTCGCCAGTTGGTTCAACAAATGTGCTAAGGTCAGCATCTCTAGACAGTGGTCTTCTTGGTTGTGGAATCCTTCTTGGTGGATTCAAAACCTTCTTCACAACCTTCTTAACATTTGCAATTCGTTTAAGAATCCCACTGGCCCTATTCTCCTTGGCCTTCTCCACTGAAATGTTCAAGCTTCTGGCATCGAATTCAGCTTCATCCTCAGGATAGTGTCTGTCCAGTTCTACATCCAGCATTTCTTTCAACTGGTCAACTATCCTGAGATCATTCTTGATCCTAACATACTCCTCCTTAGTGATACCCAAAAGATTGGCATCACTCATATCAAGTAACTTGATTTGTGCAAGATGTGCCCTGGCTTCAGCTTGGTTTCTTTGTTTTCTCTTCTTTCTTTCTTTGATATCATTTCCATGTCTGGCCAGTCTTCTGCTATCACTATCTGAAACTGGAGGAAGTACATCAGCATTACCAGTTTCAAGCATTACATCAGTGGCCGGCTGGGCAGATGCATCACCAGCTAAACCTTTGCCTTTATCCAAAACAACATTCCCCCTATCACCATCATCACCAGATCCACCAACTCTTTGCTCACCAGCTTCAGTACTGGTAGCCACAATCAATTCTCTTCCAGATGGAGTCCTTCTAGGTGCAACTGGTGGAAGGACTGCACTTCTTTCCCCCTTGGCAGCATCTAGACCTGCCCGAATACCTTCCCATTCAAAGGGAGAGATGGCAACCGGTCAAGACGCTGCCATGACTGCATGTCCTTACACTCTTTGAAGATTCCACACATCATCCTGAAGGACCTCCATAAATGGTTGGTCTCTTTTGACTGGGTCAAAACATTGGCAGTTACTTGTTCTTGACCAGTTTTCAATTCATTTAGGATCTTGGAGTCTTCATCCAACCCAGAGACAACCTTATCCTTCACTTCATCATCCTTCTTCTTCAGATTTTCTACTTCAGTTGTCAGTCTATCTAAAGATTGAGCATGTAGAGATACCTGGGTGTTCAAACTTTCAATGCTGCCTCTCAACTGGTTGATCTCACTGGTGAGTGGGGCCAGATCAACCTGAGGAGTGGCCAGCTTGGTGATCTCAGATATCACCCTTTCAACCAATTGTGCTTCTCTAGCACCCAGCGTATCCTCTATTTTCTGACCAACCGAAGTCATCAACTGCTCTCCAAGTCCAGTTACATCTAGGCCAGGTTTTTCAATCAATTCCTTAACCTGCCTTTCAATCTCTTTCAAATCAACTTCTGAAGTTCTAACAGTGTTTCCCAGCAAGTTGGAGATTGAGGTTGTAACCTTGGAGTGAGTTAGGTCAAAGGCTTCCTTTAAAGTACCAGCCAGATTGTTGCAGCCAGTGACCAACTCATTTAGCTTTTTAAACACCAAGTCTTCATTAGATGAAAACTTGTTTATCCCCAGATCAACCACTTTGATGTTTGTCAGGTGATCCTTGTGGTATCTGGAGAATGACTTGGTGTTTTTGTCAAGTGTCTTCTGAATCTCCTCCACCCTGGTTAAAAGGTTTTGGAGATCGGCTTGAAGTGAGACAACTTGACTGTCCAGTGACGAAGGAGAGGGTGTCACTGGACCAGCAGCAGTTACTACTGGAGAAACTGGAGGAGGCAAACTTAAGGAAGTCTCCCCAGTTGTCAAACCAGCAGTTGAAGATATAATAGGAGTGGTGGATGAAGAAAGGACTGGAAAATCAAAGTGTTGTTCATGCTGAGAATGCTCAGGTGTGAACAACGGCGTCGGTGGGGGTGGCATTTCTCGAGCAAATCAGAATTTCCCAGTTGGTGAAGGAGTTGTATATGTTGGGAAAGATATATCAGTAGGCACATTTTTTTAGGAGGGTGAAAGTGAATGATGCGTCTGGAAGGGAGACTGGAGATGAAGGGTCTTGAGCTTTGACAAAAGCATCAAGAATCTCCAAGTCTATTTCAGTACCTTCAGAATCCGAAGATTCTATAAGGATTTCCTCGTCATTAACATTCATGTCCAGATCCATGAATGTAACTGAAAGCTGACCAGTTTCCTGGTCAGTCTCCAGATGACCTTCCCCAGTTTCCTGGATGGGTGCATCTGTTGGAGGGTCAGATACTGAAGTATCTTCAACAGGGATAGATATGATTGAGGTTGCTTCAGTTATGGTTGCTCTATCCTCAACCACAACATTAGACGAACTGGAGGGTCCCTCATTATTTTGAGGCCCACCCAGTTGCCTTTCTGACTCACCTTCAATAGGTGCATCAGTTGAAGCGAATGCCAGTTGCATTCGTTCTGGAATTTCGACCTCTCCAGCTTCAGATACCAGAGAGTCTAATTTACTTAACATATCTGGAGCAGTGTACGGTGAATCTGTACTATTATATGCTTCTCTGCCCAGAATATGCTTAAAACAAAGAGAGAGGAACCTTGAAAAGGGGATACACACACCCCTTGTGCCCTTCAGCTTTTGTACCAGGCTTCTGAACAGAATATCTGCAAAGTCCACTCTCAATCCGTTCCACAAGCAGTAAGCCATTTCTACTTGTGAGGAGTTAATCTGGTCAAGTCCACCAGAACTCCCACCCATACTCTCCACCAGGTGGATGAAAAAATACCTCCATGAAGGTGTAAGGCCCTTCATGGTCATCGCACCTTTCGTTTTCAACACCCCATTGTCCAAGCACTCCTTGTGTCCCATTTCAAGAAGTACTTGACGAAAATTTATATTTGGGGGTAAGACAACTGGAGATTCACCCTCTCTCCAGTAATTGAGGCGTAAGGCATCCCTCAATACATCAGCGGTCAGTGAAGCTGATGGAGGAACAATCAGAAGAAAGACTGGCAGTGTACCAGAACTCACACAAGTAGTTGTAAAACAACTTGCGTGGGTTAAGAGAGAATGAGGGTCCTATTGGAGAATCCTTTAAAAACTTTTGGATTCTTCCAATAAGGGTATTGGACCCTTGAGATCCTCGTAAGCTTGCCATCGGATTGTTTGGATTTAGTTTGATGACTGAAGCATTACTAGGAGCACCAGATGCCGGTTTGACATCTGGTGAAGGAGCATATGGAACAGTCAAGAGATTTACATCTCTTGAACGGGATGATCTAAGAGCCATAGAAAAATGAAAATGAAATTTGGGATTTAGGGTTCTTGATTTGTGAAGCAGAGAGCAGAATGAAACAATTTTGATGATTGGGAAGTAAATGAAAGAATGTAGAAGAGAAGTAAATGAGTTCGGAGTAAATAAGGGTATTTATAAGGATTCAAGATCCCAATGAAATACCAAAAATCATATTTTAATAAACAAAATCCCTTTTGAAGATATTTTCACAAAGTTAGTTGAATTTTGAAATAAAATCATAATTTTCCATGTCAACATTAAATGCTACCATGTCAGCATTAAATGCTACGACGGCTTATCTTACCTACGCGCCCACTCAGTATCATCACGTGTCACACATATTGACCAAGTATTTCTAACGTTATAAAAATAAGACAAGACTGAACCTGGTCACTGGAGGATCAGTCCAGTGCCAGTTTCAAACTGGAGAGTTCTCCAGTTGCATTTTCAAACAAAAACGAATTTTAGTCAGAAAATTATTTTGAGTCTTTCCCCCTAAAATGATGATCTAGAAATCAATTAGTGCCAAGATAGTATCACAAAGGCGTTCGATAGCCTGGCGAGCAAAGATTATCTGGACCTCCTCAACTGGAGAACTTCATCAGTGTCACTGACGCGTTCAA
>CM067170.1:83672508-83709206 GCA_034093135.1 Erigeron breviscapus | reverse complement strand
CAACATTTTAAACATTTAAATGCTTTTTATAATATTATTCATAAAAATGGATTAGTTGTATCACCTACTAAGATAAGTTTATTCCAAACAGAAATAAGATTTTTAGGCCATAATATTGTTCCAGGAACTATAAAACCTATAGATAGAAGTTTAGAATTTTTAAATAAATTTCCAGATGAAATTGAAGATAAAAAACAATTGCAAAGATTTTTAGGATGTTTAAATTATATTCATGATTTTTTCAAAGATTTAGGAATTATATGCAAACCTTTATATGATAGACTTAAAAAGAATCCAAAACCATGGACTCAAGAACATACAAATATAATAAGACATATTAAAAGTAAAATAAAATATTTACCTTGTCTACATATTTCTCATCCTAATGCTAAAATTATAGTAGAAACAGATGCTAGTGATTTAGGATTTGGAGGTATATTAAAACAAAATTTGCAAAATAAAGAAGAATTAGTTAGATATTATTCAGGTGCATGGAATGATACTCAAAAGAATTATTCTACTGTTAAAAAAGAAATTTTAAGCATTGTTTTATGTATAAAGAAATTTGAAGATGATTTATATATGAAACCATTTTTATTAAGAATTGATTGTTTATCTGCAAAATACATTTTAGAAAAAGATGTTAAAAATTTAATTTCCAAACAAATTTTTGCAAGATGGCAAGCATTATTAAGCAACTTTGATTTTCAAATTGAATTTATAAAAGGAGAGAATAATTCTCTTCCAGATTTTTTATCAAGAGAATTTTTACAGGGAATATGAGCTCAGATTCTTCAAAAAAGATTGTTTTAGCAAAAAACAAATTCTCAAGTTCTCAATTATCAAATTCTCAATTCTCAAGATCTCCTTCTCACACACCTCATTTTTCACCACTTCCGATAATACAAAATAGATTCGCTCCATTAACTCCAGGCCCAAGACCTAGACCTTCATTTTCATCTATTATACAAACCTTAGAATCAAAACCTATTGTTCAAAGATCAACCCCATCTGCTTCATCATCCAATTCTCCAACTACCATTCCTTATCTTACAAACCCCAATACTAAGATTATAAAAATTTTAGAATCAATTGAAGTTGAAAAGGTGCAAAAAAGTTTTTTCACCTTAATAGATTTTCTATATCCCAAAGGTTGTCATTTCTATAATGGAGAATATAAAACCAGAGAATATTATCAAGCTATTCTCGTTGATTCAGAATCTGCAATAATTCGACACAATTTTAATAAAGAAGATCCCTCTAAAATAGCTTATAGTCAAGTTAAGATTTTAAGAGTCCTTACTTTAGAAGATTGGAATTCAAAGCCTTATATTTCAAAAACTCTCTCAAATTTTCCTTCTTATCCTCAGTATAATTATTATGATTATCAAGAAGCTTGGGAAAAAACCTTTTTATTAAGAAATTATGATCATTCTTGGTTTTCCAATTTGATGACGATTTCTCAAATATTTATCCTACATGGTTTATCAAATGGTTTAAATATATGGGAATTAGACCTGAAGCTTTTCCCAAAGATATATCCGAAGCATTCTCAAAGTTTACAAATTATTTTCAACAAGATGGAACCCCTATTTTCGAATATACTTTACAATTTATGAGTACATTTAGAATCCCATGGATCTCTTCATGGACTTATATTTTCGAAGAAGAGAAAAATACACAACTTTCTCCACCTTTACTCTATAGACAATATAAATTCAAATGGTGGAATAAGTTTTCCATAGAAAAAGCAAATGTTCAAGTTGTCAACACATATTACAAGGAATTAACAAATCAATATGAAAAAAGTCTCAAGTCTCCAGTTCAAGATTCCAAAATTCACAAAGAAGATCAAGAGTATATTCAAAGGATTCAAGCCTGCAGTTCTCAAGAAGAAATGTTAAAAAGTTTTAATGAAATTCGGCATTCACCATCTCCTTCAAGAAAATCATCGCCAGACACAGAAATATTTCAAGATTCTCAAGACCCATATGATATGATGTAATAAAAAATTAGTAATATTAATAATGCATTTTCAAGATCAATCATTCAAAATAAAGACAAAAGACCTTTTGTCAAAACCAATAATTTAGCTTTTAAAAAAGAACGGCCATAATTCATCTACTTTTGGCAAAGTAGATTCCAATAATTCAAAAGAAGACAAAATAATGTTGAAGACAATTCTCAATTATTCAAAAGAAGACAACTCAATTATTCAAAAGAAGACAATTTAAAATAATGAAGATCAATTATTTTCAATGACGTGGAAAGACTTCAATTATCAATTAAGACTCCGGAAGGCTCAAAGAAGAAGGCTACTCTCCTATATAAGAGAATGAAGACTCTTCATCAAAGGCATCGAAAAATTTTACATTCTTATTTATGTATGAAAAAATCTCCAAAAGAAAAACTTCTATTATCAACTGCTCTATGTTCAAAGAATTTAGATTTTCAAATTATTGTAGCTCCTCCCGATTGTAAGACAATCATTTGTAATCAAGATTTTCAATCAATAAATTCAGGTATTATTTAAATTTATGTTGTCTTTAATAATGTTTATTGTCATCATTCATTTTTAATTCAATCTTTCATGTCTATATCTCGATCCTGTCACTAATGGTATCAGAGCCATGTTTTCTATCTAATTAAGGATCTTTATAATTGAATCACTATGAAAATTTATTTAATACAAGAATTTAATGAACAAATAAAGTATAATTTTAAGGTATGGGTAAGTATTGCGTTGGTAAGCCCTGTCGACCGACGGTTGGATTAGCGTAAAGCCCGTTATTTGATTTGAAAAGGGTAGCCGGACCACGACGGTATGGGGGTGTTCCCGGAATATAAACCTATTACTTTAAAATTAAACTAGATTTTTTCATTAAGATCTTTTGTATTAAAAACTTGTATATATATATATATAGTGAAAAGTTATTTTGAAAACCCATAAAAAATAAGAACTTTTAAGAACCTTTTTCACCAATATAATTAAGGGTATTATGGTACTTTCCTAACCATCAATTAAATTAAATAAAAACTAATAATTAATATCCCATATTTATCGGTTATAAATATCAGTAAGCACCTATTTTCTTTTATGAACAGTGAATCTTTACTTTTAAGAAATATATTTTTTCCAGTTTCATCATCATCCATTTTTCTTGTTACATAATGTAAATTAGCATTCCATTATGATCAATGATTGTTTACATATAATAATTTGGTATTAATGTTTTGTCTATAATCACTTCGTAACAAGTAAACCAATTGAAACAAATAGCAACAATTAGTAAGTAAAGCAATTCAAAACAGAACGTGCCATAGAACAAGAGTGAAGTGAGTAGCTAATGGAGATTTCATATTATCAAGTGTCCAGATGCATTCTTTATATGAATTTTAAAGATGATACAAATATAAGTCCTCTCAGACAAAATGAGACCTTAAAGCTATCTAAATTATCACCAATTCTCCATTGTAATTACGTGTTATAAATTTGTACATTATCAAGCTCATAACTAGTCAGAATAAATGACTAAAAACATGACTTCACCCATCTCCTTCAACATCTCGGGCCACTATGGGTTTTTCATCCATTCCTGAGTAAAATAGCTCTTCCGGTGTTGCAGAAGGGCGAAGATCCCAAAACCCAACTGGCAAGTGTTAGGCTTGACGTTTCAGCAGGCTAGATGGAACCTAGTGAGAAAATCGCAACATTTCTCTCCCCAGCAAACTGCAAACTCAAAGATGATGTATATTCGAAAGTAGCCACCATATCAGCAAATACCCTCCAATTAGGGGGAAAAAGCTTGAGATTTTAAAGCATACACTTTGCACCTGTAAAATCTTTCACCAGAATTAGCTTCTTTACACTTTCTTTAGCTCAAGAGCTTCTTGTATGCTTGATTCCATTTAAACTGCCTCCAAATGTATTCATTTTCCAAAAAACAACCAAGATTCACATGTGATCACTTCCAAAAAACAACTCTACATACATATTATCAAATTGATCACACATAATCATGAATCACAACTACTACTTAATCATGTTCCGCACATGCTATTTAACCATGGTTCACACATGCTACACCGAAAAACAACTCTGCATACATATAATCAGCTTGATCACACATAATCATGGTTCACACATGCTACACCCAAAAACAAGTCTGCATACATATAATCAGCTTGATCACATGTAAATATGTAATCATGGTTCACACATGCTACACCAAAAAACAAGTCTGCATACATATAATCAGCTTGATCACACATAATCATGGTTCACACATGCTACACCCAAAAACAAGTCTGCATACATATAATCAGCTTGATCACATGTAAATATGTAATCATGGTTCACACATGTTACACCCAAAAAACAACTCTGCATACATATAATTAACTTGATCACATATAATTATAGTTCACACGTGCTACACATCTAACTGCCTCCAATTATATTCAGAGTCTGCTAACGTTACCCCTATCAACCACATCCTCAAAGTCATTCGTTAAATCGATATCTCTGTCATTCGCATAAGTAATTTTTTCCTAATGAGGTTTGTTTTTGTTTCTTGGACTTCTTTTCACTTCTACACCATCAACATCAAAACAACCAAATTAAAATATATATGTATATCACATGTGATTAGTATCTAAGCACATACATTATCAGCTTAATGCCATAATCTAGATCACATGCTCATACCAATCGTTATTTCAAATTCCATAATAATAAAATCGTAACAAAGAAATAATACAGCCAAAAAATATATAAAATCAATTTTTTAAATTCAGCCCATATATAACAAAATCAGTCCAAGCAACAAATTAAGATAATAAAAAAAACATGAATAAAGTTAAAAGAAATTACCTTCATCCTTCATTCCTATTTGGTATGAAACCCCTAATCGTTTCAGGAACAAAGAAATACTCGACTATTTTTCAATTGGGACGGGAATCACATATGGACATATGGCCACCGCTCTATTCATAATAGATCATCAATGATTATTTTCTCCTTTTTTTTCCCGCTGATTACACACACATATTACTGATTTGATTGGATTAATTGATTATTTTCTCCTTTTTTTTCCCGCTGATTACACACACATATTACTGATTTGATTGGATTAATTGATTATTTTTTAGGGTTTAATTTGATTTTGAGATAGGAAATGGCGAGTTTGAAGGTAAAGTAGGTTATAGAAATTGGTTTTTGATTTTATGTATTTTAGTTTCCAAGATTTTGAGTCAATATTTAATATAAAGTGAAAAAAGTCTATGCCAATTCTACCCTTGATCACATGTTACGGGTTTTTTTTTGTTTGCATTATTTACACTTTGCCACCGTTATTATTGGTCGTCGATCACAGAATTGAATGGATAGGATTTATTGAAAGGGTTCCTAAAGGTTCCTACTTCTTTAAAGCGTTTGGTAAGAATGAATCATAAAGAATGGAATTAAAAGGGAGAATGGAAAAGAAACTAATGAAATGATTCATTTGTTTGGTATAACCAGAGAATCAATATTAGAAATAAGGAGGTGATTTACTTCTCTTGTTTGGTTATAATTGAATGGAATGGAAACGACTTCTTTTCTGAGAATAATTTGTTCTTGTCATCTACACAGTACAAGAATATATCATGTTGGTGTTCTTGATAAGTCAAACAAGGCATCTCATAAGTTGTCGTAGAACTTCTTTATACATGACACCCAAATTATAGAAACCAAAGTGAAGTTAAAACATACAAATTGACAAATCAAGACTACCTACCAAAAAATGAATATTTGAGTCATGTAAATCATAGTAATTTTGAGTCATGTAAATCATAGTAAACAAGTATAAATCGAAACAATGTATATCACAAATAGTGAATAACAAATTAAATTTAAATAGAAAAATAAAAAATAAAATGATAATATATGAGAAATAATTATATCTCTGATAGATCGAGTTTCATTTGAGTTTCATTTTACACCAAAAGATTTTTCTTTGATTTTGTTTGAAAAGAAAGATGAAAAATGACTATAAATACCTTGTGAAGATGCAGATGCAAAGGAGGAATAATATCCATCAAAAAAGAAAAGAAGATGATAAAGGATATGGTTAAAAAGATTTTCCCCAAATCTTGTAAAATTGTGTAAGGCACGTGACTTTCATATTTATATCCTCTTTTTAGATGGGTGCATATTCATTCACATCAAGGATGGGCCCGCGTCTAGTTTTGTTCTTCTCATTCCTTTCTCGGTGTAACACCCCAAGCCAAGGCTCGAAATATCACGGAAATCATATAGCGCAAGGTGGAATTACAATAGAACGAGAACTAAATGCAAATAAAGATTCAGTGAATCCAAAACAATACGAAACAAGTACCAAAATACATAAGGAGCAAATAGCCATCAAAGCTTACAAAAGAACATCCCAAAGATGGCAAATCGATCCTAAGTATAATGCAAAAGAAAAGGTCGATGAATCCTTGATTCATAAAGTCCAAAGCCCGGGTTTACAGCAAGCGACAATCAAACTCCACGTCCGGGGATAACCTGATTACCTGAAAAGTGTACTAAGCATAGTCAACACAAGGTTGGTGAGTTCGTAGTAATGGTCCATAAAGAACCAGCGTCAATAATCACAATGTACGAGTAAAGGTTAGCCATGACTTACAGCGAGCCTCTAAGTAACACAATAAAGTCCAACAACAAGATTATACAAGACAAGTAAGTGTATACTATGAATGCACGAAGGATATGCGTATCAATGCAAGTACCGAATGCATAATAAGCCAACATGCCTATCTTATGCGTGAACTCAAGTCACCTATGCAACGATACCCGCCTGTCATCACAATGAACAAGGTTGTATCTCAAAAACATCGAGATATATATGTCTATATACTCGGGATCAAGAACTCATCATCCATCAGATAGTGTATACATCTATACACTTGGATGTAGGCACTCCTCAACCGAGGGATTATGTACAATGTATGCATGCTTACCATAAATCGTATATGCATCAATCACAATCGTCTGTCATGAACCCACAATCAATATTCGTCAATCATAAACCAATAATCACAAATCAACCAACTATACGTACATACACTAAAGAGGATTCTACTTCTTTCGACTCCCAGATGCTTATATATAGGGTCACCCGCAGCCTTCCCACCACATCTAAAACCCAATGAAGGCATAACCGACTTCCATGTATGTACGTCTATCCTAATATTAATGAAATACTTAACAAACATAAACTAAGTCATTCAAATGTGATAAACCGTCTCATCGATCCAACATTTAAACCAAATCAATAAATCAATCAACAACGTAAGTAAACACGCAAGTTTACACTTTTCAGCCCGAATCTCAAGCGAGTAGGGAGATACGAAACTCACCTCGATTGGTTATGAAAAGTTAAGTTGATATAAAGTCGAGTTATTGTCGTACAATGTTCACTTCACGTCCAACACCTAAATATCGATCATATACATTCACATCAACATACATAAACACATATACGTAACTTAACAATTCTCGACAAAACCCTAATTAGGTTCTCAAAGTGCTTCTCGATGTTAAATGACTTTTAAGACTCTTATTCAATGTTACATAAGATAAGAAGTGAATTAGATCAATGCTCGCCGCGTAAAAAGGTCCAGAAAGTCAATTTAGGTCAAACAAGAAGTTCTGGAAATTACAACTGGCGTAACCTACGCCCCACACTGGCGTAGGTTACGCCCTTATAAATTTTTGGTGTAAAGGGGGCGTAAGGTACGGTGCTCTCAAAAGTGCAATTTTGTTGGCGTCTGGAGGGGCGTAAACAGTAGGTTTTGGCGTAAGATGGAGCATTCGGCGTAAGCTACGCCCCAAAGGGCCGTAACCTACGCCCAGTCAAAATAGAACTAGCGTAACCTACGCCCCATAGGGCTGTAGGTTACGCCCCTTACTGGGCAGCAACACGACCAGCAGCAGCTTGTGCAGAAAAACAAGAACCCAAAACCTATTCTCATGAACCAAAACCCTAAATCGAATTGTAAGGTTAAAGGACTCGTTTTGAAGCTACATTTGACATTCTAATGCATAAATACACTTACCCAAACCCATATTTCCATCCATAACATCACCAAATTCTCCAAATCGATCAAAACCTAGCCAAACCCTAATTCGACCCAAAACTCATTTTAAGGCGGTTTAGAACTTGTAAATGTACGAGGTGACTAGAAACGAGTAAATTAACATAAATAGAAATAAATGGGATGAATTAGACTTACCAAAACTTCCTTCTTGAGCTCAAACCCGAAATTAGGTCAAATGGGTTAAAATGCAAGAACTTCCACCTTTGACTCTTCGTATAGACGATAATGAGGTATAGATGACGATGATTCTAGTGTTATATCCTTTCCAAACACCAAGTAGATGATAGATAGAAGAAGAAATGGAATGGTTTCCTTGCCTTTTTACTTGAGAGAATGAGAGAAAAGAGGGATAGATAAGAAATGAGAGGGGGAGAAAGAGATATGGGGGGGAGAATGGGTCAATGGTGACTGGTGGGTCGTGGACTACCCACGGGCCGAATCATTTCTCTTCTCAAGCCAAAATACAATCGTTACACATTTAAACACGAATATAACACATTGTCATTTAATTCATAAAACGACCCAAACACTTCATTAACTTATTTTGTTAGTCATATTACACATAAAGTCAATGGGTCAAAATCTACGGATGTTACATTATTCCCCCGTTGAAAGAATTTCGTCCCGAAATTCAACAAAACACTAGTTACTAAATAAATGCGGATATTTAGACTTCATATGATCCTCTCGCTCCCAAGTGAACTCGGCTCCACGTCTAGCATTCCATCTAACCTTAACAATCGTGTAGCGTTTATTCTTGAGTTTCTTGTCTTGACGATCCAAGATCTCTATCGGCTCTTCAACAAAATTTAGGTTCGAATCCACCCTAATCTCGTCCATGGGCACATGATGTGTAGGGTCCGCCAAACACTTGCGCAGATTGCAAATATGAAACACATCATGCACACCGCTAAGCTCTTGTGGTAATTCTAATCGGTAGGCAACCTTTCCAACCCGTTCAAGAATCTTGAAAGGACCAATATACCTTGGCGCAAGTTTTCCCCGCTTCACAAAACGTACCACACCTTTCCAAGGTGACACTTTTAAAATACATAATCACCAATTTCAAACTCCAACGGTCTCCGCCTCACATCGGCATACTTCTTTTGACGCTCACGGGTCAATTGCAACTTCTCCTTAATTTGAGATATTACCTTAGTCGTTTCAATCACAATTTCTGGCCCGATAAGTTGACTCTCTCCAATTTCCGCCCAAGCTAGAGAAGAACGACATATCCTACCATACAATGCTTTAAAGGGCGCCATTTGAATGGTAGCATGATAACTATTGTTGTATGAGAACTCAACTAGCGGCAAATGGTCTTCCCAACTTCCACCAAAATCAATTGCACAAGCCCTCACCATGTCTTCAAGTGTTTGAATGGTTCTCTCGGTTTGCCCATCCGTTTGAGGATGAAATGCCGTGCTCATGTCGAGTCGAGTACCCATTGCTTTTTGAAAGGCTTCCCAAAAGTTTGATTTGAAATGGGCATCTCTATCCGAAATGATAGAAATCGGCACTCCATGTTTAGATATTACTTCCTTGATGTACAAACGAGCCAAAGTGTCAAATTTATCGGTTTCACGAATGGCTAAAAAGTGAGCCGACTTCGTTAACCGATCTACTATCACCCAAATCGTGTCACGACCGCTTCTCATCTTCGGTAGTTTAGTAATGAAGTCCATCGAAATATGTTCCCACTTCCATTCGGGCATCACCGGTTGCACCAACAATCCGGGTGGCTTCTTGTGATCGGCCTTGACTTGTAAGCAAGTAAGACACTCACTCACATACTTAGCCACATCACGCTTCATGCCCGGCCACCAATACAAGTTTTCAAATCAAAATACATCTTATCCGACCCGGGATGGACCGAATAAGGCGATTGATGAGCTTCATTCATAATAAGTGTTCTTAAGTCACCGAAAATAGGAACCCAAAGTCTTTCAACCATGTATAGCCCATTATCATTCTTTCGGTCGAATTGTTGTTCCATGCCATCTAGGTTCTCGTCTCCAAAGTTTTCCGGTAGGGTGGCTTGAATTTGGGCTTCAATGATCCGGTCACGAATATTTGGCCTCACCGTGAGGCTCATAGCTCTAGCCCGTCTCGGCTTTACTCTCTCCTTTCTACTCAAGGCATCGGCTACTACATTTGCCTTGCCCGGATGATCACGGATGTCACAGTCATAATCACTAAATAGCTCAAGCCAACGCCTTTGCCTCATATTCAATTCACTTTGGTTAAAGATGTGTTGAAGACTTTTATGATCGGTATAAATCACACATTTGGTGCCGTAGAGATAATGTCTCCAACACTTCAAAGCAAACACAACTGCTCCCAATTCCAAATCATGTGTCAGGTAGTTCTTCTCATGCACCTTCAATTGACGGGAGGCATAAGCAATGACTTTACCTCTTTGCATAAGAACACAACCCAACCCTTGCCCCGAGGCATCACAATAAACAACAAAATCTTCAATTCCATCCGGTAGTGTCAAAATAGGAGCATCACATAGCATATCTTTAAGAGTTTGGAAGGCGTTCTCTTGTCTTTCGCCCCATTCAAAATTTCTCTCCTTTTGAGTCAAGAGAGTGAGTGGTTGTGCAATACGAGAGAAATTTTCGATAAATCTTCTATAGTAACCCGCCAATCCAAGGAATTGGCGGATCTCGGATGGCGTTTCGGGTCTTCTCCAATTCTTGACTGCTTCAATTTTGCTTGGGTCCACGTGAATACCATCCTTGCTCACTACGTGACCAATGAAGTGGACCTCTTCCAACCAAAACTCACACTTGGAGAATTTTGCATACAATTTCTCCTTCCTTAGTAATTCAAGCACCTCTCGTAAGTGTTCAACATGCTCCTCCTTCGTCTTCGAGTATACAAGTATGTCATCAATGAATACGATGACCGACTTGTCTAAGTATGGTTGACACACCCGGTTCATCAAGTCTATGAACACCGCCGGTGCATTAGTCAACCCAAAAGGCATCACGGTGAATTCAAAGTGGCCATACCTTGTGCGAAAAGCCGTCTTGGGAATATCATCTTCATGTACCCGGAGTTGATGATAACCCGAGCGAAGATTGATTTTTGAGAAGTGCTTAGCACCTTGAAGTTGATCAAATAAGTCATCGATTCTAGGGAGAGGATATCGGTTCTTCACAGTGAGCTTGTTTAATTCCCGGTAATCAATACACATTCTGAAGGATCCATCTTTCTTTTTGACGAAGAGAACAGGAGCACCCTAAGGAGATTGACTAGGGCGAATGAAACCCTTCTCTTGGAGCTCCTTGAGTTGAGTTTGTAATTCTTGCATTTCGGTTAAGGCCAGTTATACGGAGATTTTGCTACGGGCGCGGCTTCGGGAATAAGATTAATACGAAAATCAAGTTCACGAGTTGGAGGTAATCCCGGTAAGTCACCCGGAAAAACATCGGGAAATTCGCAAACAATAGGAAAGGTCTTCAATTCTACCTTTGTGATGGTAACACTAAAGACTTTAGGATTAGAGGAATCGGAGATTTCGCCTTGAACCCTAAGAACTCTACCGTTAGTCAAAGGTATCTTAACAACTCTCTCACCACAATCAATAGTCGCTTTTACCGCCGTTAACCAATCCATACCCACTATAATGTCAAAACTACCAATGTCAAGAGGCATGAGGTCAATGAAGAAGTCGACATCTTCTAAAGTCAAGACACAGTCACGAAGTATTTGACTAAGTCTAGTTAGTGACCCGTTTACCATTTCAATGTCAAGCACATAGTTTAGAGCACAAGGATGCACATCAATCAAAGGAACAAAGTTAGAGGACACGAGGCTATAATCGGCCTCGGAATCAAATAGAACGGTTGCATAGTGACCATTAAGGAGAAAGGTACCTGCTACTACGTTGGGATCATTGCGGGCTTTATTTGCATTGGCCGCAAAGGCTCGGCCGCGTGGTTGCACTTGATGGCCTTGTTGTCCCCGGTTTTGGTTAGGCCCGACCATTTGTAGTTGGTTGGGGTGGACGGCTACTTGCACTTGTTATCCCACCCATCGAGGATAATTATTACGGTAGTGGTCACGACTACCACATTCAAAACATTCACCTCTTCGTTGGTTACCTTGAGGAGGGACGGCCCGAACAGAAGCCACATTCATTGGGCCCGTCCTTGGAGCTCTACAATCTCTGGAGAGGTGCCCCACTTGGTTACAATTAAAGCATGCCCTGCATTGGGCATTGGTGGGGTGATGTTGGTTGCATCTCCCACAGAAAGGATGGGGTCCAGTATAAGCTTTCCTGGCCGGTTCCACTGCCGCCATCACCCTACCCCTATTAGCATTTTTGGGGTCAAACCTTCCCATTTTCTTTACCCCACTCGACTCTCCCACTTCCTTCCTCTTGTTTGTTGAGGATTTGCTTAAAACACCGCTTCTCAATAAATCTTCAGTCACACTTCCAGCTCGGTTAACCGCATCGGCCAAAGAGGTAGGCATGCTGGAGTTTACATAAGATCGGACTTGAGGATTCAAGCCCAATTCAAACTTCTGGATGGCCTGAGACTCGGAGCCCACCAAGTGAGGAATGAGGGTAGACAATTCTTGAAATCGTCTAACATAGCTCTTGTAATCGCCCCCTCCATATTGAGATTAGCAAACTCAATGGTCAAGTTTTGTAGTTCATAGGGAGGGCAAAACTTTGCCTTCACTTTGTCCTTGAAATCGGCCCATTCCAAGTTATAAGTCCGCCCCAAAGTTATCTCTTGGTTCCAACAACTCAAGGCGTCATGCCTAAACATGCCGGATGCATAAGAAATCCGGTCGTCATATGTGCAATGACTTCTTTCGATCACTGCTTCAATCTCTTCAAACCACCTTATACACTCAGTGGGACCACCCCTTCCATTAAACTCCGGTGCCCCACAGCTTTTGAAGTCCTTAAATATACATCCCTGTCGGTATCCTCCGTATTGATTATACATGGGCATGCGGTTATCAATTCTCACTGGTTCCTCTTCTTCATTTTCCACGGCCTGAGGTTGAGCATTTTTGTTATTCACATTTTCTGGGGCTTCATTGTTTTGAGGCCCATTGTTTTGCCCAAGATTTGCCGTGACTTGAGCAATAATGGTTGGCATGATATTGGCGATCGTTTGAGCGATCACCTCAGCAATGTTTGGCTCAGGAACTTCTCCACGACCCCTTCCTTGGCCTCTACCAGGACCTCTACCACGGCCCCTACCTCCTTGTACCTCCGGTTGAGCTTCCGGTTGAGGTTCTTCCTCTTCAGCCCTATAGTTCGTTTCGTCTCTCCTTGGTCTCACCATTTCTATAAAACAAGTGACACGTTGACTCGAGAGTTAGTCTCAAATGCTCACATGTTAGTCACACAAGTAGTCAATGCTCTCATACCGATACCACATACTCACCTCATATCATTAAGCTAAGGCAAGGGTGCTAGAATCCTATGAGATTGTTACTTAGCATATCGTCATGTAAAAATTATTACAATTGCCTATCATTAACTCAAGTAATCATGCTCAAAACATCATGCAATCAAATAACTAACACGAATGATTCAGTGTATAATCCAAATTCGATATGCTCTCTAGTTATCGACCGGGTATGTATACAGGGTGTACCAATGGCTAACCCTCCACCTAATCAACTTCTATTAAGCATATCGGTTCCTTATTATACTTTAAGCCACACGTGCGCAATCCACGATGTCATGAACTTGCTATAATGCCGGGTAACCATAAAAGAGTTGATCGGGTTCTTTTAGGGTTGCCACAATATTATACTAAGTTAATGGCATCACTTCATTTTGCCCTAAATCATCAAATTAGTTCCAACAAATAGCAACAACAAACCATATTAACCACAATTTACATTCATCACATTGAATTCAAGCTATCACACAAGTGGTCTTAACTACGAACTCACACGGGGATTCACATAATTCACATTGCACACGAATTTCCTAACCATGCATGCTATATGAAGAGTTTTAACTTAAGCCGTAGTCTAGGTCAAACCGCCTAATTCTCTACGACCACGCATGAGCCACCATTCTGTAACACCCCAAGCCAAGGCTCGAAATATCACGGAAATCATATAGCGCAAGGTGGAATTACAATAGAACGAGAACTAAATGCAAATAAAGATTCAGTGAATCCAAAACAATACGAAACAAGTACCAAAATACATAAGGAGCAAATAGCCATCAAAGCTTACAAAAGAACATCCCAAAGATGGCAAATCGATCCTAAGTATAATGCAAAAGAAAAGGTCGATGAATCCTTGATTCATAAAGTCCAAAGCCCGGGTTTATAGCAAGCGACAATCAAACTCCACGTCCGGGGATAACCTGATTACCTGAAAAGTGTACTAAGCATAGTCAACACAAGGTTGGTTAGTTCGTAGTAATGGTCCATAAAGAACCAGCGTCAATAATCACAATGTACGAGTAAAGGTTAGCCATGACTTACAGCGAGCCTCTAAGTAACACAATAACGTCCAACAACAAGATTATACAAGACAAGTAAGTGTATACTATGAATGCACGAAGGATATGCGTATCAATGAAAGTACCGAATGCATAATAAGCCAACATGCCTATCTTATGCGTGAACTCAAGTCACCTATGCAACGATACCCGCCTGTCATCACAATGAACAAGGCTGTATCTCAAAAACATCAAGATATATATGTCTATATACTCGGGATCAAGAACTCATCATCCATCAGATAGTGTATACATCTATACACTTGGATGTAGGCACTCCTCAACCGAGGGATTATGTATGTTGATGCATGTTGATGTGACAACAGCAACTTAGATTTGATTAGTCTTTTAGATTAAGACATTATGTTATTTTATGTCTTATTTATATATGTGTAATTGATAGATTATGGACTTCATGTTTTGGTAATGATCGATTACATGTTTTGGTGTTATATATATGTTTATGTATGATGTTTGTTATGTGTGTTATACAAGTACAAACATAATATATGTTAGGTTCTTTGTACATGGAGTACTTGGAAAATAACTAGGCATAGATGTTGATGGTAATTAGTACTAACGAAGATAATCTTCGTTGGGTACTAACGAAGATAATCTTCGTTATATGGGCTGGGCTGCTAAGTTCGTAAGAACAAAGCCCAGCAGGCCCAATATCGATCAGAAACATATATAAATGAATGGAAACCCTAAATTGAGGAAATCCGTTCAACTCTCACACACCTACGGCGACTAAGTTCGTTTCTACCATATAGAAAACAAAGATAAACCACATACGGCTGATTATATACATATAATTAGCAATATATTCGATAACTAATCAAACTAGTTATCTCGTGAGGATTTCGCACTCACGACATAACAATAGACGATCTCGAGAGCGATCTGCAGCTATCGAGGGACTCACAAGTGGTATCAGAGCAATTCGATATCTTATCGAAGGTTCGAGATCGTTGTTTGATTGTTATTCTCCCAAAAACCTCCCAAAAAAAAAACCTTTCTGTCGTTAAGTTCGTTCGCTTTACGAACTTAGCAAAACGAAGTCAGAAAACGAATTTAACTTAAATTCGTTCTAATTTCATCAAACGAAGATAGAAAACGAATTTATCTTCATTTTTGTTTTGAATCTTCATTAAACGAATTTAGTCTACGAACTTAAGCTATCTTCGTTCAGACCCTGTTCTTACGAAATTAACCTATTTTTGTTTCATTTCTTATCTTCGTTTGAACAATAATTTTCACTTATGGCTTCCTCATCTTCAACTAATAATGCTGTTGCCCAATACCTCAATTCTCTGGTTTATCATGATCATCTTGTAGGACGTACTAATTCTCCACCAAAGTTAGTTTCATTAGCTGACTTCTAGGCGTGGAGAGGTCGATTTGAAGATTTTATTCAACGAGATGACTTAAACATGTGGCTCATGATCACTGAAGGTTATGAGTGGCCCACTCTTACTGTGAATGGAGTTACTTCTACATACAAGGTGGGAGAGTTAACAGGTGAAGAAAAGGCTAACTATGCCATTGAAGTAAAGACTCTTTCCACTCTTCGTATATGCATTCCTCAAGAGTTGGTGTACTTGTTTCCTAAATAGGAATACAAGACTTCAAAGCAACTGTTCGATGCTATTGAAGCTCATTGTGAAGGTGATCCACTATTGAAGCAAAATAGAATTAAAATGCTAAAGAAACAATTTGACTGCTTCAATGCTACAAAGAATGAACAAGTTGAGGATCTTATACTGAGATATCAACATCTTCTTGCTGAATTAGCTTACTTTGATCTTAAATACACTCCTACTGAGATAGTGGATAAATTCCTGGATGGTTTGCCGAAAGCCTACAAAGAGTTTCGTCATGGATTGCAAGAAAGATCTGATTATGTATCTCTTCGAATAGATGGAGTTATATCCACTCTAAGAAACAGAGAAATGAAGGATAAGGAAAAGGATCTTCAAGACAACTTCACACAAGATCCATCTCTCTATCATGCCACTATGAAAAATCCAACAGCTGATGTTAATGCCTTCTTTTCTGGAGTTGGTAATACTGGTGAGACAGACAATCGTGGTCCACTGATGGATGGAGATGATTCTTCCGGATTCATGGATACTGATGCTGGTAACAGGGGTAAAAAGGCTAATGAAGGTGCAAAGACTGGAAATATGAAGTTCGGTAACATTACATCATCTTCTGCTGGTTACAAGTCCATGCCCATGAATATGAAATCAGCTGAGGGTAGGATGAATGTATTTGCTACCATGTGTGCTGCACATGAAGCTTTTGTTGCGGGTAGAATCACAGATCCAGCACTCATTGATGAAGATTACGACCAGATAGATCCAGATGATGTTGAAGAAATGGATCTGAAATGGCAACTGGCCATGATCACCAGGAGAGTGCAAAAGTTTATGCATAGAACAGGCAGACAGCTTACTGGAGGTACTCAGGGCTTTGACAAGTCAATGGTGAAGTGCTATAACTGCGAAGGTTTTGGACATTTTGCCAGAGAGTGTCAACGGCCTAAGAGAGAGGCAAATGTTACCCCTACACATCAAGATAGAGGTGGTAATCGTCCGTTCAATCAAAATTCAACTAGAGCTCTTTTGTTGACTGATGATCCTACTGCAAATGTCAACGGCAATGACAAGGCTATAGTAGCTGTTCAACCAGATGGTTCTTATGTTTGGAATCTTCCACATGATGAGACCAATAACGCTTATTTGGCTGAAATCCTTGATGATATGGCTCAAATAGTTGATTCTCCTGATGACTTCTTGGACACCACAGTTTACCATAGTGAAGACCAATTGTATGAGATTACTAAAAGTTCGAAATTGGAATATGTTGCTGCTGGTGTATATGATACTGATTCCGAATCTGACAATGAGTTAGAAGATGTCAAGAACCTTGATGAAGTGAAAGCTACTGAAGAGGTGAAAGCTGCTGAGGTTAAAGATGATTCTGCTACAGAAAAGGGTGAAAAGACAATTGAAGAGCAGATGCAAGAGTTTGAGATTCCGGCTGGCATGACTGTGGATGACTTTGTTGCTTACATGGCAGATTGAAAAGAGGCAGACCAACAGGTATCTTATTCTCTACATACTATTGTTCATGTTTGCAAAATTGTTAATCGAATGTTTGATGAAATTGAACAAAAGAATGAACAAATTAAGAAATTAGAATCTGCTGTCAATGCTGCTCATGATGAAAGAGATAAGTTAATTAAAAAGGGTCTAACTGTAAATGATAAAGAAAAATTCTTCAAGGAAAAGATTAGATCTTTAGAGTCTGACATTAGAGCTATGAAAGATAAAGTCAATCAGTCTGTGGCCGTAGAAAGAGTAGGTAGTGAAGCTTACTCCTTGTTAGTTAGAAAGTGTGCTACCATTGAAAAGGAACTTGCTGATGCTAGGATAGAAATCTTGGAATTAAATGCTAAATCTGATTCTGCTAGACATGCTGAGCTTTTAATGCATATGACAAAGTTTGAGCATTCCTCCTCTAAGAGTCTTGACACTGCTAAGATCTCTTATAGAGACGTGCCTCCTCCTTTCAATAATAACTATACTTCTGTTGAACCTAATATTCCTGATATCCTACTTCAACCTAGTGTTGTAGATGGTAATCCTGAGGGATCAAAAGAGTCTAAAGAAGGTTCTTCTCAACCTAACAAGGAAGAGAAATTGAAAGGTGTTGTCCTAAATCAGTCTATTCTTAATGGTCAGAAAGACAGTATTGTACACTTTACACTTCATAAGAGTAATAGGGTCTATACTGAGTTAGAATTTCCATTAGAATCTATTGACCCTAAGAGGATTGATAAAGTCTGGGATGTAGCTATTGAGGATATGAAGAAATTAAGTCAGCAGCGTCTCACTCCATTACCTAAGCAATCTAGGATTAGAAAATCTGAAGATAACTTAGCCGTTAATGAAGAAGCAACTAAGGCTTTAAAGCACATCTTAATGCCTGCACTTAAGAAATCTCCAAGTAAAGGTAAACATGAGAAAGATGGTGCTAGAAAGTCTAGGATATCACCAACAAAACGAGACCCTGAAAAAGAAGATCAAAGAAAAACAAGTAAGTCAGTGGACACTAGTGCTAACAATGAATCTGTAGGTACCGATAAAAAGGTAGATACAAACAAAAAGTTCAAGGTCCTCTCCTGCTTTGCTTGTCATGAAAAGGGTCATGTTTATAGTGTATGTCCAAATAGTCCTTGAAGATCAGGGTCTCCTTCAAAGGTTTCCACCTCGGAAGGAAAAAGGGGGTTGGGTAATGATAAACAGGTTGATGAGGCTAAAGTTCAATCTTCTCCAAAACCGTTTACTGTACCTCAACGACGTGAATCTCCACTGAAAGGTTCATCAGGAAATGTTCATGAGAATTCAAATCGTTTTCAAACACCTCCACGACCTGCTCGTTCTGCTCCTAGAAATCAAAATTCATATTATGACCAAATTCATTCGAGTGTTCGACCTTCTTATGGCCCTCATTCTCCTAGACCTTCTCCGACGAGAGGTCAGAAGTCTCCTCCAGTGAGAAGACGAGACGAGAATCATGTACCACCCACGGCCTCGAGCAATGGATATTGGACTGAACTGATTCTCAGGGATGAGAAGGGTCGACCCAAACCTAAGAAGGTTTGGGTCCCCAATGAAAACTAATTTTTCTCATTTTATGTGCAGGGAGTTCCTAGGAAACCAATTCATTTATGGTACCTTGACAGTGGATGCTCCAGGCACATGACAGGGGACAGGAAACTCTTGTCCAATTATACTGGTATAAATGGGTCGTACGTTAGTTTTGCTGGATCCAAGGGCGGCAACATCACCGGTCAAGGAGATGTCGTCAATGGAAAACTTACTCTAGAAAGAGTAAACTATGTGGAACAACTTACTCATAATCTAATGAGTGTCTCCCAGATCTGTGACAAGGGCAACAATGTTCATTTCACAGAAAAGGAGGCATTCATCTTGAAGCCGGGTTTCGTTATTCCAGCAGAATGGATAATGCTCAGAGCTCCTAGGAAGAGAGACATCTATGGCTTAGTTTTAGGTGTTGATAATCCAACGGAGCCCCTCTGTTTGTTGAGCAAAGCAAATGAGTCTGAATCTCTCCTCTGGCATCGTAGAATGGGACATATCAACTTTCGGAAGATGAATGAACTTGTTAGTCTTGGATTAATTGAAGGTGTTCCAGCTAAGAAGTTTGGGATGGAAGATAAATGTGTACCGTGTTTGAAAGGAAAGCAACACAAGAATCCTCATAAACCAAAGGTGCACAACACTATATCCAAACCATTCGAACTACTTCATATGGATCTCTTTGGTCCTGTGAATGTAAGAAGCATTGGAGGGATGTCCTACTGTTTGGTGATCACTGATGATTACTCAAGGTACTCATGGGTATTTTTCTTGGAGACAAAGGACGAGACCGCAAACCGGTTTATGGATTTTGTTAGACAAGTTGAGAATGTCCATGAAGTTAAAGTTAAGAGAATCAAGAGTGACAATGGCACTGAGTTCAAGAATAATACTATTACAGTTTTTTGCTTAACCAAGGGTATTCAACATCAATTCAGTGCACCGCATGAGCCACAGCAGAATGGAGTAGCTGAAAGGAAAAACAGGACATTGATAGAAACGGCTAGGACGATGCTTGCTGATTCAGGGCTTCCTGTTACTTTCTGGGGGGAGGCAGTGTATACAGCTTGTCATATTTTAAATCGGGTTTTAACAGTTAAACGGTTCAAGAAAACTTGTTATGAACTTTTGCACAACACAAAGCCCAATTTACAAAATGTTGAGCCGTTTGGTGTTCCTTGTACTTTTCTTAAAGTACTTCCTCAGGGAAAATTTGATCCTAAATCTGAGGAGGGTTTCTTTTTAGGTTATATACCTAGTACACCAATTCGGCGTGTGTACAATCAGAAAACTGGCAAAGTTAATTTTGGTACAAATGTGGTTATTGTCAGTCATAAACCTGTTGTACACATTGGTCCTGCTAGTGACTTCGATTATGATGGTGTTTTCACCTCTTTTCGTGGTCCTGTTTCTTTTACAGGTGTTCTGATTATGGAGGATGTAGTTACTCTTCATGATCCACTTGATGGTGGGCCGGTTACTGTTTCTTCTCCGGTTTCCTCACCATTTATTGAGCCTGCTTCCAAATCTGGAGAATCAAGTGGGACCAAAGAAGCAGATTCTACCTTAGAGACTGTTCCTAAAGATCCTAATGATCCTTTACATATACCTCTACCTGATACTCCCTTCTATGATACTGACGACACGGAAGGTGAAAATCAGGAGGAGCCTAAAACTCCAGAGCAACATGTGTAGACTAACTTGGGAAATGATCTTACAGTAGACACGGTTCCTCAAACAAGAGTCAACAAGGATCATCCAGTAGAGCAAATCATTGGTGATGCTTCTGCCTCTGTTCGCACGAGAAATCAGAATAGGAAAAATTTGTCAAGTATGTTTGCAGAAATTAAGGATACTGGGGCAATTACTTGGTACTTGTACTTTTGCTTCATCTCTCAGGTTGAGCCTAAAAATGTTGGAATGGCTCTTAAAGATCCGTCATGGGTTGAGGCGATGCAAGAAGAATTGGCTCAGTTTAGGAAGCTTGATGTATGGAAGTTAGTTGACTTACCTCAGGGTGAATCTCCTTTATCAACGCGATGGGTTTTTTGTTGTAAAAAGGATGACAAAGGTGTAGTCACTCGCAATAAGGCTCGGTTGGTGGTTAGAGGATTTGAGCAACAAGAAGGCTTCGATTACGATGAGACATTTGCACCAGTAGCTAGACTTGAAGCTATTCGTTTATTTCTGGCATATGCTAGTTATAAAGGTATAAAGGTGTATCAACTTGACGTTAAGAGTGCCTTCTTGTATGGGGAAATAAGAGAAGAAGTGTATGTAGATCAACCTCCCGGGTTTGAGGATCCAGACTTCCCTAATAGAGTATATCGTCTTGATAAGGCTCTATATGGTTTACATCAGGCTCCTCGATCATGGTATGAAAAACTGTCTACTCATCTACATGAAAATGGTTTTACTAGAGGTTCTATTGACAGCACGTTGTTTATCAAATGGAAAGGGAAGGACTATTTGCTTGTACAGGTTTACGTCGATGATATTATTTTTGGTTCATCTGATAAGAATATGTGCAAGGAATTTGAGCAGAGCATGAAGGCTAAGTTCGAAATGAGTGCTATAGGGGAATTAACTTTCTTCCTTGGACTACAGGTGGATCAACTGAAGGATGGGTTTTTTACTCATCAGACCAAGTATGTTCAAGATCTTCTTACTAGGTTTCGGATGACCGATGCTAAAGATGCAATTACTCCCATTCAGACTAATCATGGGCTGTGTCCTGATAAGACTAATGATCCAGACGTCGATGCAACTCAATATCGGGCTATCATTGGTTCCTTGATGTATCTGACGGCTTCACGTCCAGACATTACCTTTGCTGTTTGTATGTGTGCTAGATATCAGGCTAATCCGAAAGAGTCACATTTGAAAGCTGCGAAAAGGATTCTTCGTTATGTGAAAGCCAAGCCTCGTCTAGGGCTTTGGTATCCCATGCATGGTTCCTTTAAATTCAAAGCTTATACTGATTCGGATTATGGTGGCTGCAGTTCGGATAGGAAATCAACGTCAGGTGGATGTCAGCTTTTAGGGGGGAGAATTATATCGTGGCAGTGCAAGAAGCAGACATCTGTTACACAGTCTACCTGTGAAGCAGAGTACATAGCTGCTGGTCAATGCTATTCTCAGGTACTTTGGATACAGCAACAATTGCGCGACTATGGTATGGATATCTCAGACTCTCCTATATATATATATATATATAATAAAGTAAGGTTACTGCACTTCATGATTAGACGTGACGATACTTTAGCTTTTAAGTCTACTTAATTGTACTTTAAAATGCTCAGTTCAGTGATACCATTATATGATGTATCGATAGGCACAAAGTACCAAAGTTTCCTTATAATCTGAACTTAAATGTATACAATGTTCTTATGGGAAACGTATTCAGATACATGGCTGAGAATGCTTGTTCCTAAAATAGACAAGTCCTTTAAATCTTATGAAAGATCTTGCATTATAATTATGTATATTTGGTCTTTATAAAGAAAGTCTCGGGTACATATATGTGTATGTATTGCTTTTTTGGATGTATATTTGTGACAAGATATACAAATATCAAATAAATCTGTTGAAAATATGAAGCTAATGTGGCCTTTGAGATTCGAACAAGTACGTCCTTGGGGTGTCCTTGTATACCTAGCCTACCTAAAGTTTCCAACTTGGGATAGGTTGTCAGAAAGTTCGCTACACGGGTCTCATAGAAAGTCACGGGTTTTCATAAGTGCTTTACAAAATTAATGTCACAAATATGCAAGTACTTGGCATTATGCAATGTTGAGTATATTTCCGTACGTGAGTCAAGTTAAGTCGCTTTACGCGTGAGGAATCACCGACCTATCACCGCTGACTTGATTCTTAAAGACTTTCTCACTTTACTCACCAAATGTCTTAATCTTAAGTGCTTGTTTCAATTGTGAGAGTGTATCTGAATATGGGGCACATAAGTTCGCAAACTAAAATTGTGGCATGAGTAACTTACTAGGTTACATGGTGACTGTCCTTGGCTCAAGTAATACGAAAGTGCCACAAACCAAAAAGGAGACTGGAAGTACCGAGTGTTTAAGAGGACGAACATATTGGTAATCGTTTTTGGATCACTGTTCATAACTAATAATAAGAGAATTATTTCTCGCTAGTAGGCTTATGTAAATGCTAATCTGATCTGATCAGTAGTAACCAAGTAACATGTGCATAATGAATAAATTACGTTAACTAGTGTTTAGATTAGTTTATTGTTCTGTAATTTTTATTCTAATTTATTTTTCATTTTATTGAGTCAAAATAGTATTTTCATAAGTTCTTATTGCACGAGAGATTCTACTTAAATTCTGTTGAGTATATGTTTTGCTGAATTCATTCATTTGAATTCTTGATGAGGTTATGTGATTAGTACAAAAGAAGATTTTCTGATATGGACATTAATTTGTTTAAGTTTAGAAAATGATCTTTTAAATTTTATGTGAAAAGTCAAAGTTATTTGAAATCTCACAAGTTTAAGTTGTTACAAGTTACGTAACAACTTGGTGACCTTTTAAAAAAACGGTTTTAGCACGGGTTATACACTAATGTGTGCATAAGCCACTTTTCATCAAATCATTTGGAAAGCACTTTTAGAACCCATTTGAAACTGGGTCCAATGGTTTTTGAATTCTTGAAAGTCCAAATGTAAGTCTCATCGATTTGATGAATCGAAGTTGCATTCCACGGAGAACTAAAACCCGGTGGTTTAGTTGAAAAGATTTTTCGTGGAAGCAACGGTGAAAAATCATTCTTTTTCTTAGAAAGAGAAGCAACCTTTTGAGATTGATTTGAAAAATGATTTTTCGGAACAAAATCATTCACTTTTTGCACAACAGTTTTCACAGGTTTTGGTGCAAGATAAAAAAGCTCTGAAAATGAATATTTGAATGATTTTGACTCAACTGACTTATCTTTAGAAATCGGCTTCCATATAGATTTAGTCAACTGAGATTTTGCAAGAGAAATGTGTGATGAATTATCCTCAAAGGATAGAAAAGACACTAAAGTAGTTGTTCCATCAAAATTAGGTTTCTTAGCGTACTTCTTATCCTTTTGTAAGGAGTAATTGGTAAACTGAGAAACCTTTCTTTCAAAAGGTTTTGAAGATTTACCCGTGTAAACCCTCTTTGGAACATCAACTTTAGGTTTTGTAGGTTTTGACTTCTGAAAACATTGAGACACTTTAATATTGTCACAAATACAATCAAAATCAGTTTGAGTTGAGGCCTCGGTAGTCTCAACACATTCATAAAAAGTCTCATTGGTCTAAACACATGCATGAACTTCATCATCACAGTCACTTACCACAGAAGAAATTACTCCTCCACATTCAAACTCAGGATCAGTCTAAATGGAAGTCTCAACAGTCTCAACCTTATCAGAATCAGTCTGCACTGAAGAATTCACAAGCATAGGACAATCAGTTTAAGTACAAATATCAATCATGACTTTGTGAAGGTCAGAATGCACAGACTTGGTTTGTGTTTGCATTTCAATCTCAAGGTTGGAAATTTTCTTTGTCAAATATGTTTCGTTTGACTGAAATTGCAAACACTTGTCTTCAAGACACTTAATTTGAGCACAAAAAGTGGATCTTTCTTTTTCAAGTGTGGTCTCAAAAATGGTGGACTTGTTTCGCAACTCATGGTTTAGCTCAGAAATCTTTTGTTGCCAAACAAGTTCGTTTGATTTGTTGTCCAAAACAATTTTATTGAGTTCTTTGGAAGAATTGTTCAACTCATTTGTTAATTTGAAAATCTTTGATTGCAACTGATCATTTTCTTTTTGAAGACTTCCATGTTGGACAAAATGATATCATTTGCAGATTTGAGCTCTTTGTTCTCTGACATGAGTTGGTCAATTTCAAGTTGAAGATTTTTGTCTTGTTCCATGAGTTTTTGACTCGTCTCATACATGTATCATTTTTCTTGAAAACGAATGACAGCACATGGAACATGTTTGTTGTTGAAAATCTTGGGATTAAAATTACATGTACAACGACCATTTTTATGATCCCAGATTTCATCCCCTGTGGGTTCTTGAATGAACATAGTCGTCAACTTATCTGGCACATTGAACTTTATTGACTCAAAATTTTCTGAAGTCTGATACGAAGAAATAATCGATTTCAAGTCTTTAATGTCAGACACAAAACACACACGTTCCTCACAAAGAGCTTTGAATCTCTTGGACACATCCTCAAACTCTTGATACACTCGAACAACACAAGCATATGATTATTTCCTTGAAAACATGAACACTTTAGACTATTATGAAAATTATATAAACCAAAGCTTGGTTCAAATTTGATTGGTATGGTTGACATTTTGACTGAAAAACTTGATAATTAGCCCAATGAAAGAACAACCCAAATAAAGAACCAAAAATTTAGTCTTCAAAAATATGTAGCCCAACAACTAAAAAAAATTTAGCCCAAATAATACTAGCCCAAACAAACGTTTAGTCCTATCAACACTTAAGCCCAAAACAAACAGATTTTAGCCCAAATAAACTACTTAGCCCAAACAAACGTTTAGTCCTATCAACACTTAAGCCCAAAACAAAGTTTTAATAGAAGAAAAAAAATTCGGCCCAATTGAAGGAAAACTAATTAAAAACAATTTAATAAAAAATTTGATTTTCTACTTGTGAAGAATGCCGAGCAAAAATCTCGGCAAATGGACTAAAAATTTTGAACAAATTTTATTTTCTGCCCACTTGAAGAATATTGATCAAAAATGATGATGAATCAATTTTCTTGAAATTGAAAATTTTGACAAGTCTAAATGAACTAAGTGCCGAGGTTTTTCTTCGGCAAATAGAACAAGTAGCCAATTCACAATTCGAACACACTGATCAACCAACTTCAACAGTTTGCCGAGCTTTTTCTTCAGCAAATGGTACAACTAGAACTGGATCACAAATACACTTGGTGTATTTTTGATGAAATAACTATTTGCCGAGATAAAATTTCTGCAAACAGTGTAAGTAGAATCAATCCTTAACCAAATTCAGCCAACAAACGTATTTGCCGAGAATAAATCTCTGCAAACAGAACAATGAGCACCACACTTAACCAACTTTCCTTGAAACACCTATTTGCCGAGATAAAATCTCTGCAAATAGAACAATGAGCACCAATACTTGACCAACGTTTCTTGAAACACCTAACGAAAATTTCTTCAATCAGCTATTTGCCGAGCCAAAAACCTCTGCAAACACGAGTAATCACTACACGACAAAATAGTCGGTTACTAGTCTTCTTCTTCGTTCAGCTAAACACTTAAACGCCGAGGTTTCTGAAAATCATTGATATCTTCTTCATTTTTGAGAGTTACAACTTGAAATTTATATCAAAATTCTCAGAACATGATCCTGAACAAATCCTCGAACAAAATAACAACTAATCTCAATCAGAATGAAATCCCACTGAAACCTTGATTTGCCGAGCTTTCACAAAATGTGATCAAATGTTGAAATTGAAATCTGAAATCAATACAGAATGATGATATACTAACAACTAATCGATCGGTGAACAAATTTCAACAATAAACACACTTATTTTGCAGAAATTACTCAAACGGTAATCTCGGCAAATGGACTTTTCAGAATCAAACTCAAATTCCAGAAAATAAGCACTAAATAAGCCTTAATTGAAGCTTGTGGATCATTTTGCAACTCTCATTGTTCTCTGATACCAAATGATAGAAACGGAAATGAGCTTAATTGATGCTTTAATGGAGGTTTTAGGGTTAGTGTGTGAAAAGTGTGTTTGTGTGTGAAAGGGAGCTTGAAGATGATAGGGAGGAGAGAGAAAGTAATAGTTTAGTGAGAAGGAAGTATGGATTAATGAAAGGCTTAATTACAAGGTTAAGTGGTAAGGGTTTATATACAATCAAGCCTATTTATACTAAAACCCCTTCCATAATAACTAATTTACAATTTAACACCATTTTATATTTCTAACAATCTCCCCCTTGGTGTTGAATTGTAAATGTTGCATCATCTTCGGTCTTTAAATAAACATGATGAACCCATTTGTTGAAAATCTTCAATGTTGATCGGACTTTGAAGCTTTCCCATTGTCTTCAACGTCTTGTATCAACCTTGACTTTGAATCTTCTCAACAAACAAATATATTTGACGATGACTTATTAAATCTTGGTCTTCTCTTGCAACTTTGAATACTTTGGAAGCATCTTTGAAATATTTGTAGCTTTTGAGCATTCACAACTTGAACTTTTGAATGTTGATTTCAACTTGATGTTGCGTGGAGAAGTAACTTGAATCTTTTGAGTAGCATGCGAAAGCTTGGTTTTGACTTTGAATTCTTTGAATTCTTTTGGTATTGCAGAAGCTTGATTTAACTTTGAATTCTTTTGGCTTTGCGGAAGCTTGGTTTTGACTTTGAAATCTCTTGGCATTTCGGAAGCTTGGTTTTGGAATGCGGAAATTTGATTTGACTTTAAAACTTCAATTCTTGATCGAACTTGTCTCTGAATCAATAAACATCTTGGAGCACTTGATTCTTTGATCAATAAACATTTGCTCCCTCTCAATCAAACAACTATCTCGGAGCAAATTATTCAACAACAAATCTTTAATCTCTTGCTCCCCCTCGAACAAACAATCATTTCGGAACATATTTAACGACTCATGAGTTTACTCTTGCTTCCCCCTCAAATTAACAATCTCTTCAAACTATGAATCTTCTCAAGACATTAAACAAACTTAGCTATCACAAGTATCAACAAACGAACAATCTCCATTCAATCTCAAACTCTTCTAATCATCAAACAATGGTCAAATTTCCAATAAATCTTTCAAATATCGACCATGTACATCATCTTGAATATACTCGATCTCGAATCAATCCTTTAACTTTCTCAAAACAATCTTTCAACTTAGCACGATAATTATTCACTCTCTTCACCTAAACTAACGATCCTTTGAACATCCAAACACAACAATCATCCTCGAACAAATTCTATCATTCAAATTCTACCTATATCCTTGAATTCTATCTATCAATCATTTAATCATTTCTCCCCCTTATTATGACCAAAAAATTATGAAATTTTGATCTTCAAATTCGAAATTAAACACAGATTTAATGAAATTAACACTAATCCACCTCTAATCTATGATTAGAAACACAAATCAGCCTCGAATTCAGCAAAAACAGCAATTTTTAGAATCAAATTAAGCTCAAATTCCAGAAATTCGAACAAAATTGGTAATAAACGTGATTACGGATCGTTCGAATTCACCGATTATGCTCTGATACCAAATGATAGAAACAAACTTGAGCTTAATTGAAGGTTTAATGGAGGATTTAGATTAGTGTGTGAAAAGTATGTTTGTGTGTGAAAGGGAGGTTGAAGATGATAGGGAGGAGAGAGAAAGTATATCTTAGAGAGATGTAAGTATGGATTAATGTCAAAGGCTTAGTTACATGTGGAGTGATAAGGGGTTTATATACATTTAAACCTATTTATACTAAAACCCCTTCCACAATAACTAATTTACAATTTAACACCATTTTATATTTCTAACATTTTCAAAGATTGGAACATCTTCTTCTTCTTCAATGAGTTGCTCCCCCTGAGTTTGAGCATTATCAGCTCCAACTGGAGGATTAGTTGGAGGCTCATTCTCAGGTATAGCCAGTTCTTCAAAATTGAAATTTTCATCTTTAGGAGGAGAGAAGTCTGGCTTAGAACAACCTTCATCAATGCTTACATTTACAGAGTTTTCAATTGTCTTAGATCTTTTGTTGTAAACTCTGTAGGCCTTCATCATTGATGCATATCCAAGTAGGATACCTTCATCTGCTTTCTCATCAAACTTTCCAAGATGGTCTTTCTGATTTAGAATGTAGCAGGGACTCCCAAACATTCTTAGGAAACCAATTTCTGGTTTTCTCCCCCTAAGAAGTTCATAATGCAGTCTTCTGGTGCCTTTTCACAATAAGGGATCTGTTCTGGGTAAAGCAAGCTGTGTGAACTGCTTCAGCCCAGAAATGAGACTTGACATTGTTTTGAGCCATCATGGATCTGGCAGCTTCAATTAGAGTTCTGTTTCTTCTTTCTGCAACACCATTTTGTTGAGGAGTTCTGGCAGCTGAGTAGACTTGTGAAATTCCCTTTTCACTGCAGAATGAATTAAGAGTGATATTCTTGAATTCAGTACCATTTTCACTTCTTAATTGCCTTAATGGTCTCTTGTAAGGAATTTCAGCTTGCTTGATAAAATGAATAATGCTGTCAGCAGCTTCACTTTTGTGCTTGAGAAAGAAAACCTAGGTGTATCTTGAATATTTATCAACAATGACCAAAGAGTATCTCATTCCAATAAATGAAGGAGTACTAATTGGCCCAAAAAGATCCATATGAAGCAGATCCAAATAACTATCAATGGTTGAGCATGTTTTAGACTTGAAAGTAGCTTTGTGATGTTTGCCTTTCTCACAAACACCACACAGCTTGTCCTTCTCATAATTTATCACATGAAGACCAGACACCAATTCTTTCTTACACAGCTTGTTGATGTCTTTAAAATTCATATGAGACAGCCTTTTATGCCACAACCAGTTCAGCTCATCTTGAGTCTTTGACATGAAACAAACTTTTCTTGTCACAGCTGGTTTTCTTGTGTCAAAAGAATACAAAGACTCATCCCTTTTTGCTACAAGAACAATATTACCTTCTAAATCAAGAACAATACCCTTATCAGACCTGAATCTCACTTCATAGCCAGCATCACACAATTGACTCACACTTATCAAATTGTACTTCAAACCATTCACATATGAGACCCTTCTGAAAGTAAGGGGACCATTTGAAAGTATACCAAATTCTTCATTCTTTCCTTGAGAGTCATCTCCAAAAGTAACATTAGGACCAGCGCGAATCCTAAAGCTACATAGCAGGGACTTACATCCGTTCATATGCTTGGAACACCCACTGTCCAAGTGCCAGGTATTATCGTCATGATTGCCCTACATTTTCAATAAGAGATTAGTTCTTTTTGGGAACCCATCCAAAGATGGGTTCACCAGAGCTGACCATCTGGTCTGACTCAGACTGGAAAACAGAACTTAAACTCTTATCACATTTGGACACCCATTGTTGCTTGATCTGTCCTTTACCAGATTTGAAATTCTTTTTAGCAACATTTAGAGTTTCCTTTTTAGCAAAACCTTTGCCTATTCCAGATTTCTTGCATTCAGCTCTCAATTTTCTTTGATCAACAATTTTAGGATCAGACATATTTTAAAGAAAATTAGCATCAATTGAAACCTCACCAATTCTGGACTCAACAAGTTTGGAAATCATTTTATCTGAGTCAGACTTGGTGTTATTTGAAACAGACACAGATTTGGTTTGTGACAAATTTCCTTGAGAACCAGACTTCTCATTCTTTGAAAGCTTTATCTTTTCTTTTGGAACACTATGATCTCTAACCTTTCTTTTGTTTTTCTTTAAGTTACCATTGTTTGTTTTAGATTTTGAATCTGACACAGACTGGGAAATGGTCAGCTTAGATATGTCAAGGCTTTCTTCAGGTTTTAACTCAATGACCCTATCAGCTTCAGACACAGCTTCAGCAATGGTTTGACCAACAGTTTCAGGATCATTAAACCCAATACCAGATTTCTGAACCAACTTAATTGGTTTAGATTTAGTCAAGTTAATTCTCAACCCCTGCTCTGATACCAATTGACACGTCCCGAGGTGTATCAATATACCAAAGTATATTGTACACAAAACAGTTGTAGAGGGGGGTGAATACAACTTTCTTCGATCTTTACAAACTTTTAGATAAAACGTTTTAAAGATTCACTTTATATGTTAAGTATGTAAAGAACAGGAATCAATAAAACAGTAAAGCAGTAAAGTAAATGAAACATTCTTGAACATAGATTGTGGTTTTCAATGTAATCCTTTATTAAGAAATAATCTATACAAAGAATTACAGGGTTATTACGGAACAAAGATAGCCTATAGATATCTAAACAACCCTTTGAAATGACAAACTACAATCAATAAGTTTCGACTCAAGAGAATCAGCCCAAGCTGATCTCAAACAGACTAAGCTGTGTGTAAGAGCAAAGAAAACTTGTGTGAAGAATGATTCTCTGGAATGCCACACATATGCAATCAAGGAATGAGGCTTTTATAGGCGAAAGCCCTTCTTCTCTTGGTATCCAATAAACCCATGTATTCTTCTTCTAGTGGATGATAAAGGAATATTTGATCGTGCCTTTCATGGTACTTGTGGTCCCCCACGTACTGGCGCACATTCTTTATCATCTAATAAGAGTATGGACACGCATATGTAAATCTAACCACTAACCTGGATCCTAGGATTCTTCCTAGTCATGTCATTTGTCCTTATCTTCAATCTAGGTTGTTCTCTTCACTTGATTGTCAGACACAGATTGGGCCATTTGTCAAAGCACCAATCTGCCTAAGTGTTTTCAAGCTGACTGCTAATCCCAAGCTGACTTCCACTACCAGCTTGGTCTTTTATCTTCAATCCTCCTCTTCGACTTGGATTGAATGCTATAACCTTGTTGATGCAGCTTGAATAACACTTGCTTCCACAAATTATTACAATACAAAACATGAAGCATGATCTGGGCCAGAAACAGATCGTAAGCTGTGTCAGCTTAGTCTGACCCAGATCAGATTACAAGAACCAAAAGAGTACTAAGTGTTTATAAGTCAGATTTGTCATCACCAAATTTTACAATGAACATTAGGACTCAACAGACGGCTTAAGATATCATCATAAACAGGGAAGATAACGGACGAACCATTAACTCTAACGGAGAAGAATTTACACAAATGCTACCGCGGGACTTATAATATAAACACATATTATTTACAAAATTGCCACCATGTTTTTTTTTTTTAATTTATCCACATGTCAGTTTTTTATTGGTTTAAAAAACCTCATCTCCCTTCTCTCGTTAACCCATCTTCTCATTTGATCTCTCTCATATATATATATATAATTAAAAAACTGAGTATATATATCTATCTCTACATTTACTTTCAGATCTATATCTATAATATATCCATCTATATATATGTATATGGCGATTGATGCGAGTGATAGTGGCTGAGAATAGGGAAGTGCAAATGACCCGACCCGTGAAAACCCGGCCCGACCCGCGACCCGTAAGTGCATGAAAATCGGAACCGTGACCCGGCCCGTGATGGTTCGGTTCGGGTCGGGTTCGGGCGGGTCGCGGACGGGTTACGGGTTTCCTTCACCTTTTTTCGGTTTTTGGCTTGACCCGGCTCGGCCCGGCCCGACCCGCGCAATTCGTGACCTGAAAATGCAACAAAAGCGTGACCCGTGACCCGGCCCGTTAGCCCTTCGGGCGGGTCGGTCCGGGTCGGTTCCGGGTCGGGTCACGGGTTTCGGTCCAAATGCTCATCCCTAGCTAAGAATGATGGGGGCTGAGAATGGGAAAGGACAACAACAGATCGAACATCCATCATCATCCGCCCAACAGATCTGTTGGGTAACAGCGACTCAATGATTCAAGAAAAAGGAAGGAGTGAATTAACAAGAGTCGGTGGTCGTCGGAGTACCAGATGTTGGTGGTGTTCCAGACCTGTTTCATCCCTAACTCTATCCGTCGATCCTCCCACTCTTGCTCCGACTAGATCGCCAGCTGTCCAGGTTTTCAGTGGTTACTTGTTTTTATTGTGTGTTATGGATGTCACTTTGAAGAATCAACAAATCTTTGATTGCTCTGAAAGTGATGGATTGGTTTGATAATGATTTTATAAGTTTGGCTTGTTTCTCATACTCATTGTCGACTTGTGTTTGGATTTTATGTTTCAATTTCATTGTTTGAACATAAATAACGCATTGTTGGAACTGAATAAGTCACAAGGAAATTGAAATTTGTTGGAAAAGGTCATCGGAAACTGTAATATTGATTGTGCACCAAACCAAGGTTAGGTTTAGAAAGGGGATGACGGGTGTTTTTGGTTATTTGTTGGCGATTCCCCGAAGGTAGGGTTCGTACCTCTTTACGCCAATCAAATATGTATGAGTGTTAGCCGATTATGATTGTTGCTATTGAATGGGTCTTAGATCTGATCGATCATGTTGTGTATTTTGTATTGTGAGTATATTATCGGCCGTATGTGTGATGAATGAATGCCTTTTGAAGGTCTTATAAATCTCTTTTTATAGGAAAGATAATCTTGGAGAGGAAGTCAAGCTTCCCTAGGGTTTCCTTCTTAAAAGAGTCCAGGGAAATCCTTTCCTTTTTTACAGGACTTTAGGTGATAAGATCAGATCCCGAGTTTCTAGGGAAACAACTCTTATCTCTTTTATCTCCTGCGGGGGCCTTCGTTACGGACAACATTTGTGTCGTAGCGTGCTACTGTTCCTTCGTGTGACAGGTCATGTGTACCGCTGGGAGGGTATATCATTAAGCCCCCAGTCCAAGGTGATGATTTTGCAAAAAAATATTGCCTTGGACTATTTCTGGCAACTTCTTTATTCCTTGAGGGTGATGCTGTAACTTCAGAGGTCTAAAAAGTCTTTGTGGCAGTGCGCGTATCTCGAGGCGTGTTATCGACGGTTAGGGTTTTTCTGAATCTTCATAAAATCACATCGCCATCTCTTTATTTGGTATTTAGTTCTCCCCAACTGTCACCATCCTTCTTTTGTAAGTCTTCTCTCTCTCTGCCGTCATTTACTGTTCGCTTCGTTACTTTTTCCTTTTTCTTCTTACCGTATCTTTATTTGCGCAGATCTTCTTCTTGTGAAAATAATGTCATCAAAGAGGAAGGTTTCTGATGTCGAGTCTTCTGCTGCTCCTGACCGTATTAGCCATGATGCTGTTGCTGCGAAGAAGGGAAAAGGTCTGGCTGATGTGCCCCCGATATCTTTTTCTGGTTCAACTGCTCGTAGATTTATGGAGGAGGAGCTGCTTTCCGAAGATCTAGGTGATAAAAAGAACCTCTTGATTCGTGGCCTATGTCGAGATTACGAGTACTCTCAAGATATGTTGAAGGAATCGCAGCTTGTCGTTGGTAACCTGTTTGATAGGATTTCGGAGTTGGAAAAGCGTCTGTCAGAACAAGATGTTGTTGTGAAGGCGTTACGTACTGGGTTGGGAAAACGTCACGACGAGCTTCTTCAGAAGGACCTTGAGAATGTTGAACTCCATGAGAAAGTTAATGGCCTGGTTGATAGGGTAATCCCCTATGTTTGTGAAACTCTTGCTACTGGCCCTCAAGCTGTTGGTTTAATTGATTCAGTGGTTAATACATCCAAGAAGAAAGGTGTTTTTTCTGCTCTCCATTCTAAAGATTCTCCTGAGTATGTGAAGGCGAAAGAAGCTTTTGATCAAGCCATTCTAAAACTGGTAAGTTACCATAGCAATTTTATTTATGATCTCACTCATCTGCGTGATCCCGGGGTTTACAACTTGTTACTCGTGAAACCTCATTTTGATTAGGTTTGCTTTGGACTTATTTTATGGGATTTTATGTGTCGAAGTACTATTATCTTTGTGCTATGTTATTTTGCATGTGTTTGTATGCTTTGTGTGCACGTACATTGGGGTGTCTGTTTAGGCATCCCTGTCAGCTTGTTCTACTGAGGTGGCGACCCTCTATTTGATATTTGAGACAATTAGTCTTTTGAACGCATTGTCCCCCTAGGGGACTTTTTGCTTTTTTTAATATTTGAGGCAATTTAGCCTTTACAATTTATAATGAAATTTCCGTAAATTTGAACCGTTCCAGGTTCTATCAACCGGAGCCCCTTCGGGTGTTTCCAATTTGTATGTTCCATTTCCGAAGGCCACCTGTACCCTGTATGGGGCTTCCCATGTTGGTACCAGCTTTCATGTGTATTCCTTTTCGCTTGAACTATTTAACCGTAACACGTAGTCTCCGGTCTTGAATGTTGTTAGGTTGACCCTCTTATTGTAGTATCCGTCAATTTTCTTCTTGTATGCAGCTTCTCTGATGGCTGCAATTTCTGTTCCCTCCTCAAGTAAGTCTAGGTCTATTCTTAATTCATCTGAGTTACCCTCTATGTTTAACATCCTGTGGGTGGATACTTGGAATTCTGCTGGTGCCACTGCCTCGGTGCCGAATGTAGTCTCCCTAGCTTGATGGTTTAACCCAAAGTGTAAAATACAACAAGTCTAATAAGCACTAGATTGGACTAGTATTACTTGAATATAAATGCAAGTATATAAACAAAGTAATACACGACTTAAAGTAATAAATAAAGGTGGAACACAATGTAATATTTTCAAGTGTATTTTATTTATGATGTTAAATAAAATACAAGGTTGTGCGGAATCAAGATAATACAAATATGTAAGTATCCTAACAACCTATGAATTACAAATGATCTATATTTGCCAAATAAACTCTTTAGATCGAGATACTTAAAGTTATGAAGTATTCCTGTTACGATCGATAGTATTTAGACAAATTCACCTTAATTGCTAAAAGTAATTTTATCAAGGAAATGACTTTGTATTTATAGGCAAACAAATTCACCAGTGAATTTGTGCTGTACAAATATGGTTGCATGCATTTAATGAACCGACAAGGTCATTAAATGCATTGGTTAAAGTACAAGGATAAAGTCACATCAATATGTGTTAGGACCAGTTCACCTGGAACTGTCCAGTCACCAGTTTACACTTGCCAGTCACCAGTTGCATCTGGAGACCAGTGAAACTGGTGACCAAGAAGATTTGTCCAGAAATAATTGAAGTCCAGTTGCACCGTACAGTCAACACAACTGAAGACTTCCTCCTGTTAAGAACTGAACAAGTTGAAGAATCATTCCAGTTGAAGTCGAAGACAACAAATGGAAGATAGAGAATGGCAATGGCAGCGAAGCCCAGTTGACATTCTAGTCAGTTACAAACTGGAGACCATCAGTGGAAAGCCCTTACAAAGCTTTACACTGATTACGAGGAATTGACTTATATGCTTTATGTACCTTTACCTGGATAATAAGCCTTATCTTATTATTTAAGTAATAAAAGGTACATAAAGTTGGTTGAATAAAGTTGCTTTATCCGACAACTTTACACTGCCTTTTAAGGAATTAAATGCTATTCCTTAAATGCTCTCAACCACATTTGTACGGCCAAAGTTAACATCCCAATGTTAACTTTGCCTATAAATACAAGTCATTGCACAACCAAGAATATTACTTCTTAGAATACTCTTCGATAGAATTTACACTTTGCAAACCTGCAATATTCTTGGTGAACTTGTGCAATATTCTCTCAATCGCTAAAAGGAACATTTCACAACTTTAAGTGTTTCGATTTCTTG
>CM067170.1:83623518-83671508 GCA_034093135.1 Erigeron breviscapus | reverse complement strand
CCTTTTTTTTTTTTTTTTTTTTTTTTTTTTTTTTTTTTTTTTTTTTTTTTTTTTTTTTTTTTTTTTTTTTTTTTTTTTTTTTTTTTTTTTTTTTTTTTTTTTTTTTTTTTTTTTTTTTTTTTTTTTTTTTTTTTTTTTTTTTTTTTTTTTTTTTTTTTTTTTTTTTTTTTTTTTTTTTTTTTTTTTTTTTTTTTTTTTTTTTTTTTTTTTTTTTTTTTTTTTTTTTTTTTTTTTTTTTTTTTTTTTTTTTTTTTTTTTTTTTTTTTTTTTTTTTTTTTTTTTTTTTTTTTTTTTTTTTTTTTTTTTTTTTTTTTTTTTTTTTTTTTTTTTTTTTTTTTTTTTTTTTTTTTTTTTTTTTTTTTTTTTTTTTTTTTTTTTTTTTTTTTTTTTTTTTTTTTTTTTTTTTTTTTTTTTTTTTTTTTTTTTTTTTTTTTTTTTTTTTTTTTTTTTTTTTTTTTTTTTTTTTTTTTTTTTTTTTTTTTTTTTTTTTTTTTTTTTTTTTTTTTTTTTTTTTTTTTTTTTTTTTTTTTTTTTTTTTTTTTTTTTTTTTTTTTTTTTTTTTTTTTTTTTTTTTTTTTTTTTTTTTTTTTTTTTTTTTTTTTTTTTTTTTTTTTTTTTTTTTTTTTTTTTTTTTTTTTTTTTTTTTTTTTTTTTTTTTTTTTTTTTTTTTTTTTTTTTTTTTTTTTTTTTTTTTTTTTTTTTTTTTTTTTATTAAACGTCAACTTGAACTTGTAACCTTTTGAATTTGAATGGCATTTGAAATTTGATGTTGATGTTTTATACTTAAATATTTTGTACCATGTCATTCTGTGGCATCTCGAGTTTCCGCTATAGTCGGGGTGTTACACCTCTCACTTTGTTTTAAGCAAATTCTGGGCAGAGAAGCATATAATAGTACAGATTCACCGTACACTGCTCCAGATATGCTAAGGAATCTAGACTTACTAGTATCTGAAGCTGGTGAGGTCGAACTTCCTGAACGAATGCAACTGGCATTCGCTTCAACTGATGCACCTCTTGTAGGTGAGTCAGAAAGGCAACTGGGCGGGCCTCAAAATAATGAGGGACCCTCCAGCGTGTCTAATGTTATGGTTGAGGATAGAGCAACCATAACTGAAGCAACCCCCATCACATCTATCCCTGGTGAAGATACTTCGGTATCTGGTCTATCAACAGATGCACCCATCCAGGAAACTGGGGAAGGTCATCTGGAGATTGACCAGGTAACTGGTCAGCCCTCAGTTACATTCATGGATCTTGACATGAGTGTTAATGACGAGGAAATCCTTATTGAATCTTCGGATTCTGAAGGTACTGAAACAGACCAGGAGATTCTTGATGCTTCTGTACAAGCACAAGACCCTTCATCTCCAGTCTCACTTCCAGACGCATCAATTTCATTTTTACCACCACAAGTAAATGTGCCTATAGATATATCTTTACCAACAAATTTCGCTCCTTTACCAACTGGGCAATTCTCACTTGCTCGAGAAATGCCACCCCCATCGTCGCCGTTGTTCACACCTGAGCATTCTCAGCATGAACAACAATTTGATTTTCTAGTCCTTTCTTCAACCACCACTCCAATAATTTCTTCAACTGCTGGCCTGACAACTGGGGAGACTTCCATCAGTTTGCCTCCTCCAGTTGCTCCAGTAGTAACTGCTAGTGGTCCAGTGACACCTTCTCCTTTGTCACTGGACAGTCAAGTTGTCTCACTACAAGCCGATCTCCAAAACCTTCTTACCAGGGTGGAGGAGATTCAGAAGACACTTGACAAGAACACCAAGTCCTTCTCCAGATACCACAAAGATCATTTGACAAACATTAAGGTGGTCGATCTGGGATAAACAAGTTTTCATCTAATGAAGACTTGGTGTTCAGAAAGCTTAATGAGTTGGTCACTGGCTGCAACAATCTGGCTGGTACTCTAAAGGAAGCCTTTGACCTAACTCACTCCAAGGTCTCCAGTTCAATCTCCAACTTGCTAGGAAATACTGTCAGAACTTCAGAAGTTGACTTGAAAGAGATTGAAAGGCAGGTTAAGGAACTTATTGAAAGACCTGGCCTAGATGTAACTGGCCTTGGAGAGCAGTTGATGACTTCGGTTGGTCAGAAAATAGAGGATACGCTGGGTGCTAGAGAAGAGCATTTGATTGAAAGGGTGATGTCTGAGATCACCAAGCTGGCCACTCCTCAGGTTGATCTGGCCCCACTTACCAGTGAGATCAACCAGTTGAGAGGCAGCATAGAAAGTTTGAACACCCAGGTATCTCTACATGCTCAATCTATAGAGAAACTGACAACTGAAGTGGAAAATCTGAAGAAGATGGATGATGAGGTTAAGGATAAGGTTGTCTCCGGTTTGGATGAGGACTCCAAGATCTTGAATGAATTGAAAACTGGTCAAGACCAAGTTGTTGCAAATGTCTTGACCCAGTCCAAGGAGATGAACCATTTATGGAGGTCCTTCAGGATGATGTGTGGCATCTTCAAAGAGTGTAAGGACATGCAGTCGTGGCAGCCTCTTGACCGGTTGCCATCTCACCCCTCTGAATGGGAAGCAATTAGGGCAGGTCTAGATGCTGCCAAGGGGGAAAGAAGTTCAGTCCTTACACCAGTTGCACCTGGAAGGACTCCATCTGGATCTGGAAGAGAATTGGTTGTGGCTACCAGTACTGAAGCTGGTGAGCAGAGTGTTAGGGGGAATGTTGGTTTGGACAAAGGTAAAGGTTTAGCTGGTGATGCATCTGCCCAGCCGGCCACTGAAGTAATGTTGGAAACTGGTAATGCTGATATACTCCCTCCAGTTTCAGATAGTGATAGTAGAAAACTGGCTAGACTTGGTAATGACATCAAAGAAAGAAAGAAAATGAAACAAAGAAACCAAGTTGAGGCCAGGGCGCATCTTGCTCAGATTAAGTTGCTGGATATGAGTGATGCCAATCTACTGGGTATCACTAAGGATGAGTATGTTAGGGTTAAGAATGATCCTAGGATAGTTGACCAGTTGAATGAAATGCTAGATGTAGAACTGGACAGACACTATCAAGAGGATGAAGCTGAATTCGATGCCAGGAGCTTAAACATTTCAGTGGAGAAGGCCAAAGAGATTAGGGCTAGTGGGCTTCTAAAGAGAATTGCAAATGTCAAGAAGGTTGTGAAGAGTGTACTGGATCCACCAAGAAGAAGGATTCCACAACCAAGAAAACCACTGACAAGAGATGCAAGAGATGCTGACCTTAGCACATTCGTTGAATCAACTGGCGAGGTATCCAATGAAGACATTAAGTCCGCTGTACTGGCTGCTGGTGCTGGGAGTATAAAAATCACAAATGAATCTGAAGCTAGAAACTACTACTCCCAGATCATGTCAACCAGAAGACATAGTGGTACTATTAATAGTGTCAATGTTACAATCAAGCCAGGCACCAAGGTTTTTCAAATCGAAGTTAAGTATACTGGTGGGCCACTGGTTAGAACTGATGATCCTGGTCCTATGCAATATGGATTCAGCGAATGGGTGGAGATGGTGAATGTTTTGGATGCTAAGGCACAAAAGTATAGGTTTGAGAAAGCATGGGTAAACTTTCTAAGGGGGAAAATTCAACATAAAGAAAATCTTGAGCAAAAGTTGAATATTGATCCTGAAGATACTCAGCCTATCTCTTCAGTTGCCAAGAGAAGAAGAACTGGCGAAGGGCCATCTCATTAAGTTCTTTCTTCAGTTTATCTACTTGTAATTTGTATTTACATTCTGTAACTTGTATAAATTTCATTCCCTTGTATAAATGAAGTTACCAGTTTGTAACCACAAGGTAGATAATAGATTAAAATCTAACAAACCTAAAAGAAAAACCTAAGGCATTTATTGATCTATAAAAATGCCTTAAGAAACTTAGATAGATTTAAATCGAACAAGTCTCTATAGTTCACACTTGTATAGATACAAGAACTAGAAAAAGACTTAGACTATATTTCTAGACAAATAGGGGGAATTTGTTAGGACCAGTTCACCTGGAACTGGCCAGTCACCAGTTCACACTGACCAGTCACCTGGAACTGGCCAGTCACCAGTTCACACTGACCAGTCACCAGTTGCATCTGGTGACCCAGTAAAACTGGTGACCAAGAAGATTTGTCCAGAAATATATTGAAGTCCAGTTGCACCGTACAGTCAACGCAACTGAAGACTTCCTCCAGTTGAAGAATCATTCCAGTTGAAGTCGAAGACAACAAATGGAAGATACAGAATGGCAATGGCAGCGAAGCCCAGTTGGCATTCTAGTCAGTTACAAACTGTAGACCATCAGTGGAAAGCCCTTACAAAGCTTTACACTGATTACGAGGAATTGACTTGTATACTTTATGTACCTTTACCCGGATAATAAGCCTTGTCTTATTATTTAAGTAATAAAAGGTACATAAAGGTGGTTGTGTAAAGTTGCTTTATCATGCGACTTTACACTGCTTTTTAAGGAATTAAATGCTATTCCTTAAATGCTCTCAACCACATTTGTACGGCTAAAGTTAACATCCCAATGTTAACTTTGCCTATAAATACAAGTCATTGCACAACCAAGAATTCAAGTTATTTCACAAAGACGAAAAAACTTGAATTCTTGGTTGTGCAATGACTTGTATTTATAGGCAAAGTTAACATTGGGATGTTAACTTTAGCCGTACAAATGTGGTTGAGAGCATTTAAGGAATAACATTTAATTCCTTAAAAAGCAGTGTAAAGTCGCATGATAAAGCAACTTTACACAACCACCTTTATGTACCTTTTATTACTTAAATAATGTTCCTTTTAGCGATTGAGAGAAGATTGCACAAGTTCACCAAGAATATTGCAGGTTTGCAAAGTGTGAAGTTTTTTCGTCTTTGTGAAATAACTTGAATTCTTGGTTGTGCAATGACTTGTATTTATAGGCAAAGTCAACAAGTTACTGAAGTTTTTTCGTCTTTGTGAAATAACTTGAATTATTGATTCTTCGAAAAATGGGTTTTTAATCTTATTTTCTACACAATATATAGAAAACCATGAGAAAATGGCATATTTTCATTATTTTGCAACATATATAAATGCCAATCAATTTTATGTAAAAATCTTTCGTTTTCATTGAAAGTCATATAATACCATATTAAATTTTTATTATTATATTCATTGAACAGAATTACACCTGGACCAGTCACCAGTTCACACTGACCAGTCACCAGTTCACACTGACCAGTCACCAGTTATGACCAGTACCAGTTCAACTGACCTTTAGGACCAGTTCACCTGGAACTGGCCAGTCACCAGTTCACTCTGACCAGTCACCAGTTGCACTCTGACCAGTACCAGTTAACTGGTGACCAAGAGATTTGTCAATGACCTTTAGGACCAGTTCACCTGGAACTGGCCAGTCACCAGTTCACTCTGACCAGTCACCAGTTGCACTCTGACCAGTTCACCAGTTAACTGGTGACCAAGCACCAGTTCACCTGACCAGTCACCAGTTCAACTGACCAGTACCAGTTCAATGAAGTTAGGACCAGTTCACCTGGAACTGGCCAGTCACCAGTTCACTCTGACCAGTCACCAGTTCACTCTGACCAGTTACCAGTTATGACCTTTAGGACCAGTTCACCTGGAACTGGCCAGTCACCAGTTCACTCTGACCAGTCACCAGTTCACTCTGACCAGTCACCAGTTCACTCTGACCAGTACCAGTTCACACTGACCAGTCACCAGTTCACACTGACCAGTCACCAGTTCACACTGACCAGTCACCAGTTCACACTGACCAGTCACCAGTTCACACTGACCAGTCACCAGTTCACACTGACCAGTCACCAGTTCACACTGACCAGTCACCAGTTCACACTGACCAGTCACCAGTTCACACTGACCAGTCACCAGTTCAACTGACCAGTCACCAGTTCACACTGACCAGTCACCAGTTCACACTGACCAGTCACCAGTTCAACTGACCTTTAGGACCAGTTCACCTGGAACTGGCCAGTCACCAGTTCACTCTGACCAGTCACCAGTTCACTCTGACCAGTTCACCAGTTACACTGACCAGTCACCAGTTCACACTGACCAGTCACCAGTTCACACTGACCAGTCACCAGTTGCACCTGACCAGTCACCAGTGAACTGGCCAGTCACCAGTTCACACTGACCAGTCACCTGGAACTGGCCAGTCACCAGTTCACACTGACCAGTCACCAGTTGCATCTGGTGACCCAGTAAACTGACCAGTTGTTAGGACCAGTTCACCTGGAACTGGCCAGTCACCAGTTCACACTGACCAGTTCACCAGTTGCACCTAGTGACCAGTAAACTGGTGACCAGTCACAGTTCACACTGACCAGTCACCAGTTCACACTGACCAGTCACCAGTTCACACTGACCAGTCACAGTTGCACACTGACCAGTACCTGAACTGGCCTTTAGGACCAGTTCACCTGGAACTGGCCAGTCACCAGTTCACTCTGACCAGTCACCAGTTCAACTGACCAGTCACCAGTTCACACTGACCAGTCACCAGTTCACACTGACCAGTCACCAGTTGCATCTGGTGACCCAGTAAAACTGGTGACCAAGAAGATTTGTCCAGAAATATATTGAAGTCCAGTTGCACCGTACAGTCAACGCAACTGAAGACTTCCTCCAGTTGAGAACTGACCAGTTGAAGAATCATTCCAGTTAAAGTCGAAGACAACAAATGGAAGATAGAGAATGGCAATGGCAGCGAAGCCCAGTTGGCATTCTAGTCAGTTACAAACTGTAGACCATCAGTGGAAAGCCCTTACAAAGCTTTACACTGATTACGAGGAATTGACTTGTATACTTTATGTACCTTTTATTACTTAAATAATGTTCCTTTTAGCGATTGAGAGAAGATTGCACAAGTTCACCAAGAATATTGCAGGTTTGCAAAGTGTGAAGTTTTTTCGTCTTTGTGAAATAACTTGAATTCTTGGTTGTGCAATGACTTGTATTTATAGGCAAAGTTAACATTGGGATGTTAACTTTAGCCGTACAAATGTGGTTGAGAGCATTTAAGGAATAACATTTAATTCCTTAAAAAGCAGTGTAAAGTCGCATGATAAAGCAACTTTACACAACCACCTTTATGTACCTTTTATTACTTAAATAATGTTCTTTATCCATTTTTAACAAGTAGTTGCAGTAATTTGTTGAGAAAGTTTCTTCTTTTAATCTAAACTTTAAAAAGTTAAGGTGTCGATTATTTTCTAACCAATAAAAATATCTTTCTTCTACTTTTTTTCTTTCTTCTATCCATTTTATTCTTTGATCACAATATTTTATAAAAAATACTTTATGATTTCTTCTTACTTGGACCTTAGAATCAGACATTTAATTCTTCATAATTTTCCATAACAGATTTAGTTGGATTATAAGTATTAGTTTCACTTAAATTTTCTTCATATAAAGGTCTAGGAATATTAGTTGAAAAATCTATTCCTTTAATTTTCATAGATTGACATCTTCTTAATATACTTTCATCTATAGTATTTCTAGATGTACCAGTTCCTATAGAATTTTTTGGTATATCTTGATTATTGAAAGAAATATCTATTGAACCATCTGAATGTTCTATAATAGTAGACGTTTGATTTTCTATTTCAATTGGTTTTGGTGGATTAATATCTTGAAGATTCCATGTTAATGATTGAGTTATTTCATTCCATCTTAATCTCTTAGGTGTTTTTACCTTTGTATGCATAGTATTAGCTTCAAATATAATAGTTTCATCTTTAGGGGATACTATTTTTGTCTTAGGCTCTATGGTTGTAGTCATAGTCTTATAATATATTCTATATATTACTACAGCAGCATTTGTTCTTTCTTTAAATTCTAAATTTTTTGTCTTAATAGTTAAAGTCAAAGTATCTAATATATTTGGATCAAATAAACCAATTGTAAAATTAGGATAACAATTAAAATAAATAGGACCATTTGATATATTTGATTCAGCCATAGCTAATAGAGAATTATTAAAATTCGTATGCCTAGCATCTCTTAAAATTAATAATACTGGAGCATCTATTCCTAATCTAAACATGGGTTTTACTGCTACTTGAATTAATCCTATATGTAAAAATTTATAAAGTTTTCTATGTCTTTTAATAGCTTCTGCTGATAATAATTGCATGTTTTGATACTCTTTATTTATAGGTGTAGTTTGTTCATGAGTTTTGATAGAATAATCTTATAAAAAATCAAAAGTACCAATTTTGTAAATAGTATTTACATTTTGTTTTGGAATACTCAATCTAATAAATTATTTTCAATTTGAGAAATGTTTAATTCAACTGAATTCATGTGTAAAGAATTCATGTCTATATCTTCTTCCTGCTCTATAGCATTTGAACTATGATTCCGTCTATTTAAGATTCTAGATAATTGATTCATAATAAAAAGTTTTTAATACAAAATCTTGAATTAAAAATGAATGATGGCAATAAACATTATTAAAGACAACATAAATTTAAATAATACCTGATTTTATTGATTGAAAATCTTGATTACAAATGATTGTCTTACAATCGGGAGGAGCTACAATAATTTGAAAATCTAAATTCTTTGAACATAGAGCAGTTGATAATAGAAGTTTTTCTTTTGGAGATTTTTTCATACATGAATAAGAATGTAAAATTTTTCGATGCCTTTGATGAAGAGTCTTCATTCTCTTTTATAGGAGAGGAGCCTTCTTCTTTGAGTCTTCCTGAGTCTTAATTGATAATTGAAGTCTTTCCACGTCATTGAAAATAATTGATCTTCATTATTTTAAATTGTCTTCTTTTGAATAATTGAGTTGTCTTCTTTTGAATAATTGAGAATTGTCTTCAACATCATTTTGTCTTCTTTTGAATTATTGGAATCTACTTTGCCAAAAGTAGATGAATTATGGCCGTTCTTTTTCAAAAGCTAAATTATTGGTTTTGACAAAAGGTCTTTTGTCTTTATTTTGAATGATTGATCTTGAAAATGCATTATTATTATTATAATTTATTATTACTAATTTTTTATTACATCATATCATATGGGTCTTGAGAATCTTGAAATATTTCTGTGTCTGGCGATGATTTTCTTGAAGGAGATGGTGAATGCCGAATTTCATTAAAAAAATTTAACATTTCTTCTTGAGAACTGCAGGCTTGAATCCTTTGAATATACTCTTGATCTTCTTTGTGAACTTTGGAATCTTGAACTGGAGACTTGAGACTTTTTTTCATATTGATTTGTTAATTCCTTGTAATATGTGTTGACAACTTGAACATTTGCTTTTTCTATGGAAAACTTATTCCACCATTTGAATTTATATTGTCTATAGAGTAAAGGTGGAGAAAGTTCTGTATTTTTCTCTTCTTCGAAAATATAAGTCCATGAAGAGATCCATGGGATTCTAAATGTACTCATAAATTGTAAAGTATATTCGAAAATAGGGGTTCCATCTTGTTGAAAATAATTTGTAAACTTTGAGAATGCTTCGGATATATCTTTGGGAAAAGCTTCAGGTCGAATTCCCATATATTTAAACCATTTGATAAACCATGTAGGATAAATATTTGAGAAATCGTCATCAAATTGGAAAACCAAGAATGATCATAATTTCTTAATAAAAAGGTTTTTTCACAAGCTTCTTGATAATCATAATAATTATACTGAGGATAAGAAAGAAAATTTGAGAGAGTTTTTGAAATATAAGGCTTTGAATTCCAATCTTCTAAATTAAGGACTCTTAAAATCTTAACTTGACTATAAGCTATTTTAGAGGGATCTTCTTTATTAAAATTGTGTCGAATTATTACAGATTCTGAATTAACGAGAATAGCTTGATAATATTCTCTGGTTTTATATTCTCCATTATAGAAATAACAACTGTTAGAAATATAAATTAGTGGTGTTTAATTGTAAATAGAGTTACATTTGTAATGTTGTAAAAGTGCAAGGGGTCTAGATGAAACTTGTAATGTTTAGGATATAAATACCCCTTGTAACCACATTATGTAATTAACCCTTTTGATAATAAACACACACTTAATCTAATCACTTTCTCTCTCCTCTCCATCATCTTCAACCTCCCTTTCACACACAAACACACTTTACACACACAAACCTAAATCCTCCATTAAACCTTCAATTAAGCTCATTTTCATTTATATCAATTGGTATCAGAGCATAATCGGTTGATCCGAGCGATCCGTAATCACGTTTCAACTGATTTTGTTCATAATTTCAACAATTTGAGCTTAATTTCGATCTGAGTTACTGTTTTCACGGATTTCGCGGCTTATTTGTGTTTCTGATCATCGATTAGAGGTGGATTAGTGATAAATCTGGTTAATTAGTGTTTACTTTCAAGGTTTGAGATCAAAAAATTGTCAGATTTAGTGAATTTTAGTTGTGCTCGGCAAACAGAAGAAATAGGTTTCATATTGGTTTGAATTTCAAAAAGTCAAACAAGTAATTCTGTATGTCTACAGTAGCAGACCACGTGAAAATTCCTTTTCACATTGTTTGTATCGAAATTTTACATTAATTAAAAAAAAATAAAAAAAATAGAAAAAGCAGAAAAAAAATCAACAAAAAGTTTCCTTGAACTTCTCTCTTCGAATTAATCTTCATTATTGATCGATTGAAGCTGAAAAACATAAGGTTTTACTCGCGAGAAGATTCTGATCACAATGATGTTTTCCGTTTTTCGATTGGGTGATTTTTGTTGACGGTTGATTTTTCCGGCGAGATATCAATTTTCCGGCGAGCTTTAATCGGCTTAATTTTCAATTAGGGATTGTTCGCGGTTTGATTTAGAGTGTTTTGGTGGTAATTTTGTGGTCTAAATCGAAGTATTTTGGGAGATATCGTGGTTTTAAGTTTTCCGGCGTGGTGGTTACAATTCCCGGCCACCGTGTTCTTCATATTTCTGCAGAAATTATCATTTTACATTATTTGCAGAAGTCGAGCCGAAACAATCATTTGCCGAGCTAACCGATCTCTAAAACTCTTGTTTGCCGAGATAAATTCACGACATTGTGATTTCTCGTATTTGCAAAGCTGACCGATCACTCATACTCGTGTTTGCCGACTTCTCTCTCGGCCAAATCAACCAACTCATCCAAAACAACACATTGCCGAGCTCACTGCTCGGCATCCAATACAACACACAACCCTTAGAAATTTTTTCAACTAACATTTCTAATTTCAACTATCCGCCGAGCTCCCTGCTCGGCAATCAATACAAACCAATCAAAATTTCATTTCACCTATCTGCAGAGCTTATTGCTCGGCACTCAGTACAACTCAACACTTAGAAATTTTTTCATCCAAAATTTCTAATTTCAACTATCCGCCGAGTTCTTTGCTCGGCAATCAATACAAACAGAAAATTCTTACTTCTACCTTTTGCAGAGCTCATTGCTCGGCAAACCATTCAACCAAGACTTAGAAATTTTTCGGCCAAGTTTTCCTATTTCAACTATTTGCAGAGCTGACCGATCACTCATACTCGTGTTTGCCGACTTCTCTCTCGGCCAAATCAACCAACTCATCCAAAACAACACATTGCCGAGCTCACTGCTCGGCATCCAATACAACACACAACCCTTAGAAATTTTTTCAACTAACATTTCTAATTTCAACTATCCGCCGAGCTCCCTGCTCGGCAATCAATACAAACCAATCAAAATTTCATTTCACCTATCTGCAGAGCTTATTGCTCGGCACTCAGTACAACTCAACACTTAGAAATTTTTTCATCCAAAATTTTCTATTTTCAACTATCTGCCGACTTCTTTGCTCGACAATCAATACAAACAGAAAATTCTTACTTCTACCTTTTGCAGAGCTCATTGCTCGGCAAACCATTCAACCAAGACTTAGAAATTTTTCGGCCAAGTTTTCCTATTTCAACTATTTGCAGAGCTCTGAGCTCGGCAAATAGTACAATTAGCCAAAATTTTCTATTTCAACCATTTGCAGAGCAATAAGCTCGGCAAACAGTACAAATAGAGAAAATTTTCAAAAATATTTTTCAAGTCTTTTTCAAAATCATTTTTGTTACTTACCAAAATTTTCTATTTCAACCATTTGCAGAGCAATAAGCTCGGCAAACAGTACAAATAGAGAAAATTTTCAAAAATATTTTTCAAGTCTTTTTCAAAATCATTTTTGTTACTTACCCTTTGTTGGTGTGAAATTTGTGAAAAACTTGTTTTGAAACCCCCATTTGCCGAGATAAATGCTCGGCAAATAGTTCTTTTGATCTTCAAGAGTTGAATTCGTGGCTGTGTGGTTGTATTTCTGGTCTTCATATTGTGACATCAATTTCTTGTGACTTGTAAGAAAAAGGAACAGAACCCTGTTATTTGTTTTGATTGAAACCATTTTGAGTTACAAGAACATAAATCCAGAAGGAGAGATTCATAAAGATTAATTTTTATGGGTAAATTCGGTTGTGTGAGAAAGAAAGATTTTGAGTGTGTAAGAGAGATAAGAGAGAGGTTCATAGTTTTCATTTGAGATAACAGTTGTTTGTTGGTATTTCTCAAAACCGTGTGCTGCTCTTTGTTATTTGAGTCAAGAGAGAAATTTTGTTTTTTTTTAATTGAGGAAACGTGTTTTGATAATTGTGTTGGGTGGAATTTTTTCACGCGTGGTTTGATGTAATTAGAAAAGCATGTTGCGTGTCCAGTAATACCTTTTACTTCTCATTGTGTTGTCACTTGTCAAAGTTAATTTGTTTTTGTAATTGAGATAACGTGTATTGAGTGTCATCACGTGAAAGAAAATATTGTGTAACGTTTATAGATTTCCAAGACAAAGCATCTTTTGATAAAAGCATCTTTCACGTGTCATAGTGTTATTCGCTTACTATTTTTTTTCATTTACGCGTGAATTTGAAATTGAAAATTTGAATTTGTGGAATTTGTGTACCATCATTCACGTGTGTGTTTCATAAAGTGGTTTAGACATTTACTTTCTTTGTCTATTTTTTTTATTTGTTATTTTATATTAGTACTAGTAAATCAAAGTTTAGTCTACGTGGTTCATAATTCTGTGTTGTGGTCAAAATTTTGGGTTACATTAATATGTGGGCTACATTTTGGAAAGCTTCATTTTTGGGCCGAATTTAATATAAGGTTTTTATTGGGCTAGTTAATTTTTCATTTGGGCTAAATCTGTTTTTGGACTAGTCATTTAAATTTTTAGTTGTTCTTTTGTTGGGCTATCTACAAGTTTTGATTCAAAATGGCTATTAAAATAACGGACGAGTTTGTTGCGAGAGTGAAAGATTTTTTAATGGGTGAAGAACCAAGTTGGGAAGAAATACGTCGTCATGATAATCATATTTGTTGGTGTGTCAAGTCGTATCCATGTGCAGTGGTTGTTTTTGAAGAAAACAAAGTCGATGTGAATACTTTTAAAACCCTTGTGAGAGAACACAAAAGTTTTCAACTTGAAATTGACCAACTCAAATCTGAGAATAAAGAGCTCAAATCTGCAAATGATCTCATTTTGTCCAACATGGAATGTCTTCAAAAAGAAAATGATCATTTGCAATCAAAGAATTTCAAATTAACAAATGAGTTGGACAATTCTTCCAAAGAGCTCAACAAAATTATTTTAGACAATCAATCAAACGAACTTGTTTCGCAACAAAAGATTTCTGAACTTACCCATGAGTTGCGAAATAAGTCCACCATTTTTGTGAGCAAAGAGCGAAAATTTCTCAAAGTTTTTGAACAACTTCGAATTGATGTGAGCGATGTTGAAAAAGAAAGAACAAATTTTTGTGCTCAAATCAAGTGTCTTGAAGACAAGTGTTTGCAACTTCAGTCAAACGAAACATCTTTGACCAAGAAAATTTCTGACCTTGAGATTGAATTGCAAACACAAACCAAATCTTTTCAAAGTCAAAATCATTGTTCTATCTCTTCTGACACAACCAAAGAAGTTGTTGAAATTTGCACTCAACCTGATTGTCCTATTTGTGAAGTTGTGAATTCCCCTGTGCAAATTAAATGTGATGTTGTTGAGACTACCGAGTCCTCAACTCTGACTGATCTTGATTGTGTTTGTGACAAGACTGAGGTGTCCAAAAGTTTTCCAAAATCTATTTCTTCCAAACCAAAAGTTGATGTTCCAAAGAGGGTTTACACGGGTAAATCTTCTAAACCTTTTGAAAGAAAGGTGTCTCAGTTTACTAATTACTCCTTGCAAAAGGGTAAGAAGTACACTAAGAAACCTATTTTTGATGGAACAACTACTTTTGTGTCTTTTCTATCCTTCGAGGATAATTCTGAACATATTTCACAAGCAAAATCTCAGTTGACAAAATCAAAATGGAAACCGATTTCAAAAGATAAGTCAACTGAGTCAAAATCATTCAAATATTCATTTTCGGAACTTTTTGATCTTGCACCACAACCTGTGAAAGCAGTCGTGCAAAAAGTGAATGATTTTGGTTCGAAAGATCATTTTTCAACTCAATCTACCAAGATTGGAAGCTTTTCAAAGAAATCAAATGATTTTTCACCGTTGCTTCCACGAAAAATCTTTACAACTAAACCACCGGGTTTTAGTTCATCGTGGAATGCAACTTCTATTCATCAAATCGATGAGACTTACATTTGGACTTTCAAGAATTCAAAAACCATTGGACCCAATTTCAAATGGGTTCCAAAAGTGATTTCTAAGTGATTTGATGAATGGTGGCTTATGCACACATCAGTGTATAACCCGTTCTAAAACAGTTTTCGTAATTTCGTTCCTTTTATGAAAATCCAAAAAGATTTCTCATTTTTAATGTTTGTGAGCAACTTTCAAACTCTTAACTCACCCTTTATATGCTAAAACTTTGTTTATATCATGCATATATTTAGGGGGAGTTTGTTTATAAAACCAAAACTTCCAAGTTTTTAAACTCATTTTCCATTTTAAAACACTTTGGAAGATTTTCAAACCATTTTCGATCAAATTCAAAGAAGTTCGGTGTTAGAGTTGCACATGAGAGTTTAGGCCACTCATAAATACTCCATGATCTTGTCATCGCCGATGAGATCTAACCCCGGAGTTCAAATCTCAATTCTAGATTGTGAGGGTTTATGAGCGTGGTGATGATATTTGTGCAAATAGGACATGAGGGAGTAGTCGAAAAGTGAGAGGTTACGGTGAAATGATGTGAGAAAGGGCTAAAATAAACAAAAGCCCTCCCCAAAATTCTTAAAAAGCCGGGTCAACACGTTCCTATCGGATTTCATTTGTTGATTTCTAGATATTGAAGAAGACTTCATGGACCCAGTGAAGCAATGCACATCTTTACCTAACCACTCAAGTATTTCTTAACAAATGCTTGTTTTATTCTCACGGAGATTTTCACATTTCTATCGACTCTTCATTTGGAAGATGTTGATATTGAAAAAGGGAGACACTCTGCTCCGGTCCCCGACTTCATTTGATCACTATCGAGTCTAGAGCATACTTGATATATCTTTCATTTGACTAGGACACAATGAGTCTTTATATGTCTTTGTGACATTGCATATCTTTGTGATATTGCCGGAACATTCGTAGTGATATCATATTATTGATATTCCACGATGATTGAATGGAAATCCTACCAATGCTAACATCTTTTCCAACGTTGAACGTAGGTCTCACATTTTCATTTTATGAATTTGTTGAGTAAACGAGAAGTCTATGTGACCTCGGATTTATTTTCCCAAAAGTCTTTGAGGATAGTAAGACATGGTTATTGAACGCCTTTGTGACACTGACCATGAATTACATTCTTTAAAGCAATCTATCGGTTGAAAAGTCATAGACCGAACCATTTAGAGAAAAGATTTTCTCGATGATAATGGGAAGTCCTAAAAATAGTTATCGTATTTTTAGGCCACACCATTAATCCTTTCGATTTTTGGTTGTGTCAACGGATCATTATTATCCGGTTTTCATTTCTCTTCACACAAACACAAAGAACCCAAACACCATTACAAAATCTTTTTCCAACAACGCAACCTCACATTCTAGTTCACCAATAGGTTCATTGGGAATTGGGAATTGGGTTGGGTTAATTTGCGTGCTTGTTGTTTGTTGGCATCTACCGTTTATGCTATCAATCATTATTGTATGATGAAACCGTTTCACATATTCATCATAAGGGGGAGAAATGATTATATGATTGATAGATAGAATTCAAGGTTTTAGGTAGAATTTGATTGATAGATTTTGATTGAGGATAATTCATAGTGTTTGGTTGTTCAAAGGATCGTTAGTTTTGGTGAAGAGAGTGAATAATTATCGTGATAAGTTGAAAGATTGTTTTGAGAAAGTTAAAGGATTGATTCGAGATCGAGTATATTCAAGATGTTGTACATGGTCGATATTTGAAAGATTTATTGGAAATTTGACCATTGTTTGATGATTAGAAGAGTTTGAGATTGAATGGAGATTGTTCGTTTGTTGATACTTGTGATAGCTAAGTTTGTTTAATGTCTTGAGAAGATTCATAGTTTGAAGAGATTGTTAATTTGAGGGGGAGTAAGAGTAAACTCACGAATCGTTAAATATACTCCGAAATGATTGTTTGTTCGAGGGGGAGCAAGAGATTAAAGATTTGTTATTGAATAATTTGCTCCGAGATAGTTGTTTGATTGAGGGGGAGCAAATGTTTATTGATCAAAGAATTGAGTGTTACAAGATGATTGTTGATTCAGAGACAAGTTAGACCAAGAAATGAAATTTCCGCATTCAAAAACCAAGCTTCCGCAAAGCCAAAAGAATTCAAAGTTAAATCAAGCTTCCGCAATGCCAAGAGAATTTAAAGAAAACCAAGCTTCCGCATCCAAAAGAATTCAAAGTCAAATCCAAGCTTCCGCATGCTACTCAAAATTCAAGTTTCTTCTCAAAGCAACATCTAGTTGAAATCAACATCCAAAAGTTAAAGTTGTGAAAGCTCAAAAGCTACAAAGATTTCAAAGATGCTTCCAAAGTATTCAAAGTTGCAAGAGAAGATCAAATTCTAGAAAGTCATCGTCAAATATATTTGTTTGTTGAGAAGATTCAAATTCAAGGTTGATACAAGACATTGAAGACAATGAGAAAGCTTCAAAGTCTAATCAACATTGAAGATTTTCAACAAATGGGCTCATCATATTTAAAGACCGAAGACGATGCAACATTTACAATTCAACACCAAGGGGGAGATTGTTAGAAATATAAATATTGGTGTTTAATTGTAAATAGAGTTACATTTGTAATGTTGTTAAAGTGCAAGGGGTCTAGATGAAACTTGTAATGTTTAGGATATAAATACCCCTTGTAACCACATTATGTAATTAACCCTTTTGATAATAAACACACACTTAATCTAATCACTTTCTCTCTCCTCTCCATCATCTTCAACCTCCCTTTCACACACAAACACACTTTACACACACTAACCTAAATCCTCCATTAAACCTTCAATTAAGCTCATTTCCATTTATATCAACAACCTTTGGGATATAGAAAATCTATTAAGGTGAAAAAACTTTTTTGCACCTTTTCAACTTCAATTGATTCTAAAATATTTATAATCTTAGTATTGAAGTTTGTAAGATAAGGAATGGTAGCTGGAGAAATGGATGATGAAGCAGATGAGGTTGGTTTTTGAATAATAGGTTTTGATTCTAAGGTTTGTATAATAGATGAAAATGGAGGTCTAGGTCTTGGGCCTGGAGTTAATGGAGCAAATCTATTTTGTATCATCGGAAGTGGTGGAAAATGAGGTGTATTTGAAGGAGATCTTGAGAATTGAGAATTTGATAATTGAGAACTTGAGAATTTGTTTTTTGCTAAAACAATCTTTTTTGAAGAATCTGAGTTCATATTCCCTGTAAAAATTCTCTTGATAAAAAATCTGGAAGAGAATTATTCTCTCCTTTTATAAATTCAATTTGAAAATCAAAGTTGCTTAATAATGCTTGCCATCTTGCAAAAATTTGTTTGGAAATTAAATTTTTAACATCTTTTTCTAAAATGTATTTTGCAGATAAACAATCAATTCTTAATAAAAATGGTTTCATATATAAATCATCTTCAAATTTCTTTATACATAAAACAATGCTTAAAATTTCTTTTTTAACAGTAGAATAATTCTTTTGAGTATCATTCCATGCACCTGAATAATATCTAACTAATTCTTCTTTATTATGAAGATTTTGTTTTAAGATTCCTCCAAATCCTAAATCACTAGCATCTGTTTCTACTATAATTTTAGCATTAGGATGAGGAATATGTAAACAAGGTAAATATTTTATTTTACTTTTAATATGTCTTATTATATTTGTATGTTCTTGAGTCCATGGTTTTGGATTCTTTTTAAGTCTATCATATAAAGGTTTGCATATAATTCCTAAATCTTTGAAAAAATCATGAATATAAATTTACCCAATTGCACTTGCACTACATTGTACCCAATTGCACTTGCACTACATTGTACCCAATTGCACTTGCACTACATTGTACCCAATTGCACATCATTGCACTACATTGTACCCAATTGCCCTTGCACTACATTGTACCCAATTGCACTTGCACTACATTGTACCCAATTGCACTTGCACTACATTGTACCCAATTGCACTTGCACTACATTGTACCCAATTGCACATCATTGCACTACATTGTACCCAATTGCCCTTGCACTACATTGTACCCAATTGCACTTGCACTACATTGTACCCAATTGCACATCATTGCACTACATTGTACCCAATTGCCCTTGCACTACATTGTACCCAATTGCACTTGCACTACATTGTACCCAATTGCACATCATTGCACTACATTGTACCCAATTGCCCTTGCACTACATTGTACCCAATTGCACTTGCACTACATTGTACCCAATTGCACATCATTGCACTACATTGTACCCAATTGCCCTTGCACTACATTGTACCCAATTGCACTTGCACTACATTGTACCCAATTGCACATCATTGCACTACATTGTACCCAATTGCCCTTGCACTACATTGTACCCAATTGCACTTGCACTACATTGTACCCAATTGCACATCATTGCACTACATTGTACCCAATTGCCCTTGCACTACATTGTACCCAATTGCACTTGCACTACATTGTACCCAATTGCACATCATTGCACTACATTGTACCCAATTGCCCTTGCACTACATTGTACCCAATTGCACTTGCACTACATTGTACCCAATTGCACATCATTGCACTACATTGTACCCAATTGCCCTTGCACTACATTGTACCCAATTGCACTTGCACTACATTGTACCCAATTGCACATCATTGCACTACATTGTACCCAATTGCCCTTGCACTACATTGTACCCAATTGCACTTGCACTACATTGTACCCAATTGCACATCATTGCACTACATTGTACCCAATTGCACTTGCACTACATTGTACCCAATTTCACATCATTGCACTACATTGTACCCAATTGCACTTGCACTACATTGTACCCAATCACCACAACACCATGTGTATATACTTCGTACGATACTACTTTTGAAAGGCCTTTGATGCTTATATATAGGGTCACCCGCAGCCTTCCCACCACATCTCCAACCTTTCAAAGGCATTACCGTCCTCCATATATACACAACTAACCTAAAACAACTCAGTATACATATACAATAACCAATCAACAAATCACATAATTGTACATCTACAAACCGTCACACAACATGTAAATCCATAAATCAATCAATGTCCATCGATGACCCTCACGAGTAGATTCACACTTAAACAACATCAAAATATATAGAATACTCATAGTAATCAAGAGTATGGAAAAAATGATATCAACCAAGAAAATCGAACGTATGCACAAATTGAACCATGTCCCAAATCCAAGCAAACATATAAATATACACATAAGCAAGTAAGCACACAAGGTTGTACACTTTTCAGCCCGAATCTCAATTGAGTAGGGAGCTACGAAACTCACCTTGATTTGGCAGAACAGTTAAAAATCAAGTCACGGTAAGATTAATAGCGAGTAATGGGCCCCACGCGTCCACAACCTATCAAAGCATGTCGTATCCAAAATGTTAACTCTATATTCATGATTAAGTTGGTTTAGTAAGTTTAAGTCGAGTCACAAGCCCACAAACGCTTCTACAACTTTACCGTATATGAAACAAGACGCTTTGACTCGACATTTTTAGACATGGATTAAGAATCATACGAAAAGAGTGTTACCACAAGAAACTAGACTCTCTTACGATTCCAACGATAGGTCATATGACTCGATTGGACTTACGGATCAAAAGTTATTGACGTTTGAAAACTGACGCGCATATTTTCCAGCAACCAATCACTGCGCCGCAGTGAGCCTTAGCCAAGCTCACTGCGCCGCAGTGGGCTGACCCAGACAATGACCAGGACCTAGCCACTGCGCCGCAGTGGGCTAGCCCAGCCACTGCGCCGCAGTGGCTCCTCACTGGACCCGAACAGCAGCTGCACCAGCAGCAAGAACATCAAGGCCAAAACCCAAAAATCTCGACCCAAATCAACCCAAATCGATTAGTAGGAACCTATAACTCATTTTGAAGCTTAACTAAGTGCCATTAAACATAAATACACATAACCCATTACAAATTTTCATTCCAAAACATCAAAATCACACCCGAATCCTTCAACCCCTAAATAACCCTAATTTGACCCAAAACCTAGTTTTTGACTTATAAATCGTTTTGAGGAGTTCCTTGACCTATTTTTGAACATAACAAACTCATTTGAACATAACCCACTCAATAATTTCACTTCCTAACATCACTTTTGACCCAAAATGATTCTTGCCCTAAATTTGAAGACTTGAAACCCTAATTCCGAAATTTTGGAGTTAAAAGACCAAGAGTGCTTAGATTTAGTCAATATACATGTTTAATAACTAGAAATAATGGATTTGAGCTAGAAATCACTTACCAAAACCTCCACAAACAATAAAACTCGAATTTGAACTAGTTGAAGACTTTTCTTGTACTTGAAACCTTGGATTTTTGATATAATATAAGATTAATGATAAGGATGATGACTTTGTTATTATTATACTTGGAATCACAATAATGAACTAGAATCTTAGAGAGAGATAGAGTAGGTGTGTGTGTGTTCTTGGAAGAGAATAGAAAGAAAGAAAGAAAGAAAAGACAAGAAATGAAATGGGTGGAGGAGAAGTTGGAAGGGGGGGGAGGGCCGGCCTAGAGACCAGAAGAGTAGGCTCCCGCTCCGCTAAATTCGACAAATAGCAAAACGTTAACCCTTTAAAATCCACAACGAACTCACAAACATACTTTAACTTAACGTTTCGCTAAAACTCGCTTATTCTCCCAAGTTTCTACCTTGATTTACAAAAATCATTTACATTTAGTTGTTTTTAGATTGTAAGCATCGCTTAGCACGACTAATGAACTCGACTAGCGCATAAGTCCCAGATTGCACGACAAATTGATCTATATGTACACATTGCACTTAAATGAACCCCAAAAGACTTAAATTTAAATTACTAACTAAACTGTTAGCCAAATGGCACAAATAGTCATCGGGTCAAAAGTCACGGTTGTTACATCATTCCCCCGTTAAAGGAATTTCGTCCCGAAATTCGACAGAACCCTAGTTAATGAACAAATGTGGTTACTTAGATCTCATATGGTCCTCTTGTCCGCAATTGAACTCGGTTTCACGTCTTGCACTCCATCTAACTTTGACAATCTTGTGATGTTTGTTCTTTAGCCTCTTGGTCGCCCGGTCTAAAATTTCTACCGGCTCCTCAACAAAATTGAGCTTCTTGTCTTCTTGAATCTCGTTCATAGGCATATGTAAATGTAGGATCCGCCAAGCACTTCTCTAGGTTACAATATGGAACACGTCATGCACACCGTTATGTTCTCGAGGTAGCCTCAATCGGTAAGCCACTTGCCCACTCGTTCAACGATCTCAAGGTCCAACGTACCATGGTCTAAACTTGCCTCTCTTTGCAAAACGAACGACACCTTCCTAAGGGGAGACTTTCAAAAGCACATAACCAGCCACAGAACTCCAATGGTACACGCCTCACATCCGCGTATTTCTTTTGTCTCTCATGTCCAATTGTAATCTCTCCTTAATTCGGGGGAATCACCTTTGTCGTCTCAACCACTATTTCCAGTCCAAATCAATTGCGCAAGCCCTCAACATGCCTTCGAGCACTTGGATGGTTCTATCGGTTTGTCCATCCGTTGAGGACGAATTGTCATACTCATATCAAGTTGAGTACCCCTTGCACGTTGAAAAGGCTTTCCAAGAATTTAGTTATACCGGATATTTCTATCGGAGATGATAGAAACCGGAACTCCAAGCCTAGGCACCACTTCTTTAATGTATAAGCGCGCAATGGTGTCACACTTGTCGGTCTCACGAATGGCTAAGAAGTAAGCCGACTTTGTCAACCGATCCATAATCACCCAAATCGATTAGTAGGAACCTATAACTCATTTTGAAGCTTAACTAAGTGCCATTAAACATAAATACACATAACCCATTACAAATTTTCATTCCAAAACATCAAAATCACACCCGAATCCTTCAACCCCTAAATAACCCTAATTTGACCCAAAACCTAGTTTTTGACTTATAAATCGTTTTGAGGAGTTCCTTGACCTATTTTTGAACATAACCCACTCAATAATTTCACTTCCTAACATCACTTTTGACCCAAAATGATTCTTGCCCTAAATTTGAAGACTTGAAACCCTAATTCCGAAATTTTGGAGTTAAAAGACCAAGAGTGCTTAGATTTAGTCAATATACATGTTTAATAACTAGAAATAATGGATTTGAGCTAGAAATCACTTACCAAAACCTCCACAAACAATAAAACTCGAATTTGAACTAGTTGAAGACTTTTCTTGTACTTGAAACCTTGGATTTTTGATATAATATAAGATTAATGATAAGGATGATGACTTTGTTATTATTATACTTGGAATCACAATAATGAACTAGAATCTTAGAGAGAGATAGAGTAGGTGTGTGTGTGTTCTTGGAAGAGAATAGAAAGAAAGAAAGAAAGAAAAGACAAGAAAGAAAGAAAGAAAGAAAGAAAGAGAGAGAGATAGAAAGAAAGAAAGAAAGAAAGAAAGACAAGAAATGAAATGGGTGGAGGAGAAGTTGGAAGGGGGGGGAGGGCCGGCCTAGAGACCAGAAGAGTAGGCTCCCGCTCCGCTAAATTCGACAAATAGCAAAACGTTAACCCTTTAAAATCCACAACGAACTCACAAACATACTTTAACTTAACGTTTCGCTAAAACTCGCTTATTCTCCCAAGTTTCTACCTTGATTTACAAAAATCATTTACATTTAGTTGTTTTTAGATTGTAAGCATCGCTTAGCACGACTAATGAACTCGACTAGCGCATAAGTCCCAGATTGCACGACAAATTGATCTATATGTACACATTGCACTTAAATGAACCCCAAAAGACTTAAATTTAAATTACTAACTAAACTGTTAGCCAAATGGCACAAATAGTCATCGGGTCAAAAGTCACGGTTGTTACATCATTCCCCCGTTAAAGGAATTTCGTCCCGAAATTCGACAGAACCCTAGTTAATGAACAAATGTGGTTACTTAGATCTCATATGGTCCTCTTGTCCGCAATTGAACTCGGTTTCACGTCTTGCACTCCATCTAACTTTGACAATCTTGTGATGTTTGTTCTTTAGCCTCTTGGTCGCCCGGTCTAAAATTTCTACCGGCTCCTCAACAAAATTGAGCTTCTTGTCTTCTTGAATCTCGTTCATAGGCATATGTAAATGTAGGATCCGCCAAGCACTTCTCTAGGTTACAATATGGAACACGTCATGCACACCGTTATGTTCTCGAGGTAGCCTCAATCGGTAAGCCACTTGCCCACTCGTTCAACGATCTCAAGGTCCAACGTACCATGGTCTAAACTTGCCTCTCTTTGCAAAACGAACGACACCTTCCTAAGGGGAGACTTTCAAAAGCACATAACCAGCCACAGAACTCCAATGGTACACGCCTCACATCCGCGTATTTCTTTTGTCTCTCATGTCCAATTGTAATCTCTCCTTAATTCGGGGGAATCACCTTTGTCGTCTCAACCACTATTTCCAGTCCAAATCAATTGCGCAAGCCCTCAACATGCCTTCGAGCACTTGGATGGTTCTATCGGTTTGTCCATCCGTTGAGGACGAATTGTCATACTCATATCAAGTTGAGTACCCCTTGCACGTTGAAAAGGCTTTCCAAGAATTTAGTTATACCGGATATTTCTATCGGAGATGATAGAAACCGGAACTCCAAGCCTAGGCACCACTTCTTTAATGTATAAGCGCGCAATGGTGTCACACTTGTCGGTCTCACGAATGGCTAAGAAGTAAGCCGACTTTGTCAACCGATCCATAATCACCCAAATAGTATCACGACCACTTTTTGTCTTCGGTAACTTCGTGAATGAAGTTCGTTGCTATCCGTTCCCATTTCCATTCCCGTGTCACTGGTTGCATCAATAAACCGGGTGGCTTCTTATGATCGGCTTTCACTTGTAAGCAAGTAAGACTCTTACTCGCATATTCAGTCACGTAACATTTCATGCCCGGCGTCCAATAGAAATCCTTCGAATCAAAGTACATCTTATCCGAACCCGGATGGGCCGAATAAGCCGATTTGTGGGCTTCATTCATGGGGAAAATGTCTTCAATCTGCCGAAAATGGAGGCCCAAAGACTTTCAACTAAGTATAGCCCCTTGTCCTCTTTCCTATCGAATTGTTGCTCTATGCCATCAAACCTTTCATTACCAAACTCTCCGGGAAAGTAGCTTGTACGTGCTCCTATGATCTGGTCATGAACACTTTGTCCCACCATGAGACTCATGGCTCTTGTTCTCCTCGGCTTGACCCTTTCCTTTCTAATCAATTCTGGCACTTCGCGTAAACGTTCGGCAAGATCTCCCATTATCCTCGAGTAAACAAGTATATCACTAGTAAGGGCAAGGACAAACTTGCCTAAGTTGGGCCGTCACACCCGCTTCACCAAACTCATGAACACCGTCGGTGCATTAGTCAACCCAAACGGCACAACAGTGTATCCTAAATGCACATACCTTGTTGAAGACGTCGTCTTTGAGATGCCATCTTTATGGACGCGTCGTTGGCTCTAACTTGAACGAAGGTAAGTCTTGGAGGGGGATTAACACCCTCTAGTTGCTCGAATGAATTCTCATTTATCTAAGATAGATACTGGTTCTTCATCGTGAGCTGGCTCAATACCCGGAAATCAATACACATCATTCCCCCGTTAAAGCGAGTCTATAAGGAGCTTTGGCTATAGGTACTAAGTTAGGAGTTAGTCCGATACAAGAATCAAGTTTCCGAGATGGGGTAAACCAGATAAATCGTCCAGAAGCACATCGGGAAGGTCATGAACAAAAGGAATGGTCTTCAACTCGACTATCGTAGCGGCAGCACTAAAGACTTTTGAATTAGAAGGATCTGATGTCTCCCCTTGAACTCTTAAGGCCTCACCGTTAGACAATGGTATCCTGGCCACTCTTCCACCCCAATCACTAATCGTCAGCCCAATCTAAGGCCGTAATGATGCCAAAACTTCCCGTGTCGAATGGCATAGGATCGAGGAAGAAATCAAAGTCGTTTAAAGTCAAAGTACAATCACAAGGCACTTGACTAAGTCTAGTTAGCACACCACTGACCATCTCACTAGCAAGTACATAATCTAAAGCACACGGACAAACGTAAATCAAGGGAAGGAAGCTAGATGAGGGGAGGCTATAATCGTCATCGAAATCATATAACACCATTTCATGATTACCGCTAAGAAAGAAAATGTACCTGCCACCACCTTTGGGTCGCCACGGGCTTCACTAGCATTCACCTCTAAGGCTCGTCCACACGGTTGCACTTGATGATCTTGTTGGTGACTGTTCTGATTAGGGTCGGCAATCTGAGGTTGGTTGGGGTGTACCGCCTCGTGGACTCGAGGAGGGACGGCTCGGAGGGGAACCGCATTCAAGGGAGCCGCCCTCGGTTCCCTGCAATCTCTAGCAAGGTGCCCGACTTGATTACAATTGTAGCATGTCCCACAAGAAGCGGTGGAAGCATGATGTCGGGCACACATTCCGCACAAGGGTTGAAATCCCTCATAGTTTCTTTTTGCCGGCCTAGCTGCCGCAAACACTTTTCCCCTGTTAGGGCGCTTAAGGTCGGGCCTACCGACTTTCTCCGTCCCACTTGACTCGCCAACATCTTTTCCTTTAGTCGATGACTTGCTTGACACACCACCATCACCCACGAGTACTTGGGCTTCATCATTAGGTGCTTCGTTGCTACCTTGAAAACTTGCCGTGACTTGGGCAACAATGGTAGGTATGGCATTTGCAACCGCTTGAGCGATTACGGTCGCCAAGTCCGGCATTGGTGCTCCTCCACTACTACTACCTCTACCTTGACCTCTTCCTCGCCTTTCATCCCAACCACCAGCACGGCCTCTTCCACCACCACGACCTTCTCCTTGAACTTCCGGTTGTTGTTCCGGAGTTTGCTCTCTATAAGTAGTCCCGGCTCTTCTTGGCCTCACCATTACTATAAAACAAGGAAACGTCGACTCGAAAAGTTAGCCTCAAAATGCTCGCATGTTAGTCACACAAGTGGTTAGTGCTCTCATGTCAACATGTCACACATAATTCATATCGTTACGCTAAGGCAAAGGTGTAACTATTCTAGGGGAATTGTTATGTATCATGCCATCATACCATATTTCACCATAATTGTTCATCAATAAACCACATGTCCATTTCAATACATCAACCAATCACACAACTAAACAAGTGGTCCAAAGTATAATTCGAATCCGATATGCTTCCTAGTTATTGATCCGGGTATGTATACAGGGTGTACCAGCGGCTAACCCTCCACCCAATCAACTCCCAAAAAGCGTACCGGTTCCTTATTATACTCTAAACCAACCGCGTGCAATCCGTGATGTCATTAACTTGTTATAATACCGGGTAACCATAAAAGAGTTGATCACGTTCTTTTAGGGTTGCCACAATATTATATCATGTTGATGCCATAACTTCATCTTGCCCTACATCATCAAATAATATCAATTCAATCCGACAATATGCACATGACCTCATTGACCTCAAGTAACCACATTGACCTCATGCACTTGACCATCATACGACAACACATTGATCACACCAACCAAGTTGTACTCATGTTACCACATTCATCACATTGTACTTGTCCCACATAACACATTGTTCACATTGTGCTCGTCACAAAACAACACGTTGATCACATGGTACTATCTCAAACCAACACATTGTCCAAATGTATTCATATCATTATGTATAACGATCCTGCCTACGAACTCTTAGTGTACACTTACAAGGTTCATACAATTCACATTGCATTCAAAATTCCTAACCATGCATGCTATATGAAGAGTTTTCACTTAAGCCGTAGTCTAGGTCAAACCGCCTAATTCTCTACGACCACGCATGGGCCACCATTCTGTAACACCCCGAGCTAGGCTCGAAATATTACCGAAAAGATATAGCGTATGCATGGAATTATCGTAGAACATGAACTATATGAGAATAAAAGGATTCGTTGAACCCACGCTAAACATTTAAAGTATCAAGAACATGCAAAACATGGAACCATCCAGCAGTTACAAACCATACAACGAAAAGCTAACTATTCTAATCATAAACCATAAAGGAGGGCAAATGAATCACGGATCCATGTAAGTCCATGCCCAAGCTCTAGCAAAACAACAAGATAGCCATCACGTCTCTGATTTCACCCGAATACCTGAAAAGTGTACTAAACAAGGTCAACACTAGGTTGGTGAGTTCGTAGGAGCAAATGACAAGGATCTAATGCCCAAGCCATTCACAATAAGAACAAGGATAATGAACAAGGAACACACTTACAGTAAGTCCTTAAAAGCACAAACTCAAATTAGTTTGGCTCATCACGCAACCTACTCACACAAGTATCTATGGAACAAAATATACAATAGCTAGAAATGCGTATAAGGAGCAAGGACAATTAACGTCGATAACAATAAGTATCAAACACGTAATAACGTATAGTCAACATGCAGCTCATTGTACTCAATTGCACGTCATGTACCACATTGTACTCAATTGCACATCATTGCACCACATTGTACCCAATTGCACTTGCACTACATTGTACCCAATTGCACTTGCACTACATTGTACCCAATTGCACTTGCACTACATTGTACCCAATTGCACTTGCACTACATTGTACCCAATTGCACTTGCACTACATTGTACCCAATTGCACTTGCACTACATTGTACCCAATTGCACATCATTGCACTACATTGTACCCAATTGCCCTTGCACTACATTGTACCCAATTGCACTTGCACTACATTGTACCCAATTGCACTTGCACTACATTGTACCCAATTGCACATCATTGCACTACATTGTACCCAATTGCCCTTGCACTACATTGTACCCAATTGCACTTGCACTACATTGTACCCAATTGCACTTGCACTACATTGTACCCAATTGCACTTGCACTACATTGTACCCAATTGCACTTGCACTACATTGTACCCAATTGCACTTGCACTACATTGTACCCAATTGCACTTGCACTACATTGTACCCAATTGCACTTGCACTACATTGTACCCAATTGCACATCATTGCACTACATTGTACCCAATTGCCCTTGCACTACATTGTACCCAATTGCACTTGCACTACATTGTACCCAATTGCACTTGCACTACATTGTACCCAATTGCACTTGCACTACATTGTACCCAATTGCACTTGCACTACATTGTACCCAATTGCACATCATTGCACTACATTGTACCCAATTGCCCTTGCACTACATTGTACCCAATTGCACTTGCACTACATTGTACCCAATTGCACATCATTGCACTACATTGTACCCAATTGCCCTTGCACTACATTGTACCCAATTGCACTTGCACTACATTGTACCCAATTGCACATCATTGCACTACATTGTACCCAATTGCCCTTGCACTACATTGTACCCAATTGCACTTGCACTACATTGTACCCAATTGCACATCATTGCACTACATTGTACCCAATTGCCCTTGCACTACATTGTACCCAATTGCACTTGCACTACATTGTACCCAATTGCACATCATTGCACTACATTGTACCCAATTGCACTTGCACTACATTGTACCCAATTGCACTTGCACTACATTGTACCCAATTGCCCTTGCACTACATTGTACCCAATTGCACTTGCACTACATTGTACCCAATTGCACATCATTGCACTACATTGTACCCAATTGCCCTTGCACTACATTGTACCCAATTGCACTTGCACTACATTGTACCCAATTGCACATCATTGCACTACATTGTACCCAATTGCCCTTGCACTACATTGTACCCAATTGCACTTGCACTACATTGTACCCAATTGCACATCATTGCACTACATTGTACCCAATTGCCCTTGCACTACATTGTACCCAATTGCACTTGCACTACATTGTACCCAATTGCACATCATTGCACTACATTGTACCCAATTGCCCTTGCACTACATTGTACCCAATTGCACTTGCACTACATTGTACCCAATTGCACTTGCACTACATTGTACCCAATTGCACTTGCACTACATTGTACCCAATTGCACTTGCACTACATTGTACCCAATTGCACTTGCACTACATTGTACCCAATTGCACTTGCACTACATTGTACCCAATTGCACTTGCACTACATTGTACCCAATTGCACTTGCACTACATTGTACCCAATTGCACTTGCACTACATTGTACCCAATTGCACTTGCACTACATTGTACCCAATTGCACTTGCACTACATTGTACCCAATTGCACTTGCACTACATTGTACCCAATTGCACTTGCACTACATTGTACCCAATTGCACTTGCACTACATTGTACCCAATTGCACTTGCACTACATTGTACCCAATTGCACTTGCACTACATTGTACCCAATTGCACTTGCACTACATTGTACCCAATTGCACTTGCACTACATTGTACCCAATTGCACTTGCACTACATTGTACCCAATTGCACTTGCACTACATTGTACCCAATTGCACTTGCACTACATTGTACCCAATTGCACTTGCACTACATTGTACCCAATTGCACTTGCACTACATTGTACCCAATTGCACTTGCACTACATTGTACCCAATTGCACTTGCACTACATTGTACCCAATTGCACTTGCACTACATTGTACCCAATTGCACTTGCACTACATTGTACCCAATTGCACTTGCACTACATTGTACCCAATTGCACTTGCACTACATTGTACCCAATTGCACTTGCACTACATTGTACCCAATTGCACTTGCACTACATTGTACCCAATTGCACTTGCACTACATTGTACCCAATTGCACATCATTGCACTACATTGTACCCAATTGCACTTGCACTACATTGTACCCAATTGCACTTGCACTACATTGTACCCAATTGCCCTTGCACTACATTGTACCCAATTGCACTTGCACTACATTGTACCCAATTGCACTTGCACTACATTGTACCCAATTGCACTTGCACTACATTGTACCCAATTGCACTTGCACTACATTGTACCCAATTGCACTTGCACTACATTGTACCCAATTGCACTTGCACTACATTGTACCCAATTGCACTTGCACTACATTGTACCCAATTGCACTTGCACTACATTGTACCCAATTGCACTTGCACTACATTGTACCCAATTGCACTTGCACTACATTGTACCCAATTGCACTTGCACTACATTGTACCCAATTGCATTGCACTACATTGTACCCAATTGCACTTGCACTACATTGTACCCAATTGCACTTGCACTACATTGTACCCAATCACCCACAACACCATGTGTATATACTTCGTACGATACTACTTTTGAAAGGCCTTTGATGCTTATATATAGGGTCACCCGCAGCCTTCCCACCACATCTCCAACCTTTCAAAGGCATTACCGTCCTCCATATATACACAACTAACCTAAAACAACTCAGTATACATATACAATAACCAATCAACAAATCACATAATTGTACATCTACAAACCGTCACACAACATGTAAATCCATAAATCAATCAATGTCCATCGATGACCCTCACGAGTAGATTCACACTTAAACAACATCAAAATATATAGAATACTCATAAGTAACAGGGGGGGGGGGGGGGGGGGGGGGGGGGGGGGGGGGGGGGGGGGGGGGGGGGGGGGGGGGGGGGGGGGGGGGGGGGGGGGGGGGGGGGGGGGGGGGGGGGGGGGGGGGGGGGGGGGGGGGGGGGGGGGGGGGGGGGGGGGGGGGGGGGGGGGGGGGGGGGGGGGGGGGGGGGGGGGGGGGGGGGGGGGGGGGGGGGGGGGGGGGGGGGGGGGGGGGGGGGGGGGGGGGGGGGGGGGGGGGGGGGGGGGGGGGGGGGGGGGGGGGGGGGGGGGGGGGGGGGGGGGGGGGGGGGGGGGGGGGGGGGGGGGGGGGGGGGGGGGGGGGGGGGGGGGGGGGGGGGGGGGGGGGGGGGGGGGGGGGGGGGGGGGGGGGGGGGGGGGGGGGGGGGGGGGGGGGGGGGGGGGGGGGGGGGGGGGGGGGGGGGGGGGGGGGGGGGGGGGGGGGGGGGGGGGGGGGGGGGGGGGGGGGGGGGGGGGGGGGGGGGGGGGGGGGGGGGGGGGGGGGGGGGGGGGGGGGGGGGGGGGGGGGGGGGGGGGGGGGGGGGGGGGGGGGGGGGGGGGGGGGGGGGGGGGGGGGGGGGGGGGGGGGGGGGGGGGGGGGGGGGGGGGGGGGGGGGGGGGGGGGGGGGGGGGGGGGGGGGGGGGGGGGGGGGGGGGGGGGGGGGGGGGGGGGGGGGGGGGGGGGGGGGGGGGGGGGGGGGGGGGGGGGGGGGGGGGGGGGGGGGGGGGGGGGGGGGGGGGGGGGGGGGGGGGGGGGGGGGGGGGGGGGGGGGGGGGGGGGGGGGGGGGGGGGGGGGGGGGGGGGGGGGGGGGGGGGGGGGGGGGGGGGGGGGGGGGGGGGGGGGGGGGGGGGGGGGGGGGGGGGGGGGGGGGGGGGGGGGGGGGGGGGGGGGGGGGGGGGGGGGGGGGGGGGGGGGGGGGGGGGGGGGGGGGGGGGGGGGGGGGGGGGGGGGGGGGGGGGGGGGGGGGGGGGGGGGGGGGGGGGGGGGGGGGGGGGGGGGGGGGGGGGGGGGGGGGGGGGGGGGGGGGGGGGGGGGGGGGGGGGGGGGGGGGGGGGGGGGGGGGGGGGGGGGGGGGGGGGGGGGGGGGGGGGGGGGGGGGGGGGGGGGGGGGGGGGGGGGGGGGGGGGGGGGGGGGGGGGGGGGGGGGGGGGGGGGGGGGGGGGGGGGGGGGGGGGGGGGGGGGGGGGGGGGGGGGGGGGGGGGGGGGGGGGGGGGGGGGGGGGGGGGGGGGGGGGGGGGGGGGGGGGGGGGGGGGGGGGGGGGGGGGGGGGGGGGGGGGGGGGGGGGGGGGGGGGGGGGGGGGGGGGGGGGGGGGGGGGGGGGGGGGGGGGGGGGGGGGGGGGGGGGGGGGGGGGGGGGGGGGGGGGGGGGGGGGGGGGGGGGGGGGGGGGGGGGGGGGGGGGGGGGGGGGGGGGGGGGGGGGGGGGGGGGGGGGGGGGGGGGGGGGGGGGGGGGGGGGGGGGGGGGGGGGGGGGGGGGGGGGGGGGGGGGGGGGGGGGGGGGGGGGGGGGGGGGGGGGGGTTGGAAGGGGGGGGGAGGGCCGGCCTAGAGACCAGAAGAGTAGGCTCCCGCTCCGCTAAATTCGACAAATAGCAAAACGTTAACCCTTTAAAATCCACAACGAACTCACAAACATACTTTAACTTAACGTTTCGCTAAAACTCGCTTATTCTCCAAGTTTCTACCTTGATTTACAAAAATCATTTACATTTAGTTGTTTTTAGATTGTAAGCATCGCTTAGCACGACTAATGAACTCGACTAGCGCATAAGTCCCAGATTGCACGACAAATTGATCTATATGTACACATTGCACTTAAATGAACCCAAAAGACTTAAATTTAAATTACTAACTAAACTGTTAGCCAAATGGCACAAATAGTCATCGGGTCAAAAGTCACGGTTGTTACATCAAATAAAAAAAATAACAAAAGATTTTTTTTTTTTTTATTATTTTTTTTATCAGTATTTTTTTTATTGTTTATTTTTCTTATTTTTTTTTTTTTTTTTTTTGTTATTATTTTTCTTGTGTTTTTTTTTTTTTTTTTTTTTTTTTTTTTTTTTTTTTTTTTTTTTTTTTTTTTTTTTTTTTTTTTTTTTTTTTTTTTTTTTTTTTTTTTTTTTTTTTTTTTTTTTTTTTTTTTTTTTTTTTTTTTTTTTTTTTTTTTTTTTTTTTTTTTTTTTTTTTTTTTTTTTTTTTTTTTTTTTTTTTTTTTTTTTTTTTTTTTTTTTTTTTTTTTTTTTTTTTTTTTTTTTTTTTTTTTTTTTTTTTTTTTTTTTTTTTTTTTTTTTTTTTTTTTTTTTTTTTTTTTTTTTTTTTTTTTTTTTTTTTTTTTTTTTTTTTTTTTTTTTTTTTTTTTTTTTTTTTTTTTTTTTTTTTTTTTTTTTTTTTTTTTTTTTTTTTTTTTTTTTTTTTTTTTTTTTTTTTTTTTTTTTTTTTTTTTTTTTTTTTTTTTTTTTTTTTTTTTTTTTTTTTTTTTTTTTTTTTTTTTTTTTTTTTTTTTTTTTTTTTTTTTTTTTTTTTTTTTTTTTTTTTTTTTTTTTTTTTTTTTTTTTTTTTTTTTTTTTTTTTTTTTTTTTTTTTTTTTTTTTTTTTTTTTTTTTTTTTTTTTTTTTTTTTTTTTTTTTTTTTTTTTTTTTTTTTTTTTTTTTTTTTTTTTTTTTTTTTTTTTTTTTTTTTTTTTTTTTTTTTTTTTTTTTTTTTTTTTTTTTTTTTTTTTTTTTTTTTTTTTTTTTTTTTTTTTTTTTTTTTTTTTTTTTTTTTTTTTTTTTTTTTTTTTTTTTTTTTTTTTTTTTTTTTTTTTTTTTTTTTTTTTTTTTTTTTTTTTTTTTTTTTTTTTTTTTTTTTTTTTTTTTTTTTTTTTTTTTTTTTTTTTTTTTTTTTTTTTTTTTTTTTTTTTTTTTTTTTTTTTTTTTTTTTTTTTTTTTTTTTTTTTTTTTTTTTTTTTTTTTTTTTTTTTTTTTTTTTTTTTTTTTTTTTTTTTTTTTTTTTTTTTTTTTTTTTTTTTTTTTTTTTTTTTTTTTTTTTTTTTTTTTTTTTTTTTTTTTTTTTTTTTTTTTTTTTTTTTTTTTTTTTTTTTTTTTTTTTTTTTTTTTTTTTTTTTTTTTTTTTTTTTTTTTTTTTTTTTTTTTTTTTTTTTTTTTTTTTTTTTTTTTTTTTTTTTTTTTTTTTTTTTTTTTTTTTTTTTTTTTTTTTTTTTTTTTTTTTTTTTTTTTTTTTTTTTTTTTTTTTTTTTTTTTTTTTTTTTTTTTTTTTTTTTTTTTTTTTTTTTTTTTTTTTTTTTTTTTTTTTTTTTTTTTTTTTTTTTTTTTTTTTTTTTTTTTTTTTTTTTTTTTTTTTTTTTTTTTTTTTTTTTTTTTTTTTTTTTTTTTTTTTTTTTTTTTTTTTTTTTTTTTTTTTTTTTTTTTTTTTTTTTTTTTTTTTTTTTTTTTTTTTTTTTTTTTTTTTTTTTTTTTTTTTTTTTTTTTTTTTTTTTTTTTTTTTTTTTTTTTTTTTTTTTTTTTTTTTTTTTTTTTTTTTTTTTTTTTTTTTTTTTTTTTTTTTTTTTTTTTTTTTTTTTTTTTTTTTTTTTTTTTTTTTTTTTTTTTTTTTTTTTTTTTTTTTTTTTTTTTTTTTTTTTTTTTTTTTTTTTTTTTTTTTTTTTTTTTTTTTTTTTTTTTTTTTTTTTTTTTTTTTTTTTTTTTTTTTTTTTTTTTTTTTTTTTTTTTTTTTTTTTTTTTTTTTTTTTTTTTTTTTTTTTTTTTTTTTTTTTTTTTTTTTTTTTTTTTTTTTTTTTTTTTTTTTTTTTTTTTTTTTTTTTTTTTTTTTTTTTTTTTTTTTTTTTTTTTTTTTTTTTTTTTTTTTTTTTTTTTTTTTTTTTTTTTTTTTTTTTTTTTTTTTTTTTTCCTTTGAATCAAATTTATTTGAGAATTCTAAACTTCTATCTATAGGTTTTATAGTTCCTTGAACAATATTATGGCCTAAAAATCTTATTTCTGTTTGGAATAAACTTATCTTAGTAGGTGATACAACTAATCCATTTTTATGAATAATATTATAAAAAGCATTTAAATGTTTAAAATGTTGTTCTATAGAGTTTGAAAATATTAAAACATCATCAATATATACTATAGCATAATTTCCTAATGGTATGATAATATCATTCATAATATTTTGAAATTCTGATGGAGCATTTTTTAATCCAAAAGGCATTACATTCCATTCGTAATGTCCAAAAGGTACATTAAAACCTGTCTTATACTTGTCTTTTTCAGAAATTTGAATTTGCCAAAAACCTGATTTCATATCAAATTTTGAAAATATCTTAGCATCATAAATCTTTTTTAATAAATCTCTTTTATTAGGTATAGGATATCTAATCCATTCTAATACTTTATTTAAAGGCTTATAATTGATTACTAATCTGGGTGCTCCTCTTTCAATTTCAGCACTATTTTGAACATAGAAAGCTGAGCAAGACCAAGGGGACTTAGATGGTCTAATTAATTTCTTATCTAATAATTCTTGTATTTTCTTTTTGCAATAAGTTTCTAATTCTTGGGACATATGTATAGCTTTAGATTTTGTTGGAATATTCTTTTCATTAAATTCCTTAATATAAGGTAAGTTGACTATATGTTGTTTTCTTTCCCAGAAAGCATTTGGAATATTACCACAAACATTATTTTTAAATTTTTCTTCAATATCTTGAATTCTTTGTTTAATTATATTATCTTGTAATTGATTCTTTATTCTGATATAATCTATTTCATTTATTAAAAAATGTTTTTGTTTTTCTTTTAAATTTAATATATTTATTTGTCTTGTAATAATAGGTTGAGTAAATTCGAAACAAATATCTTTTCGTAAAACTTTGGTAATAATTCCTTTTTCAGTTACCATAAAAGGATATAATTAACTTATAAATGGTGATCCTAATAATATTTGAGAAGTTAAATCTTTTACTAGAATTAATTGAGTTTTATAACATTAATTTTCTTTGCAAATATGTACATTTGATAATTTGTAATTAACATTTAGTCTAGATCCATTGGCACTAGATAATCTATATGAAGTTTTTTCATAATATTTTGTAGGTATTAAACCTTGTATACAATTCATATCTGCACCACTATCTATCATAGCAACTAAAGATATTCTAAATTCGTTATTAACAATAATATTTAATTTAGTATACCATCTTTGAGAATTGATTTCTTTTATACGATTAATTATAATTTCTCCTTTATTTTCTTCTTCATTACTTGATTCATTTTTTATACCTTTTTGTTTATCTAGTTCTTTTATCTTAATTTTTATTTCTCTAATTTCTTCTTTAATAACTTTTACTTCTGCTTGTAATTCTGTTATAGTAACAGGGGTTTTTATTATTTGATTATTTTGGAATTTTTGACAAATATCTTTAAAATTATATGATGTTTCTTCTTCTTTATTAGTAGATAAATTATATTTTTCTTTTAATTGTTTTAAATATACTTCTTTTATATCTTTATCACTAATTCCTTCTATTAAATCTAATAATTCTTTATTATCTTTGGTTATAACATTTATTTCTCCATTTATTTCACAAATACAAGGACCAATGCATTCACATATCTCATTTTCTGAACTAGAGCTTGAACTATTGTTTAAACAATTTAAATCATTATCTTCATAATCAGTAATACTTTCATCACTTGTACTGTCATCAATAAGTATTTTATTAATTTGTTCTTTTAATTCTTTTGAAATATTTAACTCATTAATTTTCTTCTTAGTATCACAATTTCTTGAATAATGGCCTTGTCTTCCACATTTATAACAAATTATAACATCTTGTTTGCCTTGTTTTTTATTTTGAATATTTCTTTTATATTTTTATCGTATTTTTGTTCATATTTCTGTTGATTATATTTATTCTTAATGTATGGTTTTTTATTATAGTTTTTCTTAATAAATTGTTTATAAGTTTTCTTTCTTGATTTTGTAGAATTTTTATTGGTTCAAACCCATATTGTTGACAAAAATTTCTTAATTCACTACGACATTGAATACCATCTTTTTTCATTTTTTCTTTTAATTTCATATCATTGCATATAGTTAATCCTTCTTGATTTATATAATTTATTATTTGACCATAAGATAAATCTTTATATGGAATAGTATTATTAAAATCCTTTTTAATCTTTTCTCTTATTCTTTCTGCAAATAGTTTTGGTAATCCTGCAATAAATCTTTCTTTCCAATAAGCTTCTCTACAATCTTCTCTGCTTATTACCTTAGATAGAAATATATGTTTATACCATCTAAAATCTTGTAATTTTCTACATGTTAAATTTAATAATATTAAAGAATTTCTTTCTTGATAATCACTAGGGCTTCCTACAAAATGTTTTATTATAGCAAATATTAAAGTATTTATTATATCAGTTGTTTCTGTCGGTATTTCTTGATTATTCGTACTTTCATTTTTAACGACTATTATCTTTTTAGCGTTTTGAATAAATTGTCTATCTTGTTCAGTATAATAGTTATCCCACCAGCCTCTAAGAGTTCCAGTAAATCCTGAGGTTATCATTTGGAAAATTTGGAGTTCATTATTACCATTTGCTTTATAAGCATTAGCAGCCATAATCATTTCTTGTAATAGATTTAATATTTGATGTTCAGTTTGACCATCAATATTCCATTCATATAAAGAACTTCCTTCATATTTTGATTGAACTAAAGTGTGTCTTTCTTCATATTGTAAATCGGGTGGAGTTGGTCTTGGATAATAATTTCTTGTTTCTGGTCTTGTAGTATAAGAATTATTTTTTGAAAAATTATAATAATTTTTTCCTTTAAGCTTATTTATAGAATCTTCTATTTTAAAATTATTAAATTGATTTTCAATTTCTTGAAAATCTTCTTCTTCATCTCCTGAAATAGTATTAATATTTGTTGAAATAGTATTTATATTTAATTTGGATAATTTTGATGAAATATCTTTTAATAAATCATTTTGTTTGTTTAAATTAATTGGTATATCTATGTTAAAAGGTTTAAATATTGGTCTTTCAATTGTATTAGAGGTTATTGTAATATTTTTTGAATTTGAAGTACTAGGTTGATCATTATTGTTTATCTTATTTACTTCTATTCTTTCTAATTGTTCTCCTATTGTATTTAACTTTTCATTTGTATAATTATTTTGGAAAATAATTGTATTTATATTTTTGTTTACATCATCATTAGTTCTTGCTAAAGGTTTTGCAACATATTCTGTTTTATTATTTATTATTTTTATATCATCATGTGGAAGGTGTATACTTATAACTTCTTCATCTGAACCTATTATAGTATATCTTTTGGTGATAGTAGAACTAGTCGAAATTATTGATTCTTCGAAAAATGGGTTTTTAATCTTATTTTCTACACAATATATAGAAAACCATGAGAAAAATGGCATATTTTCATTATTTTGCAACATATATAAATGCCAATCAATTTTATGTAAAAATCTTTCGTTTTCATTGAAAGTCATATAATACCATATTAAATTTTTATTATTATATTCATTGAACATTTCTTCTTCTAAAAATTTTATCATTTCTTTATCCATTTTTAACAAGTAGTTGCAGTAATTTGTTGAAAAAGTTTCTTCTTATATTTTAGTTCTTCTTTTAATCTAAACTTTAAAAAGTTAAGGTGTTGATTATTTTCTAACCAATAAAAACATCTTTCCTCTACTTTTATTCTTTCTTCTATCCATTTTATTCTTTGATCACAATATTTTATAAAAAATACTTTATGATTTCTTCTTACTTGGACCTTAGAATCAGACATTTAATTCTTCATAATTTTCCATATCAGATTTAGTTGGATTATAAGTATTAGTTTCACTTAAATTTTCTTCATATAAAGGTCTGAGAATATTAGTTGAAAAATTTATTCCTTTAATTTTCATAGATTGACATCTTCTTAATATACTTTCATCTATAGTATTTCTAGATGTACTAGTTCCTATAGAATTTCTTGGTAATTCTTGATTATTGAAAGAAATATCTATTGAACCATCTGAATGTTCTATAATAGTAGACGTTTGATTTTCTATTTCAATTGCTTTTGGTGGATTAATATCTTGAAGATTCCATGTTAATGATTGAGTTATTTCATTCCATCTTAATCTCTTAGGTGTTTTTACCTTTGTATGCATAGTATTAGCTTCAAATATAATAGTTTCATCTTTAGGGGATACTATTTTTGTCTTAGGCTCTATGGTTGTAGTCATAGTCTTATAATATATTCTATATATTACTACAGCAGCATTTGTTCTTTCTTTAAATTCTAAATTTTTTGTCTTAATAGTTAAAGTCAAAGTATCTAATATATTATGATCAAATAAACCAATTGTAAAATTAGGGTAACATTTAAAGTAAATAGGACCATTTGATATATTTGATTCAGCCATAGCTAATAGAGAATTATTAAAATTTGTATGCCTAACATTTCTTAAAATTAATAATGTAATATCCGTGAATTTTGACCCGTTGACTTTATGTGTAATTTGACTAACAATCTTGTTGAATGAAATAATTGGGTTCATTTTGTGATTATATGACTTCGTGGTATGTTAGTCGGGTCGTTAGTATGTGTAGTCGGTGTTTAAATGTATAACTAGTTGTATTGTGGCTTGAGAAGTGAAACGGGTCGACCCATACCCACGACCCATCAGCCCATAAGACCCATGCTTTCTCCCCCCCTTATCCTTTCCTCCTCCTTTCATTTCTATCTATCTATCTTTCTCTATTTCTCTCAAGAAAAAGAACCATATCTTGTTCTTCATCTTTCTTGCATCAAATTAGTGCTTTGGAACTGCTATAGTACAAGAATCATCATCGTTGTCGTCTCATAATCGTCATTACATCATAACCTTGAAGTTCATAGTTCAAGCTTTCATCCATTTTGACTTAAATTCGGGTTCTAGCTCAAGGAGAAGCTTTGGTAAGTCAAATTCATCCCATTTCCTTCTATTTATGTTTGTTTATGCATTTCTAGTCCTCTTGAACATTTACAAGTCCTAAATCGGCTTAAATCTCGTTTTAGGTCAAATTAGGGTTAAATTTAGGGTTTGAATGATTTGGTGGTGATTCTGATGTTTTGGTCGAAATCGTGGATTGGGTTATGTGTATTTATGGTTAATGATGTTTAGTTATGCTTCAAAACAAGTTACAAGTTCCTACAAATCGTTTTGGATTGGTTTGGGTCGAGTTTTAAGGGTTTTGGTTCGTTTTTCCTGCATAAACTGCAGGTGCTGTCTGCAGGGAGTGGCCACTGCGGCGCAGTGAGCTCTACCCTTGCTCACTGCGGCGCAGTGCCTATGTTCTGGTCTTGGTTCGACTTAGCCACTGCGGCGCAGTGAGCATGGTTCTGGCTCACTGCGACGCAGTGGATAGTTGCTGTGAAAGTATGCACGTCAATTTTCAAACGTTAATAACTTTTGATCCGTGACTCCAAATAAGTCTTATGACCAATCGTTGGAATCGTAAGAGAGTCTAGTTTCTAGTAGTAACACTGTTTTTGTATGGATCTTATCTCATTTCTAAAAAGGTCAAGTCGAATGCGTCTTGTTCCTACTCATTAAAGTTGTAAAGGTGTTTAGGGTTTGTGACTTGACTTAATTGTGCTAAACCAACTTGTTTATGATTGTAGAGTTGACATTACGGTATTATGATGTATAATTATAGGTTGTGGACGTGTGGATCCTATTACTTGTTTGTAATCTTATACTAGCTTCTTTGCCGGACAAGGTGAGTTTCGTATCTCCCTACTCGCTTGAGATTCGGGCTGAAAAGTGTAAACTTGCGTGTTTACTTACGTTGTTGATTGATTGATTGATTTGGTTTAAATGTTGGATTGTTGAGACGGTTATCACGTTTGATTGTCTTGGTTTACGTTTGTTAAGTATTTCATTAATATTAGGATAGACGTACATACATAGAAGTCGGTTATGCTTTCATTGGGTTTTAGATGTGGTGGGAAGGCTGCGGGTGACCCTATATATAAGCATCTGGGACTTGATGAAAGTAGAATCCTCTTAAGTGTATGTACGTATATAATTGGTGTTAATACTGATTGTTGGCTCATGTTTGTCGAATATCGATTCTTGATTCATGTTCTTCGTATTGCGATTATTGGTTTATGATTGACGAACATTGATTGTTGGTTCATGACAGACGATTGTGATTGATGCATATACGATTGATGGTAAGCATGCATACGTTGTACATAATCCCTCGGTTGAGGACTCAAACATCCTAGTGTATAGATGTATACACTTGTCCTGTGAGATGTCGGTGACATGACATCCGGGTATATAGACATATATACGCCGATGATTTTGAGATGCCGCCTTGTTCATTGTGATGACAGGCGAGTATCGTTGCATAGGTGACTTGAGTTCACGCATAGGATAGGCATGTTGGCTTATTCATGCATTCAGCACTTACATTGATTCGTATATCATTTGTGCATTCGTATTACACACTCACTTGTCTTATGAAATCTTGTTGTCGGACGTTAGTGTGCTACTTAGAGGCTCGCTGTAAGTCATGTCTAGCCTCTACTCGTACATTATGATTATTGACGCTGGTTCTTCATGGACCATTACTACGAACTCACCAACCTTGTGTTGACTATGCTTAGTACACTTTTCAGGTAATGAGGTTCTCCCCGGACGTGGAGTTTAGTTGCTTGCTTGCTGTTAACCCGGGCTTTGGACTTTATGAATCAAGGATTCATCGACCTTCTCTTTTGCATTATGCTTAGGATCGATTTGCCATCATCTGGATGTTATTTTGTATCTTTGATGGTTATTTGCTCCTTATGTATTTTGGTACCTGTTTCGCATTGTAATGGATTCACTGAATCTTTATTTGCATTTAGTTCTTGCTCTATTGTAATTCCACCTTGTGCTATATGATTTCCGTGATATTTCGAGCCTGGGCTTGGGGTGTTACAGAATGGTGGCCCATGCAGGTCGTAGAGAATTAGGCGGTTTGACCTAGACTACAGCTTAAGTTAAAACTCTTCATATAGCATGCATGGTTAGGAAATTCGTGTGCAATGTGAATTATGTGAATCCCCGTGTGAGTTCGTAGTTAAGACCACTTGTGTGATAGCTTGAATTCAATGTGATGAATGTGGTTATTATGATTTGTTGTTGTTATTGGTTGGAGCTAATGTGATGATTTAGGGCAAAATGAAGTGATGCCATTAACTTAGTATAATATTGTGGCAACCCTAAAAGAACCCGATCAACTCTTTTATGGTTACCCAACATTATAGCAAGTTCATGACATCGTGGATTGCGCACGTGTGGCTTAAAGTATAATAAGGAACCGATATGCTTAATGGAAGTTGATTAGGTGGAGGGTTAGCCATTGGTACACCCTGTATACATACCCGGTCAATAACTAAAGAGCATATCGAATTCGGATTATACTTTGAATCATTCGTGTTAGTTAATTGATTGCGTGATGTTTTGAGCATGATTACTTGAATAAATAATGAACGATTGTAATGAAATTGACATGATGACATGCTAAGTAACAATTTCATAGGATTCTAGCACTCTTGCCTTAGCTTAATGATATGAAATGAGTACGTGGTATCGGTATGAGAGCATTGACTACTTGTGTGACTAACATGTGAGCATTTGAGACTAACTCTCGGGTCAACGTGTCACTTGTTTTATAGAAATGGTAAGACCAAGGAGAGCCGGAACGAACTATAGGGCTGAAGAGGAAGAACCTCAACCGGAAGCCCAATCGGAGGTACAAGGAGGTAGAGGTCGTGGTAGGGGCCGTGGTAGAGGTCGTGGTAGAGCCAAGGAAGGGGTCGTGGTGAAGTTCCGGAACCAAATATGGCTGAGGTGATCGCTCAAACGATCGCCAATATCATGCCAACCATTATTGCTCAAGTCATGGCAAATCTTGGGCAAAACAATGGGCCTCAAAACAATGAAGCCCCAGAAAATATGAATAATGAAAATGCCCAACCTCAGGTCGTGGAAAACGAAGAAGAGGGACCAGTGGGGGTTGATAACCGCGTGCCCATGTATAATCAATATGGGGGATATCGACAGGGGTGCATATTTAAGGATTTCAAAAGCTGTGGGGCACCGGAGTTTAATGGAAGAGGTGGTCCCACTGAGTGTATAAGGTGGTTTGAAGAGATTGAGGCAGTGATTGAACGAAGTCATTGCACCTACGATGACCGGATTTCTTATGCATCCGGCATGTTTAGACATGACGCCTTGAGTTGGTGGAATCAAGAGATAACCTTAGGGCGGACTTATAACTTGGAATGGGCCGATTTCAAGGAAAAAGTGAAGGCAAAGTTTTGTCCTCCCTATGAATTACAAAATTTGACCATTGAGTTTGCTAATCTTAATATGGAGGGAGCCGATTACAAGAGCTATGTTAGACGATTTCAAGAGTTGTCTACCCTCATTCCTCACTTGGTGGGCTCCGAGTCTCAGGCCATCCAGAAGTTTGTATTGGGCTTGAATCCTCAAGTCCGATCTTATGTAAACTCTAACATGCCTACTTCTTTGGCCGATGCGGTTAACCGAGCCGGAAGTGTGACTGAAGATTTGTTGAGAAGCGGTGTTTTAAGAAAATCCTCAACAAGCAAGAGGAAAGAAGTGGGTGAGTCAAGTGGGGTAAAGAAAGTGGGAAGGTTTGACCCCAAGAATGCTTATAGGGGTAGAGTAATGGCGGCGGTGGAACCAGCTAGGAGGCCTTATACTGGGCCTCATCCTTTCTGTGGGAGGTGCAACAGACACCATCCCACCAATACTCCATGTGGGGCATGCTATAATTGCAACCAAGTTGGGCACGAATCCAAGAATTGTAGAGCTCCAAGAACGGGCCCAATGAATGTGGCTCCTGTTCGGGCCGTCCCTCCTCAAGGTAACCAACGAAGAGGGGAATGTTTTGAATGTGGTAGTCGTGACCACTACCGTAATAATTGTCCTCGATGGGTGGGACAACAAGTGCAAGTAGCCGTCCACCCCAACCAACTACAAATGGTCGGGCCTAACCAAAACCGGGGACAACAAGGCCATCAAGTGCAACCACGCGGCCGAGCCTTTGCGGCCAATGCAAATGAAGCCCGCAATGATCCCAATGTAGTAGCAGGTACCTTTCTCCTTAATGGTCACTATGCAACCGTTCTATTTGATTCCGGGGCCGATTATAGCCTCGTGTCCTCTAACTTTGTTCCTTTGATTGATGTGCATCCTTGTACTCTAAACTATGTGCTTGACATTGAAATGGTAAACGGGTCACTAACTAGAATTAGTCAAATACTTCGCGACTGTATCTTGACTTTAGAAGATGTTGATTTCTTCATTGACCTCATGCCTCTTGACATTGGTAGTTTTGACATTATAGTGGGTATGGATTGGTTAGCGGCGGTAAATGCGACGATTGATTGTGGCGAGAGAGTTGTTAAGATACCTTTGACTAGCGGTAGAATTCTTAGGGTTCAAGGCGAAATCTCTGATTCCTCTAATCCTAAAGTCTTTAGTGCTACCATCACAAAGGTAGAATTGAAGACCGTTCCTATTGTTTGTGAATTTCCCGATGTTTTTCCGGATGACTTACCGGGATTACCTCCAACTCGTGAACTTGATTTTCGTATTAATCTGATTCCCGAAGCCGCGCCCGTAGCAAAAGCTCCATATAGACTAGCCTTAACCGAAATGCAAGAATTACAAACTCAACTCAAGGAGCTCCAAGAGAAGGGTTTCATTCGCCCTAGTCAATCTCCTTGGGGTGCTCCTGTTCTCTTCGTCAAAAAGAAAGACGGGTCCTTCAGGATGTGTATTGATTACCGGGAATTAAACAAGCTCACGGTGAAGAACCGGTATCCTCTCCCTAGAATCGATGACTTGTTTGATCAACTTCAAGGTGCTAAGCACTTCTCTAAAATCGACCTTCGCTCGGGTTATCATCAACTCCGAGTACATGAAGATGATATCCCCAAGACGGCCTTTCGCACAAGGTATGGTCACTTTGAATTCACCGTAATGCCCTTTGGGTTGACTAATGCACCGGCGGTGTTCATGGACTTGATGAACCGGGTGTGTCAACCATACTTAGACAAGTCTGTCATTGTGTTCATTGATGACATACTCGTATACTCGAAGACGAAGGAGGAGCATGTTGAGCACTTGTGTGAGGTGCTTGAATTACTAAGGAAGGAGAAATTGTATGCTAAATTCTCCAAGTGTGAGTTTTGGTTGGAAGAGGTCCACTTCCTTGGTCATGTAGTGAGCAAGGATGGTATTCACGTGGACCCAAGCAAAATTGAAGCGGTCAAGAATTGGAGAAGACCCGAAACGCCATCCGAGATCCGCCAATTTCTTGGATTGGCGGGTTATTATAGAAGATTTATTGAAAATTTCTCCCGTATTGCACAACCACTCACTCTCTTGACTCAAAAGGAGAGAAGCTTTGAATGGGGCGAAAGACAAGAAAACGCCTTCCAAACTCTTAAAGATATGCTATGTGATGCTCCTATTTTGACGCTACCGGATGGAATTGAAGATTTTGTTGTTTATTGTGACGCCTCGGGGCAAGGGTTGGGTTGCGTTCTTATGCAAAGGGGTAAAGTCATTGCTTATGCCTCCCGTCAATTGAAGGTACATGAGAAGAACTACCCGACACATGATTTGGAATTGGGGGCGGTTGTGTTTGCCTTGAAGTGTTGGAGACATTATCTCTACGGCACCAAATGTGTGATTTATACCGATCACAAAAGTCTTCAACACATCTTTAACCAAAGTGAATTGAATATGAGGCAAAGGCGTTGGCTTGAGCTATTTAGTGATTATGACTGTGACATCCGTTATCATCCGGGCAAGGCAAATGTAGTAGCCGATGCTTTGAGTAGAAAGGATAGAGTGAAGCCAAGACGGGCTAGAGCTATGAGCCTCACGGTGAGGCCAAATATTCGTGACCGGATCATTGAAGCCCAAGTTCAAGCCACCCTACCGGAAAACTTTGGAGACGAAAACCTAGATGGCATGGAACAACAATTCGACCGAAAGAATGATAATGGACTATACATGGTCGAAAGACTTTGGGTTCCTATTTTCGGTGACTTAAGAACACTTATATTGAATGAAGCTCATCAATCGCCTTATTCGGTCCATCCCGGGTCGGATAAGATGTACTTTGACTTGAAAAACTTGTATTGGTGGCCGGGCATGAAGCGTGATGTGGCTAGGTATGTGAGTGAATGTCTTACTTGCTTACAAGTCAAAGCCGACCACAAGAAACCACCCGGATTGTTGGTACAACCGGTGATGCCCGAATGGAAGTGGGAACATATTTCAATGGACTTCATTACCAAACTACCGAAGACGAGAAGCGGCCGTGACACGATTTGGGTGATAGTAGATCGGTTAACGAAGTCGGCTCACTTTTTAGCCATTCGTGAAACCGATAAATTTGACACTTTGGCTCGTTTGTACATCAAGGAAGTAATATCTAAGCATGGAGTGCCGATTTCTATCATTTCTGATAGAGATGCCCGTTTCAAATCAAACTTTTGGGAAGCTTTCCAGAAAGCAATGGGTACCCGACTCGACATGAGCACGACATTTCATCCTCAAACGGATGGGCAAACCGAGAGAACCATTCAAACACTTGAAGATATGTTGAGGGCTTGTGCAATTGATTTTGGTGGAAGTTGGGAAGACCATTTTCCGCTAGTTGAGTTTTCATACAACAATAGTTATCATGCTACCATTCAAATGGCGCCCTTTAAAGCATTGTATGGTAGGATATGTCGTTCTCCTCTAGCTTGGGCGGAAATTGGAGAGAGTCAACTTATCGGGCCAGAAATTGTGATTGAAACGACTAAGGTAATATCTCAAATTAAGGAAAGGTTGCAATTGGCCCGTGAACGTCAAAAGAAGTATGCCGATGTGAGGCGGAGACCATTGGAGTTTGAAATCGGTGATTATGTGCTTTTGAAGGTGTCACCTTGGAAAGGGGTTGTACATTTTGTGAAGCGGGGAAAACTTGCGCCAAGGTATATTGGTCCTTTCAAGATTCTTGAACGGGTTGGAAAGGTTGCCTACCGATTAGAATTACCACAAGATCTTAGCGGTGTGCATGATGTGTTTCATATTTGCAACCTACGCAAGTGTTTGGCGGATCCTACACATCATGTGCCTATGGACGAAATTAGGATTGATTCGAATTTGAACTTTGTTGAAGAGCCGGTAGAGATCTTGGACCGTCAAGAAAAGAAACTCAAGAAGAAGCGCTACACCATTGTGAAGGTAAGATGGGACGCTAGACGTGGAGCCGAGTTCACTTGGGAGAGAGAAGACCATATGAAGTCTAAGTACCCGCATTTATTTAATAATTAGTGTTTTGTCGAATTTCGGGACGAAATTCTTTCAACGGGGGAATAATGTAACATCCGTGAATTTTGACCCGTTGACTTTATGTGTAATTTGACTAACAATCTTGTTGAATGAAATAATTGGGTTCATTTTGTGATTATATGACTTCGTGGTATGTTAGTCGGGTCGTTAGTATGTGTAGTCGATGTTTAAATGTATAACTAATTGTATTGTGGCTTGAGAAGTGAAACGGGTCGACCCATCAGCCCATAAGACCCATGCTTTCCCCC
>CM067170.1:83605291-83622518 GCA_034093135.1 Erigeron breviscapus | reverse complement strand
GCTATGGGCACTATGAGTTCCTAGTGATGCCATTTGGTCTCACAAATGCGCCAGCCGTTTTCATGGACCTAATGAATAGGATCTGCAGGCCATACTTGGATAAGTTCGTCATAGTGTTCATCGATGACATTTTGATATACTCTAGAAGTAAGGAGGAGCACGAGAAGCACCTGAGGATAATCTTGCAGCTACTTAGGAACGAGAAGCTATATGCTAAGTTTTCTAAGTGTGAATTTTGGCTCCGTCAAGTCCAATTTCTGGGACACGTTGTGAATGAAGAAGGAATCCATGTAGATCCGTCTAAGATAGAAGCGATCAAGAAATGGGAGACACCCAAGACACCAACGGAAGTGCATAGCTTCCTAGGTTTGGCGGGTTATTATAGGAGGTCCATTCAAGGATTCTCTAAGATTGCGGTACCTTTAACCCAATTGACCCAAAAGTCAAGAGAGTTCGAATGGGGTGAAGAACAAGAGCAAGCGTTTCAAACGCTTAAGGACATGTTGTGTGAAGCACCAATACTAGCGTTGCCGGATGGAATGGAAGGATTTGTAGTATATTGTGATGCATCGAATAAAGGACTAGGGTGCGTACTAATGCAAAGAGACAAGGTTATTGCGTACGCATCCAGGCAATTAAAGCCACATGAGAAGAATTATTCAACACACGATTTGGAGCTAGGAGCCGTAGTGTTTGCCTTGAAGATACGGCGACATTATCTTTATGGCACCAAGTGCACCATATTTACTGATCACAAGAGCTTGCAACACATCTTCGATCAGAAGATGTTAAACATGAGGCAAAGAAGGTGGATGGAGCTACTTAACGACTACGAGTGCGAAATTAAGTACCACCCAGGAAAGGCAAATGTTGTTGCTGACGCCCTTAGTAGGAAGGTGAGCACTAGGGTGTCGAAGACAAGGATTTATCACTTACAGGTGAAAATGTCTCTAAGGGACAGATTCTTAGAAGATCAAGCAAAAGCTTTTGAAGGGAAGAACATTGAAGAAGAGGCATTGAGTGGAGTAGAAACAAGGTTCGATAGGGATGATGAAGGCATCTTGTATTTCAAGGGAAGAGCTTGGGTCCCAAATATCAACGGGCTGAGAGAGGTGTTAATGAATGAAGCTCACAATTCAAAATACTCGATTCATCCGGGAGCGGATAAGATGTACCAAGGTCTAAAAAGGGACTTTTGGTGGCCTGGGATGAAAGGTGATGTAGCCCTATATGTGAGCCGATGCATGACTTGTGCGATGGTCAAAGCTGAGCACCAAAAGCCAGCTGGACTCTTAAAGCAGCCAGAGATTCCTGAGTGGAAGTGGGAACAAATAGCAATGGACCTAGTGACGAAATTGCCTCGGACGAAGAAAGGTCATGATTCTATATGGGTGATTGTTGATCGTCTTACGAAATCAGCCCATTTCATCCCCATCAAAGAAGATTGGAACACTGAGCGTTTAGCACGTTTGTACGTTGAAAAGATTGTGACGTTGCATGGTGTACCTCTGTCCATAATATCCGATAGGGATGGTAGGTTTACCTCACGTTTCTGGGGTCTTGTGCAAGAGGCAATGGGCACTACGTTAGCATTAAGCACGGCTTACCACCCACAAACGGATGGGCAAAGTGAGCGCACGATACAAACGCTGGAGGATATGCTAAGAGCTTGCGCTTTAGAATTTAGTGGAAGTTGGGATGAACACTTGCCATACGCAGAATTTACTTACAACAATAGTTATCACTCTAGCATACAATGCGCGTTTGAAGCTCTCTACGGGCGTAAATGTAGATCACCCATGTGTTGGGTAGAGGCGGGCGAGAGAAGCCTAGCTACCGTTGACTTTATCCAAGAGACAACGGACAAAGTGGCGATCATTAAAGAAAAGCTTAAAGCCGCGAGAGATCGGAAAAAGAGTTATGCGGATAAAAGGAGGAAGCCCCTAGAATTTGAGGTTGGCGACAAGTACTATTAAAGGTGTCGCCATGGAAGGGAACCGTAAGGTTCGGCAAAAGAGGAAAGTTGAGCCCCCGATACATTGGGCCATTTGAAATTGTTGCTAGAATAGGCCCTGTAGCCTATAAGTTGAAATTACCCCAAGAATTGGGAGATGTTCATGACACATTCCATGTGTCAAACTTGAAGAAATGTGTGGCGGATGATTCGAAAGTGGTCCCACTTGAAGAACTACGTGTGGAGGATAAGCTCCAATTTCGTGAGGAGCCAATAGAAGTTCTCGATCGCGATGAGAAACGCCTAAAGAGGAGCAAGATCCCTATTGTTAAAGTTAGATGGGATACGAAACACGGACCAGAGTTTACATGGGAGCGCGAGGACTTTATACGCGAGAAATATCCGCACTTACTCCCTAAGCAAATTCAAATTCCGAGACGGAATTCTTCTAAGGGGTAAGGATGTAACAACCCTACTTTTTAAATATCATATATGAGCTAGTTATGTTGCCTGTGATCTCGCAAGCCATAGTTATACTTGAAGCTAGTAGATAATGCCCCTAACTTAGCAATCTAAAGCTATTGTTCAATTCTAAATATGAATTATAAAGTACCTTTGAATAAAAATTTATTTATGATCAATCAGATTATCTAAATAATAATGTAAGTCTCACAAGTTGAGATAACCATCAAAAATCCTTACAAAGGTCCAACAATTTAATCATTTAGCTAATTAAAGTAAATTTGGTCACGAGAATAAAGATTTCTACCTCAAAATATATTTATAAGTTAATATGTACATAAAAGTGTTTAAATAACAATAAGAATATATATATGCTTAAAATAAATACAGGTTTATAAACAAAGGCTTATGTAACAAATCAAAAATGCAAAAATATATCCATACATGTACATATACATGATATATATATATAGATATACATACACATGCTAGAATAAAGTGAATTTATACTACAAACAAATACCATTTAACCTTACAAATATTTATACACTTATACCTAACATATATACACTTTATATACACAAATTTATACAAAAAAAAAAAGACAAACCCTTCACTCCCCCCCCCTTAAGGCCGGCCTCCCTCCCCCATTTCACACTCCACACTCTTCATTTCAAACACACTTTTCTCTCTTGGAACTCACCACTCCAACACACACTCTTCACACACACTCTTATTCTCTCAAGAAAACTCTCTCTTCTCCCTCCTTTCTCCTTGTTTCCTACGGCCAAAAGAACAAAAGAAAAGGCAAGAAAAACTCATCTAAACTAGTATTAATAATAAAGGATTAAGTTAGATTATTAAAGGGTTATATCAAGCAAGGGTTTAAGGATTGTTTTAGGCTTAGATTAAGGGTTGTTTGAGGGTTTGAAGGCCACGAAAATCTGCCCTCTTTCTTCATCCAAAACCAAGTTCAAGAGGGTATAATCTTCATCCTTTTTACTAGATCTAATCTTGTTTTGTTTATATTCAAAGGTTTTATCAAAACTCATACTTTCTTCTTGTTTTCTTTGTAATATACACTTGATGAGGGCAAAGTTGATAGGATCTTTCTTTCCATGCTCATGCATGTCGAATCTAATAAGAAAGATCCAAGGATTCAACAAGTTTAAGACCCAAAAGTGTTGTTATAGATTAGTAGCTTTTAAAGTGACTTTCTTGTTGATAGATCTATAAGTTTTTGTATATTTTTGAAGAGTATATTCTGAGATTTTTCAATCAAAAGAAGTTTTTATATTGTTGAATGTTAGATCTATAAAAGTTGATAGTAAAAAGTGTTGATTTGAATGCATATATGCTAGATTTAAGAAAGTTGGATCTTTTGTTGGATTATGAGATGGATATGGACTTGTTATAAGTGAAAATATGTTAATATTAATGTTAATATTCTGGAAAAATTGATAAAATATCAAGGATATAAAGCTTGAATCAAAACATGTTAAAATAAGCTAGGAATCATAAACCGAAAACACGCAAAAATGCATTTTGAGCACACACATGCACCATAATCTTATGACCAAGAAAATATGATAAACCTACTGAAATAAGTTGAAATAAAAGTATAAAACTCAGATCTATTGGTTCATGACAACAATAAGCTCAAAAAATCACCTTTTCGGGTCAAATAATCACTAACCGAAAGCACCAAATTGCACATATCACACCACCACCACTATCACAATTTTGGACACCAAAATATGATGAAATTTCTGGAAATAATGAAACAAGAATGAAAATCCATTTTGAAGCATTTTAATTGCTTAAGAAATGAGGCTAAAATCACTATTTCGGTAAACGATTTTTAATCATAAAACCCTCAAAATAAGCAAGACACAAGAGAGGTTGAATTGATATGATTTTGTATGGATAAAATTTGCCTAAAAGGCCTGAGATTTTTGACCAAAAGGTTTAGTGATGATTTCTAAGAATTTCCATGAATTATTGAATTTAAATGGTAATTAAAAGACATAAAAATCAATAAATAAATTATGTAAATCAAGAATGAAGTTAAATCATCTTAACCATTGATAAAAATAACTAAAACCTACTGGAGAAAAATAGTCAAAAGACAAGATACATGTGTTACATAATTTTAAGATAAATAATTAAGTAAAAATAATTAATTAAATATTATCATTAAAATAAATGGAAAATACACAAATAAAAGTATAAATCATGAAATTATAAATTAAGGAGCATATATATCAGGGGATAATTCAAATGAAATTATTCATAATTTATAAAGGCAATTATGACACTTAAAAGTATTTTTAAGGAATTATTTAGTAAATAAATCAATAAAGTGAATAAATAAGTAATTAAATATTATTAAATTAAATAAATAATTACAAATCAGAAAATATACATAAATATTAATATTATAAGACCACTAATGTCAAATATTATTACTAAGCAAAATATACAATGGAAATCATATAAACCAAAGCCAAAGTACCGAAATTCCAATAAACGTACAAAAACGTATAATGAGAAAACGACTCTTACCACCAAATCCCTTATACCCAAACAATGAGAACATCATAATGCACTTAAATTCCATAATCTAATAACAACCAAAGATGGGCAAGTCTACTAGTATACATCTCATGATCTAGCTCACTAGTTCATGTCACGCGAACTTACGCCGTGAATATATACGTTATGGTTTAGGCTTGCTTGAGGCGCAACAAATCTAAGCGAAGGAATCGCGTTTGATCAGCCCCTTTCACTCTCTAATCAAGTGAGTCATAGCCCCCTTTCAAACTCTTTTATGTGTTTACTTTCGGGGTGAAAAGCATGATAAATAAAATGGCTTTATATATATGAAATGATTCTTGAAAGAATGATTATGAAATGGGATATTGTATGTTCAATGTGTTATAAGTTATACGATGAGCTTGAGTTCTGTCAAACTGAGATACTTCGGTACACTACTATTAACTCCGATAGTGGAGGCCTGTAGTTAGAGGGTTGCGCAACTAGAGTCATCCACTCACCCACTAAATAGGTAACGGTGGAATGTTTGGTCTGCCTTGGTGGCCACCTTCATTGCCAGTCCGACCCGAGCGGTGCTCTAACTATCTTATTATCTTATTGGTTGTTTCCATGGCACGACCCCAATTGTGATTAAAGCACTTGATTGACAGCTTGTGCTCTGGAATGAAATATTATGTTGTTTGGGACATGTAAAATGGTCGTAGTAGTGGCTCAAGCATATACTCATCGAATTATGCCTTTGGCTGGATGGAAATCATTATTATTGTGGAAAGGAATTTATCGATTGAACATAAGGTTTGGGTATTGACAGTGTGATGAGATTCTTGGAACTTTTATGACATATTATTTCTTGAATTGGAATAAATCTATATGTGTTGTTAGCATAAACCTATGAACTCACTCAACTCTCGTAGTTGACACTTTTTCTTCATGCTTTTCAGGTCTAGGGCAGTAAGTTAGCTTTTCGGACCGCCTCATGGGTGATGTGTTAATTGTTGCATGATGGACTAGTAACGCAAACATTTGATCTTTTGATTATGACTTTGGTTATGTAATGATAATTAAACGTCAACTTGAACTTGTTACCTTTTGATTTGAATGGCATTTGAAACTTTATGTTGATGTTTATTACTTAAATCTTTTGTACCATGTCGTTCTGTGGCATCTCGTGTTTCCGCTATAGTCGGGGTGTTACACCTGATTACCTGAAAAGTGTACTAAGCATAGTCAACACAAGGTTGGTGAGTTCGTAGTAATGGTCCATATAGAACCAGCGTCAATAATCATAATGTACGAGTAGAGACTAGACATGACTTACAGCGAGTCTCTAAGTAACACCATAACATCCAACAACAAGATTACACAAGACAAGTAAGTGTGTAATATGAGTGCACAAATGATATACGTATCAATGCAAGTGTCGAATGCATAAATAAGCCAACATGCCTATCCTATGCGTGAACTCAAGTCACCTATGCAACGATACTCGCCTGTCATCACAATGAGCAAGGCGGCATCTCAAAATCATCGGCATATATATGTCTATATACCCGGATGTCATGTCTCCAACATCTCACAGGACAAGTGTATACATCTATACACTAGGATGTTTGAATCCTCAACCGAGGGATTATGTACAACGTATGCATGCTTACAAACATTCGTATATGCATCAATCACAATCGTCTGTCATGAACCAACAACCAATATTCGTCAATCATAAACCATTAATCACAATACGATGAACATGATCCAACCATCGATATTCGACAAACATGAGCCAACAATCAATATTAACACCAAATCTATACGTACATACACTTAAGAGGATTGTACTTTCTTCAAGTCCAGATGCTTATATATAGGGTCACCTGCAGCCTTCCCACCACATCTAAAACCCAATGAAAGCATAACCGACTTCCATGTATGTACGTCTATCCTAATATTAATGAAATACTTAACAAACGTAAACCAAGTCAATCAAACGTGATAACCGTCTCAACAATCCAACATTTAAACCAAATCAATCAATCAATCAACAACGTAAGTAAACACACAAGTTTACACTTTTCAGCCCGAATCTCAAGCGAGTAGGGAGATACGAAACTCACCTCGATCGGCAATGAAAAGCTAAGAGTGATATAAAGTTAAGTTATTGTCGTACAATGTTCTCCTCGCGTCCAATACCTAAATATCGATCATATACATACCGATTAACATACATAAGCACGTATACATAACTTATCAATTTCCCGACAAAACCCTAATTAGGTTTCCAAAGGGGTTCTCGACGTTAGGTGACTTCTAAGACTCTTAATCATGTTAAATAAGTTAAGAAGTGATTTAGAACGATGCCCGAAGCGTTATTAGGGTTCTGGAAGTCAACTAGGTCAAACAGGAAAATTCAGCAACAAAGGGGGCGTAACCTACGCCCTAATCTGGCGTAGGTTACGGTGGTTCAAAACCACCTAGCGTAAGCTACGGTCAAAGGGGCGTAAGGTACGGTGCCCTGGAAAGTGCAACTTTTGGCGTCTTGAGTGGCGTAAACAGTGGGTTTTTGGCGTAAGGTAAAACTTCAGCGTAAGCTACGCCCCAAAGGGCCGTAACCTACGCCCAGCCAGAATAGAACTAGCGTAACCTATGCCCCATAGGGCCGTAAGTTACGCCCCATACTGGGCAGCAAATCGACCAGCAGCAGCAAGTGCAGAAAAACAAGAACCAAACCTAATTTCACTTGAACCAAAACCCTAAATCGACATCTAAGGTTACAAGACTCGTTTTGAAGCTACATTTGACATTCTAATGCATAAATACACTTACCCAAACCCGTATTTCCATCCATAACATCACCAAATTCTCCAAATCGATCAAAACCTAGCCAAACCCTAATTCGACCCAAAACTCATTTTAAGGCGATTTAGAACTTGTAAATGTACGAGGTGACTAGAAACGAGTAAACTAATATAAATAGAAGTAAATGGGATGAATTAGACTTACCAAAACTTCCTTCTTGAGCTAGAACCCAATTTAGGTCAAAATGGGTTAAAATGCAAGAACTTCAACCTTTGATTCTTCGATATGACGATAAAGAGGTATAGATGACTATGATTCTAGTGTTATTTCAGTTTCAAAACACCAATCGATGATAGATAGAAGAAGAAATGAAATGAAATGGTTTTGCCTTGCCTTTTTACTTGAGAGAAATGAGAAAGAGATAGATAGATAGATAAGAAATGAAAGGGGGAGAAAGAGATAAGGAGGGAAATGGGTCATTGGTGGCTGGTGGGTCGTGGACTACCCACGGGCCGACCCGTTTCTCTTCTCAAGACAAATTACAATCGTTACACATTTAAACACCAACCAAAACATATTATCGATCCGAATATAACACATTGTCATTTAATTCATAAAACGACTCAAATACTTCATTAACTTATATTGTTAGTCATATTACACATAAAGTCAATGGGTCAAAATTTACGGATGTTACAATTGAGTTTGTAAAAGCCAATAAAAGACATCATCAAGAAGAATGCTTTAGATACTCTTTACAATCAGATGATAATGTGTTTAACTGCCAATTCACATTAGGTGAATTCAGATCGATCATTGGTTTTCCTGAAGAAGAAGAATATGAAGAGTTGCCATCAGTTGATGAAATGTTGACAGCTGTACATGCTTTGGGATATGAAGGGGAATTGACATCCATGAGGGATTTTAAAAGGATGAATGTGGCTACATTATGGAATACAATGTACAATATCTTAAGCACCTGTCTGATGCCATCTCAGAAGGGGATTGATGCAATGACAAAGCACTTACTGTCAATATACTATGTTGTCACTCATAATGTGAAATGTGATTTTGCCAAGATAGTGTGGGACAAAATGAGACAAGTTGTGAAAGGAAAGGATGTTCAAGAAAGAAAATACATTCCTTATATTCGATTCTTCACCTTGATAATCGAAGACGTACTTGATAATGTTGAAGAGATACCAAAGTTGGAAGAGAGTTTCAAGTGTGTGATTGCAATGTATAAATCTAACATGAGAATAAGAGGCACAGGAAGTGAGATTGCTAGACCATTTCCAATTCCACCATTTCTGCTAAACCTGGTTCCTGCTGAAAGTCCCCACCTTAGGACTTATAGAGAGTGGTTAGCCACAACAATGGGGTCTGAAAGCCGACAGACTCCTACCCAAGCTGTGCATAGGTCGCCAAGTGAGGGTCCTAGGTCACATAAAAGAAAAAGAGGGGATAGTGGTAAGGGGACTTCTGGGCAGAGGAGAAGGAAATCGAAAAGAGTTATGTTTGAACAAGATGTTGTAACACCTGAACCTGTTTCTTCACCATCAAATCAATCAACACAATCTACACCAACCGTTCATTTTTTGCAATCTTCACCTTCACAATCTACACCTTTACCATCCGTTGTTTCACCAAATCCACCAACTTTTACTCCACCTCGCTCATCACCTGTACTTAATCCAACACCGCTTGCTTCAGCACTACCTAATGAACCAACTCCACCACCAGGTAGAAGACTTAAAATGGCTGCTCAAAGGTCACCAAAGAAATCAAAGTAGAAGAAATCCAAAAGAAAGCATAAGTCTGCTGGATCTGAACATATTGGTGCCTCAGCAGAGTTGGATGTTGAGCAAGCAACATGAATTGTTGAGAATGTGGTATCTGAATTACAATCTGAGAATGTTAGCACTGGAGATGATGTTGTGCCGGAGGAACAAGGCGGAATTGAGGGAGGAGTTGAAAATACCAGAGAGGATGTGCGGTCCGGGTTAGGACAAGGGCATAAAGAAAACGTTGGCCCTCCAATAGTTCAAACCAATGTGTCTAGCCGGGTTGTTTACCCTAGGGTAGAAGTCGGGAACTGCACATTCTCGCTTGCAGCAAACTCTCCTAGCCATTCTGACTCCTCACAACAGGAGTTAGTCTCACAAATGCACGGGGATCAGCCACGCTCACCACACTCTCCTCATTTGGAGGATGAGAGTGTTGAAATAAGAGAGGACCAGCCCCACCTCTCGCCTTCATTTCGTGCACAAGAGTCTAGATCTCCTAGGTACACGGATTCACAAGCTCAGTTGAGTACTGATGCCGGAACAAGCGGAGGGGGACCCACTTTGTGTGACCCTCAAGGACAGCTTGGAAATCCTGCATTAGCTAACATCACGCCAGCTTTAGCCGCAGGTAACAGTTCTCAGACCGAGACTGGGGGACAGTATGAACGCCGTAGTGACACTGCTGTTCCTCAGGATCAACCTGAGACTATATTAACGGGCATTCTCAGTGACCCCGGTGTTGTGAGAGGTGTTGCCCAACAACAACAAGTCCCGGACAGTGATTTATCACAGTCTAGGACACAAATTGATTCGGGTTGCAAAGCCCATGAATCTGAAACTGCTGGTGAGGGTATAACCCGAGGATCCGCAGGAAATCCTGAATCAGCTTCGCTGAATTTAGGTCACACTTCAAATGTGCAAACAACCCCCGGGTTGGCTACTCCACCTCCTACCCAAAAACAAAGAACACCAACACATAATCAAACATCATCAGCCACAACAAATCTTCCAACAAAAGATCAAGCATGTGAAGTTTTACTTGGCATTCTATGTTCTGAAGGGGATTTGTTGACAATGACTGAAAAGGGTGTGTTGAATGCTCTTGAGGTACGAGAAAGAGAAATGGCTAATGAAAGAAGGGTAAAAGCTTTACAAGATCAAGTTGAAAAACAAAAGGCTGAATATGATGCAAAGCTTGCTGCTTTTGAGCTAAGATTGTTAGCATTAGAATCTTGCCGACCGGCCTCGGTTGCTTCCAGACGGGGTGATCCTGATTCTGATGATCACCCCGAGGGGGAGAACCAAGGAGAGGGTCAAGCTAACATTGAAAATTCTTCGGCAAGAGTTGATGTGAATGTGGAGGATGTGGTAATGCAAGAAAGAGCAGAGGGTGGAAATCAAGCTGAGAACGAAACTTTAGATGATGTGATTAAAAGAAGATTAGTTGACGTCTTTGGTGCTGATTCAGAAGTAGAAAGTGAAGAAGAATATGAGAATGTTGAGGTTGATGAAGAAGAAGGTTTTGTTATTGAAGATGATTTAGTTGAATATGCTGAAGGAGAAGCTGATATTGAGGCCATAAAGGATAATGTTATATTGGATGAGCCAGAGATAGTTGAAGCTCCTGTGAACGTAGAAGCTGTAGAGGAACCAATGTTTGAAGAGTTTGCAGATCTTGATTACTTTGAAACAGGTTCTTCAAGCAGAGTTGAAGTTGGAGAATCATCTGTTCGTGCTAGCTCAGCTCCACAACATTACAATTTTAATGAATTTAACAATTTTGATGATCTGAGAAAGACTCCAGAAGCTGCAGTTCAGAACTTTAAGAAATCAACTTACAAACAGGTTTTGAGAGAGGCAATCATATCCGAGGAAGTTCTTCCTGATTATTTTCCAACTGATTTAACTGAAGAACAACTAAGATTTATTAATCGGGGATACTTCTTGAGGGATAGAGAAAGAATGGTTGCTCTCGGCATCAAACCTAAAGAAGCAGCTAAGAAATCAAGATATCTGGAGGAAAGGGCATATCCTATAATTTGTGGAGCAACTAAAGTCACGAAAACCAAGAGACCAGAGTTAGATTCAATGTACAAGTTTAAGGAAGCAAGGCAAATTGAAGAATATACAGAGCTTCTTAAACTTACAAAACAATACAATCCAAAGTTGCTGGAAGAACAAAGAAATCATAAGATATTGGTGCTGATAAGAGTGATATTGATTAAAAGAGTTACTATCTCTGTTCCATGTTTTCACGTCAAAAGAGATAATAACAAGATCTACCGATTTACAGAAGCCCAATTCAAACTTTTGCCAGTTGATGACATTATCTTCCTCTACAACCATTTCCTGAATGCAATGCAAAGATACCGTGAAGATGTAATTGCTTTTGATGCTGTGAAAAGATACATGTCAAGTTGTATTCAATATGCTTCACTGGAGGATTTTCAAATAGGGGTTGAAGTTGTGAAGAGGAAGATAAATGTTCCTTATCCAGATCAGAGTCTTTACACTGAAGACATTGAAAAACTCAGTATTGGTCATATCATCGAAGAACCATCTTTTGGGGTTGTCTTTTTAAATAGCCGAAAGAAGAAGATTTTCATTCGTATGGATGAACTTGCTTCTTATTCTGATGGAACATTGGAGTTTTGTAAAAAAGTGTTGCTGTGTTTGAAGGAAGATGAGTAAGATGAAAAGAAAAAGGAAGTGTTTGATAAAGTAATCTCCAAGATCAATCAAAGACTTGAGTACCGAGACAGCATTCGAATGATGAGAGAAGCAAAGAATGTTCAGAAGTCGAAGTATGTTGTTCGTCGGAAAGGAGGTTGCTGGATCAAGTACGAGCCTAGTCATCTACCAGGGCCACATAACATTCCTCCAAGAAACTTTGAAGCTAATATGATTGTTCCAGATGTAACAACCCTCAATTTCCGACCAGGACAAGTTACTTAGACTTATCTAGGTACCTATCCCTAGAGGTTTATTAAGAGAATTGGCCTTCTAGACATTTCGGCATGGTGATAATTGCCCTCTAGTTCAATGAAGTATTGTAGGTGACTAGCTATCTTATAAATGCCATGAATAATAGCTATAATCATTCAACACAATCTCAAGCCATAAACTAGTTCTAATTGAACTTGACAAAAGATCAACGAACCAAAAACTTTATTTCGAGAAGTAAGTTATATAAATAATAATGGGAGTGTCACAAGTTGAGATAACAATCAAAATTCTTAAAAATGTCCAACAAATTGAATCCTCAAGCCAACTAAATTACATTTGGTCATGAAAATACCATGAGCATCTTAAAAATAATTAAAACTCCTTAAGTACATGAAAATGCTTGAACAATAATAAGTATATATATACGAGTCTAATATAAATACAAGATTATGAATAAATGGATTAAGTAACAACTTTTAAAATACAAATACATACATATACATATACACGACATATATACATATACACATATTAGAATAAAAATGTACTTACACTACAAACTAATACAAATAACCTTACAAAATACATATACAAACACCTAACTCATACATACATTCATACACCCTTATACACTTATAAAAATAAAAAAAATAAAAATTTAGTGAGAAACCCTACCCTTAACTCCTTGGCCGTCCCCCCCCCCCCCTCACACACACACTTCACCAAAACAAACACACACACATCTTAAAACTTTCTCTCAACTTTTCTTCACACTTTCTTCACCATTTTCGGATTTTGCAAGGAAAAATGGGGCTTAAATCTAATCTAAACTATTGTAATAATAACTTTTCTTGTTAATTCATCATCTAAGGTCAAGTATGGAGTCATTTGATGGTCTTGAATGTCACGAAAAATCTGCCCAAAATCATCTTCAAAACCAAGTTCTTCAAGGGTATAAATCTTCATCTTTTTACTAGATTCAATCTTGTTCTTGTTTATATTCAAAGGTTTTATCAAAAGTTTATGTTTTCTTCTTGTTTTCCTTGTAATATACACTTGATGAAGGCAAGTTGATAGGATCTTTCCCCTCATGCATATGCATGTCGAAATCTATGAGAAAGATCCAAGGATTCAACAAGTTTAAGACCCAAAAGTGTTGATATAGATTAGTAGCTTTTAAAGTGATTTTCCTTTTCATAAGATCTATATGTTTTTGTATACTTTGAAGAATATATTTCTGAGATTTTTCATTAAAAAGATGTTTTTATGTTGTTGAAAGTTAGATCTATAAAGATTGGTATTGAAAAGTGTTGATTTGAATGAATACGTGTTAGATCTAAGAAAGTTGAATCTTGTTGTTGGATTATGAGATGGATGAACTTGTATTAAGTGAAAAATATGTTAAAAGAGGTACAATAATCTGGAAATTTGATGTTTAGAGGTATAAAAATAAAGTATTAATCTTGTAAATGATGAACTCAAGTGTTAATAAAGCAAGAATGGTCATTGGTGAGTTGTTTGGACCCAAATGCTTCTGACAGAATTATTCTTCTGTCTTTGGACGGATAAACTGGGCATGTGAGGGCCGTTTCAAGCAAAACTTTCAAAATAAAAGAGTTAAGATTAACCTCCAACTGGAATCACTCAAAAAAACTAAACCAAACCAAAGATATGATTTTTCTACCAAAAGTGGTCAAAACTGGATTTTTGTCTTAATGTTGAGTCAACTTTGACGATTTTTAATTTCGTAACTAATAGGTTTCAGAAGTTTAAACTTGGTGTGAACTGAGTTCAAAGTGTCCCTAACTTAAAATAAAATTGGGAGATTTTTCTTAAATGTTCATCATAGAAATCTTTTATAAAATATATTGAGTCGCACAGCAGCAAGCTTTCTGACCAACTTTGGTTTTGTAATTTTTAGAGGTAGTAAACAATGTCTGAAAATTTAGCAAAAATTCACATAAATATAGGACACATATATGTCTCTGTATAAAAATCACCAATGTCCAAATAATTCAACTCAACCAAGAATGACTACTCAACATTTTATGAAAATAAGTGTTAAAACAGAAAATTCCAAGTAAAAGTTCTTCACAACAAATAAGCTAAAAGTCACTAGATTGCAACTCTAACCAACTCCAACAATCTCGTAACAAAAAGTATTATAAACCTACTGAGAATATGTCAAATAAAAGTTATAAAACTTAACTTGGTTATTAAATGGCAAAGACAAGCCTACAAATCACTAATTCGGTTCATATAAGCACTAACCGAAAGCTTTAATTTGCACTTATCACACCACCACCACTATCCCGACTTAAGACACCAAAATATAATGAACATTCTGGAAATAAAGAAATAAGGATGGAAATCCATATTGACGCATTTGAATTGCTTGGAAAATGAGGCTAAAATCACTATTTCGGTAAACGGTTTATAAGCTTATAATCCTCAAAATGAGCAAGACTCAAGAGAGGTTGAATTGATATGATTTTTCCCATGATAAAAGTTGCCTAAAAGGCCTGAGTTTTTAGCCAAAAAGTTATGTAGCGATTTCTAAGAGTTTCTATTAATTATTAAATTTAAATGATAATTAAAAAGGTAAATAAATAAATAAATAAATAAATTATATAAATCATGAAATTGGTTAAATAATCACAACCAATGATAAATAAAAAACCTACTGGAATAAATAAAAAATAATTACAAGCTAAATAAATAAATAAATAAATAAATAAATAAATAAATAAATAAATAAATAAATAAATAAATAAATAAATAAATAAATAAATAAATAAATAAATAAATAAATAAATAAATAAATAAATAAATAAATAAATAAATAAATAAATAAATAAATAAATAAATAAATAAATAAATAAATAAATAAATAAATAAATAAATAAATAAATAAATAAATAAATAAATAAATAAATAAATAAATAAATAAATAAATAAATAAATAAATAAATAAATAAATAAATAAATAAATAAATAAATAAATAAATAAATAAATAAATAAATAAATAAATAAATAAATAAATAAATAAATAAATAAATAAATAAATAAATAAATAAATAAATAAATAAATAAATAAATAAATAAATAAATAAATAAATAAATAAATAAATAAATAAATAAATAAATAAATAAATAAATAAATAAATAAATAAATAAATAAATAAATAAATAAATAAATAAATAAATAAATAAATAAATAAATAAATAAATAAATAAATAAATAAATAAATAAATAAATAAATAAATAAATAAATAAATAAATAAATAAATAAATAAATAAATAAATAAATAAATAAATAAATAAATAAATAAATAAATAAATAAATAAATAAATAAATAAATAAATAAATAAATAAATAAATAAATAAATAAATAAATAAATAAATAAATAAATAAATAAATAAATAAATAAATAAATAAATAAATAAATAAATAAATAAATAAATAAATAAATAAATAAATAAATAAATAAATAAATAAAAAATAATAATAAAAAAAAAAATAAATAAATAAATAAATAAATAAAAGTGATTTTTTTATAAAAATAAATAAATAAATAAATAAATAATAAATAAATAATAATTAATTAAAATGACTTTCTCTTATGAAATGATTCTTTGAAATAATGATAATGATATGGGAATTATATTGTATGTTCAACGTGTTATAAGTTATATGATGAGCTTGAGTACTGTCAAACGGTGGTCCCCTGTACACTACTATTAACTCATTTGAGGCCTGTAGTTAGAGGGTTGCGCAACTAGGACTTGTCCCCTCATCCACTATTATAGGTAACGGTGGGATGTTTGGTCTGCCTTGGTGGCCACCTTCATCGCCAGTCTGGCCTCGCGGTGCTCTAACTACTATATATTTATGGGCGTCTCCATGGCACGACCCTTGGTTATCTTTATGCACGTGATTGACAGCATGTGCTTATCATTATCTTATCATTTGGGACAATATATCTGATTATTGGGACATAACCGGTCTTAGTAGTGGCTCAAGAACAATCTCATCAAATTATGTCATGGTAGTCTTACCATTGACCAAGAGGTATTGATATTATTATGGTTGGAAATTGTGTATTGAACATACGGTTTGGGTATTGGACCTTATATGGAATCTTGAAAGCTGTCGAAATTGGCAATATTGAGGTATTGATGACCAAATGGTTTTGGTATGATGAATGATTAATCGATTGATATATTTTTCTCTCACGATAAATGTGACAAATGAGAACTTTATAATCTACCATGGATTTCTCAAACTATTTTGAAATGGATATGTAACGAGATTTACTTATAAACCTATGCACTCACCAACTACGTTTTTGTAGTTAACACTTTTTCTTCATGCTTTTCAGGAATTAGCGTAAGCTTTGAGTAATTATATGCATCATGATTACTTGTATTGCACTTGGGAGTCAAAGATCAAACCTTGTGACGGACAATGGAATCCGCCCTGATCATTGTAGTATATCATCTCATGTATTTGTTATTTGTTTCGTGGACTCAATATCCAAGTATGGTAGACGTATTGTACTTGGGAATTGGTTCACATGCTTGTGTATTGTAAAATTATTTTTATCAACTAAAGCTATGGTGAATGTTATCTATTATCCTTTGTTTTGAATACTCGACTTTCTGTACATCTCATCGCTCTGCCTTAGTTGGGGTGTTACATAAAATGGTATCAGAGACTAAGTTT
>CM067170.1:83589738-83599738 GCA_034093135.1 Erigeron breviscapus | reverse complement strand
CGAGGTGATGATGACGTCATCACGACCTTGAAGACATCTTCTCTTCATCATATCTCCCATTCTATTCTATCTTCTTCTGATCTCACACTCCGTGGATTATGATAATCAGGACGTTTACTAGAATTAGAGTTACCTGAATTGGAATCTTCATCATCTGACGAGTTGTCTGAATCTTCAGGATCTGTATCTGGAGCAGCAGCCGGCGGACACGGTGTATAGATCTCTACACCAATCCTATGAATAGCTTCTGTCTAGACTCAAACCATTAACCCTAAACAATAACCTAAGTCTTCTATATATAGGCTGCTAAATGTGCTGGGCTTCAACACATTTCGTGGGCTTTGCACGAACTGTCACTTCGTGATGACGTCATTACGAGGTGATAATGATGTCATCACGACCCTGTTGACACCATCTCTTCATAACAATCAGCCCGCTAAATTGCATTGCAACGGACAATAAGTCATGCACGAAACGTGCATCTACAGACTCCCCCTTTTCCGTTGCAATCAATTCTTGATAAACTCCGATAATCAATAGCTATCGAAAAACCTGAATCAACTGGCTCTCCCTTAACATATGATATCGAGTCTTCTTGTTGAAACTCGATCTTCTGACATCACATCCCGATCTTCAAACTGCAAAGTCCCTGTCCCTCTATGACAACCAACTAACCCAACACATCTCATTGTAGTTCTCCCCCTCAACAATTAACCACCTCCGAATTAAGCATCGCAACCTTCCACTTAGGATCGTCGCTCGAGAAATTAATCTCGCCTTGCCTAACCGGCATATAATAGAGAAGTTGAATTTCCAACAATCAGCATCAAATCAATCAGCTATCACAAAGATAAGAAACTCTACAACCTGAATCACAAAATGTAATACCAAAGACCCTGTCTCAAATAGCAGTATCTAACTCCATCTTGTATCTCCACAACTCTACTAATCACCTGAAGTCTTTCTTATCAGATCTCCCCTTCAGTTATATAAACCGCCAATCACATTATGGAATATAGATAGGTTCAATCTTCAAGTACTCAAACAACAAATAACCAGCTTCATCATTTCAATACTTCAACAAAGTTTTAGCTATGTCTCGTATCTTCATTGCTCCAATACTTTGACAAAAGCTTCCATAACTGCTATATAAAAGATCATAATATGATCTTCATTACTCGAGCATTCACCGTCAATTGTTAATCCTAACAGAAAAACACTTTGATCTCAACTCGAGTATTTTCAGAATTTTGCTTAGAAATCCGAGAGAAACATTAAAGTTTTATGTCTGTAGATGCACGTTTCGTGCATGACTTGTTGTTCGTCGCAATACAATTCTATGGACCGTTCGTTATGAAGAGAAGATGTCTTCAAGGTTGTGATGACGTCAGTACGAAGTAGCAATTCGTGTGAAGAGAACCAAAGCCCACGAAAGTGCTTGAAGTCCAGCCCATTCCACAGCCTATATATAGAAGACTTAGGTTATTGTTTAGGGTTAATGGTTTGAGTCTAGACAGAAACTATTCATAGGATCGGTGTAGAGATCTATACACCGTGTCCGCCCATGTAATTCATTATTATTGTCGTCTCATTGATTGTAATCCGTAATCTTTGAGATGTTTTCCATACGAATATATTGTTGATCTAGGCTGGAAGATAAATGCTACGCGAGAGTTTAATATTAGAAATTTTATTATACCTCCGGCGGAGCAAGACCCTCAGTTTTGTATAAATAGATGGGTTCTAGTTTATAGAGGACGTACTGGTATGCCAATGGGTGGATTTAATAAACCGTCAATGTTTTGGGAGTTCATCTCAGACAAGGACGCACCTACGTATTTCTCAGTGATACAGAGTTGGTTCTATGATCATAGAATTAAGCTATTTGTTATCAAGAGAAAAGAAGGTTGCCAGTATATGTCAATCAGTGCAAGACATTTCCAAAGTCTTAGTGAATCTGATTTGATAGACTTAGGAAGGAGATGGTTCGTTAATCTTCAGAAGATTGGAAATGCTGATTATTATTGGCAAAGATTCCAAAGAGAAAGAATTTGGCATTTTAGTGAAAGAGGTTTGAAGCCCGAAGATAGGATGATTAAACCTAGGCCAATGAAGAAGAATACAAAACCAGATGGCACAGTTCATTTTGTTCAAAGAAAGATTGAATGTGTTAAAGAAGTTCCTGCTATCAAATGGGATCAAGATTTGCTGACAAACATGACTTATTGGCAAATAGATATCAAGTCAGGCGAAGCACAGATGTTTGTTGATGACTCAAAGAAACAGATGTTGCTGCGCATGTATGATCCAATGCAAGTTGTCAATTTGTCAAGAGGTGATCAAAGAAGGTTGATTGAGACACCTTGTTCAGCAGTTAGATTTTGGAGAACAGAAGTTAGACGCTATCAGAATATTCTTGGTTTTTGTTTGGTCGATAAAATTCATGCAAATAGCATAAGGCTTTTGTTTGATGGTCAAGTTTGAAGTTCAAGATTAAAGAACTTGTTAAAGAAATCTAGTCGCTAATGTCAAGGGGGAGTCTGTAGATGCAGATTTGTGTGACAGTAGCAACGTAGATTTGATTAACGTTTTTGTTCTTAATAATATCTGTGTAATTGTTAAATAATAAGTCATTAGGACTTACGTGTGTGTTTAATGATTACGTTTGAACTTCAATATAAGATCAAGTTATGGTTTTGTTATGTTTGTGTATTATATAATTGTTTTGCAGGTACAAGAATGTAGAGCCAAGGTTTATAAGTGTCATAGAATACTTAAACGATGGCTGAACGTTATGTACTAAGCAAAATAAGCATCCAAGATACGCACTTCGTGCTGATGTCATCAGTACGTTGTGGTGTCCTCGTGCTGACGTCAGCACGAAGGCAAGCCGTATGATGGATCTGGGCTTAATCACTTCGTGTGAAGCCCAAGCCCACACGAACACAAACCCTAGTAGTATAAATACATGTAATTTTAAGCGATTCGCAACGAATTAAGAACTTAGAAGTCGAATTGTTGCTCGTGTGACCTCCAACACGAACTAGCACTTCGTGTGTGACCTTAGGTTGGTTAATTACTGGTTAATCGACGAAAGGCAGTAGCAATCTAGTTATCTCAAGAGGATTCCGCACTCTTGACATAACGAATCACGTCTTATTTACGATCCATTCAACGGTAGGGACTTACAACCTAAAAATAAGAAAACTGAAACTGTGACTTCATTTGTCAAACCGTTGGATCCTAATAATGCTGTTTTTGATGCAAATGTGCTAGTAGGATCTAATTGTGTGAATTCAACTTGTCATGTTGAGAAAATTATAAAATGTTTTACAATGAAAGGATGTGATACTGTATTCACGTCTACTGAAATTGATTTTGAGAAAATTGATCATGACAAGATTGATAAGGTTTGGAATAAGGATGAATCTACATCTAGTGGAATTACCTTAACACCATATTTATTTGAACCAAGGATTCAAAATAAAGTACAATTTTCAAATAACAATGAATCAAAGGGTCTGTCAAAAGAAGAATCGGCCACAATTCAACTAAAGGAATGTTTAGGCGTGACTTCTGCAGAGTCTGATATTAATGCTAGGAAATTGAGGGCAGTTAGATCATGCTTTTACTGTCATGAGCTAGGACATGTTTATATCTGTTGTCCAAATAGGAAGAGACGTTATTCAAATAAAAATGTCTCTTCTACTGCGTCAAGTGATTCTGATATTATGGCTCATAATGCTCGATCTAAGACCCCCAAACGACAGGGACATTCACAAAATGATACAAATTGTATTCATGAAGGTGGAAGTCTGAGTCGATCTCACACACCTCATAGGAGTAATTTACCTAGGAATAAGCAAGTTCAACAGAATCGGTCACCTCCTCGTAGAAATGGAGATGCTTCCAAGTTCTATGATCGATTAGATGCTACACCTAGGTTTGGTCCACATTCATCTAAGAATTCTCCTCCTAAGGCTCGTTTCATTTCGCCATCTAAAAGAAAATCAATGACACCATCAACATCCAAGGCTCCAACTGAGAGCGATGGATATTGGACCGAATTAATTTTGAGAGATGAATTCGGCAAACCTAAACCTCAAAAGGTTTGGGTATCCCTTAGAAATTAACATTAATTTGTGTTCATTGTGCAGGGAGAACCAAGGAAGCCTATCAGTCTTTGGTATGTTGACAGTGGATGCTCTCGGCACATGACAGGGGACAAGAAATTGTTGTCCAACTATGTAGATATTAATGGTTCTTATGTTAGTTTCGCTGGTCCCAAGGGCGGAAATATCTCAGGCCAAGGTGATGTTGTCAATGGGAAAATTACATTGGAGAAAGTCAATTATGTGGAACAACTATCTCATAATCTCATGAGTGTTTCTCAGATTTGTGACAGAGGGAATCATGTCCATTTTACTGAGAAGGAAGCACTTATTTTGAAACCGGGGTATGTTATTCCTGAAGACTGGATCTTATTGAAAGCTCCTAGGAAGAAAGACATCTATGGCCTTATGTTAGGTGTTGATGATTCGAAGGAGCCAATTTGCTTATTAACAAAAGCAAATGAATCTGAATCTTTGTTATGGCATAGAAGAATGGGACATATTCATTTCCGAAAGATGAATGATATTGTCAAACATGGTTTGGTTGAAGGTGTTCCATTGAAAAGGTTTGAGATGGAAGATAAATGTGTACCTTGTCTGAAAGGTAAGCAACAGAAGTCTTCACATAAACCAAAGATTGAAAATTCTATTGCCAACCCATTTGAATTACTTCACATGGACTTGTTTGGTCCTGTGAATGTAAGAAGTATAGGTGGGATGTACTATTGTTTGGTGGTTACTGATGATTACTCAAGATTCTCATGGGTATTCTTTCTTCAAACAAAAGATGAAACTCTACAAATTTTGATAAATTTCTTTGTCGAAACTGAAAATATTTATGGAGTGCGTGTTAAGAGAATTAGGAGTGATAACGGAACTGAATTCAAAAATAAAATGTTGGAAGTCTTCTGTATGTCCAAGGGAATCCAACATCAATTCAGTGCACCGTATGAACCACAACAAAATGGAGTTGCTGAAAGAAAGAATAGGACTCTAATCAAAACAGCCAGAACAATGCTTGCTGATTCAGGGCTTCCTACTATGTTTTGGGCAGAAGCAGTAAATACAGCATGTCATATTCTAAAAAGGGTTTTGGTAGTTAAGCGTCATAATAAGACTTGTTATGAGCTTCTACATAAGAAGAAACCAAATTTACAGAATGTTGAACCATTTGGTGTTCCGTGTACCTTCTTGAAATATCTTTCTCAGTCAAAGTTTGATCCAAAGGTTGAAGAGGGATTTTTCATGGGTTATAAACCGGGTACTTCAATTCGAAGGGTTTACAATCAACAGACAGGCAAAGTTGACTTAGGTACTAATGTCAAGATTGTCAGTCATAAACCTGCTATTCATTCTGGAACTGGCAAGAATTTCGATTATGATAGTGTGTTTAGTTTGTTACACGGTCTTGCTTCTTATTCAGGTCCTGACAAAGTTGATGAAGTGATCATTTTAAGAGATCATATGGATTATACTCCTACATCTCCTCCTGTTCAAAATGTTGATACTACTCCAACCAAAGTTCAGTCTACTACTGTTGTTGGCGAAAGTAGTAAGAACAATGATAAGACATCAGATTTAGATGTTAATGAACCTGAGAACACTACTCCAACTACTCCTTTAAAGGTTCCATTGCCAGATGATGATCCTATTTCTGAAGAATCGGAAGATGATTTTAGTTCTCCAGAATTTCAAATTCGTTCGAATTTAGGAGATAATCTAAATGTTGATTCGTTTCCTCAATATCGAATAAATAAGGCTCATCCTGTAGAAAATATTCTTGGTGATGCTTCAGAGCCTGTTCGAACTAGAAATAAGTTAAATAAGGAGATGACTAGTTTATTTTGTGAAGTAAAGGATTCAGGACGAATAACTGAGTGTTTGTATTCCTGTTTCATTTCACAAGAAGAACCTAAGAATGTTAAGGCTGCACTTCAAAATCCTTTTTGGGTTGCAGCTATGCAAGAGGAATTAGCTTAATTCGAGAAACTTGGAGTATGGGAGTTAGTAGATGTGCCTAGAGGTAAAGAACCGATTGGAACTCGTTGGGTATTCAAATGCAAGCGAGATGACAAATGGATCGTTACAAGAAATAAAGCAGGTTTGGTTGTTCAGGGGTTTGCACAACGAGAAGGATATGACTATAACGAAACTTTTGCACCAGTTGCCCGGATTGAAGCTATAAGGTTATTTTTAGCCTATGCAAGCTTTAAAGGTATAAAGGTGTACCAGTTAGACGTTAAAAGTGCCTTCTTGTATGGTGAAGTTAAAGAGGAAGTGTATGTTTTCCAACCGCCGGAGTTTGAAGATCCTAATTATCCAAGACGAGCATATCGACTTGATAAGGCTCTTTATGGATTGCATCAAGCACCCAGAGTGTGGTATGAAAAGTTGTCGACACATTTGTTGACAAATGGTTTTACAAGAGGATCGATAGACAACACATTGTTTATCAAATGGCGGAAGCAAGATTATTTAATTGTACAAGTTTACGTTGATGATATCATTTTTGGTTCATCTAATGTAAAGATGTGCAAAGAATTTGAAATGAGCATGAAAAAGCAGTTTGAAATTAGTGCTATGGGGGAACTACAATTCTTCCTTGGACTGCAGGTTGATCAGAGGAAAGATGGATTTTTCATTCACCAGTCTAAGTATGTAGATGACATCTTGGAGTGGTTTCAAATGCTAGAATACAAGACATATGGTACTCCTATTCAGCTAAATCATGGTTTAGGGGTTCTTGATCCTAAAGATATGCCTGTTGATGCAACTTATTATCGTGCTATCATTTGCTCATTGATGTATCTGACAGCTTCGAGACCGGATATTATGTTCGCTGTTTGTCTTTGCGCTAGATAACAAGCTAGTCCGAATGGAAGTCTACAACTGGAGGATCGTTTGAGTTTGTTGCATATACTGATTCGGACTTTGGCGGTTGTAACAACGACAGGAAGTCTACAACTGGAGGATGTCAGTTCTTAGGAGGGAGACTTGTATCGTGGCAGTGTAAGATGGCAGTGTAAGAAGCAGACATCAGTTGCTCAGTCTTCATGTGAGGCAGAGTATATGGCTGCTGGTAGCTGTTGTTCCAAGGTATTGTGGATTCAGCAACAACTACGTGACTACGGTATGGATTTTCTTGATACTCCTATTAGAATAGACAATAAGTCAGCTATAGACATTACTAATAACCCTGTCATGCATAAAGTCACCAAGCATATTGATATTAGACATCATTTCTTGCGTGATTGCGCCCAAAAGAAGCTAATTCATTTGGAAATGGTTATAACTGATGATAATCTAGCTGATTTGTATACTAAAGCATTTGATAAGACTCGCTTTGAAAAGCCGATTCTTCTCAATGGTATGAAGAATGCTGATTCATATTAGATCTCTCAAAGATCTATTTTTTTGTATATTTTATATTGTGTCTTAGTTAAGTCTGTAAATAGCTAGAGTCATAAAAATACAAAAAGAGTGTCTAGTTTAAGTTTGTATATAATTAGTGTCATAAAAAAATAAAAAGCTGAAAAATGAGAAAAACAAAATAAATAAATAAGATAGAGATTTAAGTTGATGCATTCAGATGATTAGAAGTGAGGATGCTTTAGCTTTTAAGCCTGCTAAATCGTAATATAAATGCTTAGTTCAGTGATTACAATTTAGGATGTATCGGTAGACATAAAGTACCAAAGTTTCCTTCAATCTGAACTTAAATTTATACAATGTTCTTATGGGAAACATATTCAGATATATGGCTGAGAATGCTTGTTCTTAAAATAGACAAGTCCTTTAAATCTTATGAAAGATCTTGCATTGTAATTATGTATATTTGGTCTTTAAAAAGAAGGTCTCTTTGTATACCTAGCCTACCTAAAGCTTCCAACTTGGGATAGGTTGTCAGAAAGTTCGCTACACGGGTCTCATCGAAAGTCACGGGTTTTCATAAGTGCTTAAAAATAATGTCACAAATATGCAAGTACTTGGCATTATGCAATGTTGAGTATATTTCCGTACGTGAGTCAAGTTAAGTCGCTTTGCGAGTGAGGAATCACCGACCTGTCACCGCTGACTTGATTCTTAAAGACTTTCTCACTTTACTCACCAGATGTCTTAATTTTAGTGCTTGTGTCGATTGTGAGAGTGTATCTGAATGTGGGGCACATAAGTTCGCAAACTAAAATTGTGGCATGAGTAACTTACTAGGTTACATGGTGACTGTCCTTGGCTCAAGTAATACGAAAGTGCCACAACCCAAAGGAAACTGTACGTACAAAGTGTTTAAGAGGACAAACATACCGGTAATCGTGGTTGAGTCATTGTTCATAACTAATAATAAGAGAATTATTTCTCACCCGCAGGCTTATGTAATTGCTAATCTGATCTAATCAGCAGAAACTTAGAATTTCTTGTATATAAATAATGTAGTTTAGATTTAAAGTGTTTAATTTTATTTTTATTTTTATTTTTATTTTTATTTTATTTTTGTACTAACATTTTAGTTTTGTGTCAGTTTGTAGTGTCAAACTAGTTCTTATTGCACGAGAGATTTAATAAGCATCTGATTATTCCATAAAGAAGTTATATGATCCTTAGTGGATTATATGGGTCTTGTTGCTTATGGTATATGTGTTTAAAAGATGGATTTTTCTAATTAAGACATAAGTTGTTTAATTTAGAAAATGACTTTTGGATTGGAAATTGAAAAGTCAAAATATTTTTGAATGTGTTTCAATATATGTTTGAGATTTCAATTGTTTTTGGTTGATAAGTATGCTTGACAAAGATGTGACTTGCCTTAGATCTAATTTTGATTGTTAGGTTAAGATTTTGATTGTTTTTGCATGCTTATGTTACTTATTATGTTATTTTTGTTGATTTTGATGTATTGATGAAGTTTGTTAAGTGTACAGGCTACAGATAATGAATTTCATTTAAAAGGAAAATGACATCAAAATTTCAGATCGCGATTGAGGACAAAATCGTCTCCTCTTGCCCTTAGAATTGCATTGCAACGGACAATAGTCTATGCATGTAACATGCTACAAGAGTTCATAACCTTGTAATAACCTAGAACTTGGTGTAATAGGTTATAATTGTATTATCAAGATCACAACCTAAGACTTATTGTGATAGGTTGGTGATATGATACATAATTTGTAAGGCATTATACATTGAATGTATTTCGATGTAAGTTTGCTTTTGTTAAAGTTAAACATCAATGGAAAAATGATTGATTTTATGTCAAGATTATATTGTAAGATTAAGTTTATACATTATTTTGGTGACATGAGTTAGTACGGATGATTTTTGATAAGATTACGTTTTCGAGCAGATACAAAGTTCAGGTAACGAGTATCTACAGGTTTACGTTTTCTGAGATTTTTGTAATTTTTCTTTATGCATTTTCTGGAAAAATTGACAAAATCTGAAGTGTGCAGCTCGTGTGGATTTAAATTCGAAAATTCGCTCGTGCTGACGTCAGCATGCCTAGCGCTGACGTCAGCAAGCCCACGAAGTTTGTCTTCGGCCCGGCCCACGAGTATCCGAATATATGTTAGAAATCTAAAATGGTGTTAAAATGTAAATGTTTTAGAGGTGGAAGGGGCATTAGTGAAACTTAGATTTATGATATAAATAGCCCCCTTCCACACATTATTTGTAAGCTTTTCCCCATATTTTATCCTAATCATTCCATTTCACTCTAATAATTCTCTCTCAATCTCCATCTTCTACCTCCATACACACACTTCACCTTTTCACACACTAACTCCATTTTTGCACAAATCAAGCTTAAATTTCTACTTAACAATTGGTATCAGAGCAAAATCAGTTAATCTGAACGATCCATAGCTCGATTTGCAATGCATTCAATTTTCAATCAA
>CM067170.1:83530821-83588738 GCA_034093135.1 Erigeron breviscapus | reverse complement strand
AAAGTTAACATCCCAATGTTACTTTGCCTATAAATACAAGTCATTGCACAACAAGAAATAAGTGAAACAACTTCAACTTGAATACACTTCGATAACACTTCACACTTTGCAAACCTGCAATATTCTTGGTGAACTTGTGCAATATTCTCTCAATCGCTAAAAGGAACATTTCACAACTTTAAGTGTTTCGATTGTTTTGAGAAATTCCGAGTGTAGATCAATTGTAGTTCATAGGTTGTTAGGATATTTACATTCTTGTATTATCTTGGTTCCGCAACAACCTTGTAATTTATTTAACATCAATAAATAAATTACACTTGAAAATTACATATTGTCTCACCAATTTATTTTACAAGTATTTTGTATTATTGCATTGTTCTTTACTTATTGTCTCTTAAATAAGTAATCTATCTAGAACTTGGTATATACACTCTGCAACTGGTCGTCTCCAGTTCAGTGCATATATTGCAAAGTAACTCCACCATCGACATAGAGGTGTCTCAGTAGTACCATCTATCGAGTTGGGACTTACATCACTTACATAACAGAGTTTCAATTGTTTTAGTTCTCTTGTTGTAAACTCTGTAGGCCTTCATCATTGTTGCATATCCAAGTAGGATACCTTCATCTGATTTCTCATCAAACTTTCCAATGATGGTCTTTCTGATTCAGAATATAGCAAAGACTTCCAAACATTCTTAGGAAACCAATTTCAGGTTTTCTCCCCCTAAGAAGTTCATATGCAGTCTTCTGGTGTCTTTTCACAATAAGGGATCTGTTCTGGGTAAAGCAAGCTGTGTGTACTGCTTCAGCCCAGAAATGAGACTTGACATTGTTTTGAGCCATCATGGATCTGGCAGCTTCAATAAGGGTTCTGTTTCTTCTTTCTGCAACACCATTCTGTTGAGGAGTTCTGGCAGCTGAGTAGACTTGTGAAATTCCCTTTTCACTACAGAATGAATTAAGAGTGATATTCTTGAATTCAGTGCCATTATCACTTCTTAATTGCCTAACAGGCCTTTTGTAGAGAATTTCAGCTTGCTTGATGAAATGAATAATGCTGTCAGCAGCTTCACTCTTGTGTCTTAGAAAGAAAACCCAGGTGTATCTTGAGTACTCATCAACAATTACCAAAGAGTACCTCATTCCAGTGAATGATGGAGTACTGATTGGTCCAAATAAGTCCATATGAAGCAGATCCAAACAATTTCAATGGTTGAGCATGTCTTAGACTTAAAAGTAGCTTTATGTTGCTTGCCTTTCTCACAAGCACCACACAGCTTGTCCTTCTCATAGTTAATCACTAGAAGACCAGACACCAACTCTTTCTTACACAGCTTGTTGATGTCTTTGAAATTCATATGAGACAACCTTTTATGCCACAACCAATTCAGCTCATCTTGAGACTTTGACATGAAACAGACTTCTCTTGTGACAATTGGATTTCTCATGTCAAAAGAATACAAAGACTCATCCCTCTTTGCAATAAGAACCACATTGCCTTCCAAATCAAGAACAATTCCCTTATCAGACCTGAATCTCACTTCATAACCAGCATCACACAACTGACTCACACTAATCAGATTGTGCTTCAAGCCATTTACATATGAGACTCTTCTGAAAGTAAGAGGACCATTTGAAAGAACACCAAAACCTTCAGTCTTTCCTTGAGAATCATCTCCAAAAGTAACATTAGGACCATCGCGAATCCTAAAGCTACATAGCAGGGACTTACATCCGGTCATATGCTTGGAACATCCACTGTCCAAGTGCCAGGTATTATCGTCATGACCGCCCTGCAATTATGATAAGAGATTAGTTCATTTTGGGAACCCATCCAAGGATGGGTTCACCAGAGCTGACCTTCTGGTCTGACTCAGATTGGGGAACTAAATACAGACTCTTATCACATTTTGAAACCCATTGTTGCTTGGTCTGTCCTTTACCAGATTCAAAGTTCTTTCTAGCAACATTCAAGGTTTCCTTCTTAACAAAACCTTTGCCTATTCCAGCTTTCTTACATTCAGCTCTCAATTTTCTTTGATCAACAATTTTTTGGATCAGACACCTTCTCAAGAAAATTGGTTTTCATTGACACCTTATCAGTTTTGGACTCAACATATTTTAAAATCAACTTGTCAGAGTCAGACTTGGTGTTACTTGAAATAGACTCAGATTTTGCTTGTGACTCATTTCCTAGAGAACCAGACTTCTTACTCTTTAAAAGCTTAATTTTCTCTTTTGGAACACTGTGATCTCTATCCTTTCTTTTGTTTCTCTTTAAACTATTCTTGTTTGTTTTAATTTTGAATCTGACACAGATTGGGTGATGGTCAGCTTGGACAAGTCAAGACTTTCTTCAGGTTTTAACTCAACAACCTTATCAGCTTCAGACACAGCTTCAGCAATGGTCTGACCAATGGTTTCAGGATCTTTAAACCCAATACCAGATTTCTGAACCAACTTAATTGGTTTAGAAATAGTCTCTTTGGTTTGGACTTTGGGTGGTGAAGGAGGCTGATAACAAGGCTCCATAGCACATACTTCAGCTATGGCTAGGGCCCTATCATAATCACCATCAAAGATAGCTTGGATCTGATGAGGTATTTGTTCATTCACACATTTAGCAACTCTTTTAGAGCTTATACACCATGTTTCAGTAATCTGTTTACCTTTAAAAACTTTTCTTCTGCGGTTTTAGCTTCTTTAATCAAAATGGAGTTTAATTGCTTTTGAGCTTTAACTTCAGATTCTAGTTTTTCAATGGTGTGACTCTTAGAGCTGTTATCAAGTTTCAAAAGATGTATTTCCTTTTTGAGTTCTTGATTAAAATGTTTTTGCAGTAAAACCTCATCACCAAGTTTGTTCAGTCTGGACAGCTTCTCATTATCAGACAGATTTGAAAAGAAAGTTACCTCAGGTGGAGCAGTCTGACTGGTGGATGCCTGGTGAGCTGACTCGGATTGCTGTTGTATTTTCACCAGATCTTCAGCAAATCTTTGAGTAGCTTCTTTAGCCATGAAACACTTGGCATCTTGTACAGCTCATCATCAGATGATGTGGCACTTTCAGCCCAGTCTTTGGCTACCAGACTCTTTCTCATTTCTGTTCACCTTCTCAGTCAGCTCAGCTACTTGTGCTTTCAAGGCTTTGTACTTTGTCTTGAGCTTAGAGTATTTTTCACCTCTTCCACCTTTGGCTGGCACAGCTTGAGCAGTTTCTTTGGATCTACAATCACCAGCCATATGTCCAGTCTTGCCACACTTGTAACAAGTAACCTTGGACATATCAAATGGCTTCTTGGTTTTATTCAGCTTGGCCACCTCTTCCTTTTCCTTTAAACTTATTAAAGGATCTCCTTCTGATCCTTTCAGCCAACATAGCTACTTCATTAGCTAGTTCATCACCATCAGATTCATCACATTCAGATTCAACACAAACAGAGTTAGGATTTGACATCACAAGAATATCATCATTAACATAAGGAATGATCTCATTACTAATTGAACTAGGGTGTTCAGTCATAGAAGCAACAAGTGCAGCAGCAGGCTGACTATAAGAATCACCCATAGCAATTAGTTTTTCAGCCTCTGAACATTCTTGGTTATGAAGCAAACCAAAAAGTCCAGGGAGATCAAGATCATGATAAACAGAACTTAATTTAACAGATGAAATATAGTTGTTCCATTTGGGTGGTAATGAATCAAGAAATTTGCTCTTTAAAACCTCATTTTTCTTATTAATTCCAACAGCAGCTAAATCATTTACCAAAGCATTAAAGCGGGTATGAGTATCAGTCAAGGATTCATTTCTCAAAGAGAAAAATCTCTCATACCTCCTGGTCAATGTAGTAATTGTGGATTCCATGGAGGTAGAAGCAACCCTCAAACATAACAGTCAATGTACCCCACATTTTCTTTGCTGTTGAACACATTTTAATTGAATGGTAAAGGTCTTTGGGCACAACTTGGACAATGAAATTTCTAGCCTTCACATCCAAGTTTGCCAACCTCCTATCCTCATCCCCCCAATCTGCCTTGTCCTTAACTATAGATTTGACTGTGGCAGGAATGGTTGGTTGACCTTCCCTGACCACAGCTTCTACCACAATGGTTTGTGTAGGAACATAAGGACCATCCGTAAGGATGTCAGGCATATTGTTATCGATGGATTCAAGGAACAAAGACATTCTACCTTTCCACCCACTGAAATCATCTTTGTCAAACATGGGTGGTCGGGTTGAAGAACCATTATCAATATAAGATGACATTGCTTTACTATAAATGAAAATATGCAAGGATCAAGTCAAGTTAATTCTCAACCACCGCTCTGATACCAATTGATACATCCCACGGTGTATCAATATACCAAAGTATATTGAACACAGAACAGTTGTAGAGGGGGGTGAATACAACTTTCCACAATCTTTACAAACTTTTAACACAAAATGTTTTAAGATTCAGATAATGAATATCAAGCAAGTTAGTAAAGTGCATAAATCATTAAAACAGTAAAGCAGTAAAGAAATAAAAACATTCTTGAACACAGATTGTTATTTTCAAATGTAATCCTTTATTAAGAAATAATCTATACAAAGAATTACAGGGTTGTTGCGGAATAAAGATAACCTATAGATATCTAAACAACCCTATGAAGTGACAAACAACAATCAATTAGTTTCAGCTCAAGAGAATCAGCCCAAGCTGATCTCGTACAGACTAAGCTGTGTGTAAAGCAGAGAAACTTGTGTGAAGAATGATTCTCAGGAAATGCCACACATATGCAATCCATGAATGAGGCTTTTATAGGCACAAGCGCTCATTCATTAGGTGTCTGTTGCAGCTACGTGTAATTCGTTTAGTGGTTGATGAAGGAATAATCAATCGTGCCTTTCATGGTACTTGTGGTCCCCCACGTACTGACGTACATTCTTCATCTACCAATAGGAGTATGGACACGCATATGTAAACAACCACCAACCTGGATCCTAGGATTCTTCCTAGTCACGTCATTTGTCCTTATCTTCAATCCAGGTTGTTATCTTCACTTGATTGTCAGACACAGATTGGGCCGTTTGTCAAGGCACCAATCTGCCTAAGTGTTTCCAAGCTGACTGCTAATCCCAAGCTGTCTTCCACTAACAACTTGGTCTTCTATCTTCAATCCTCCTCTTCGACTTGGACTGAATACTAATACAATTTGATGCAGCTTGAATAACACTTGCTTCCATAAGATATTACAATTACAAGTATGAAGCATGATCTGGGTCAGAGACAGATCGTAAGTTGTGTCAGCTTAGTCTGACCCAGATCAGATTACAAGAACCAAAAGATTACTAAGTGTTTATAGGTCAGATTTGTCATCATTAAATTTACAATTAACATTGGACTCAACAGTTATTGTAATAGTAGCGTATTGGTTATGACTAAATGTATTTTGAAAATTTATTATCCGTAACAGGTTTTGATGTAGATTTTACGAAAAGGTTATGCCAAAATTTCTAATTTTTGTGTGTCTTTTATAACGAGTTTTGGTAAACATATAATGCTTGTTTGAACTCAGATTTGCGGTGGTATGAAGTTTGTGTTTGAGTTGGAAAGGTTGCAAGTTGAGTCAAATGTCAAAAACGAATTTTTGGTCATGTCAGGTGCTGAGGTGCGGCGCACATATTGTGTTTTTTTTAAACTTATGCGTCGCATTTTGATTCGCATGGAAATCTTCTGACCTTTTTGGACTGCGTTTATGCGCCGCATATATATAAAAAAAAAAATCTTTATTTTTCTATTAATCGAGTTGTGTCGTTTCATGTAATAGTCTCTTTTGGACTGTTGTATGCTTTAAGACTATTACCCTATGTAAGTAGTCTCTTTTGGACTGTTGTATGCTTTAAGACTATTACCCTATGTAAGTAGTCTCTTTTGGACTGTTGTATGCTTTAAGACTATTACCCTATGTAAGTAGTCTCTTTTGGACTGTTGTATGCTTTAAGACTATTACCCTATGTAAGTAGTCTCTTTTGGACTGTTGTATGCTTTAAGACTATTACCCTATGTAAGTAGTCTCTTTTTGCCTATTATCATCTATTTGTAGACTATGCTAAGGTAATCTCCTGATGTGGTATATGATATTGTATATATATATATATATATATATATATATATATTGTATCATTTTGTTATTAGATGAAGTTTTAAATGCATTAATTTATATATATATATATATATATATATATATATATATATATATATATATATATATATATATATATATATATATATATATATATATATATATATATATATATATATATATATATATATATATATATATATATATATATATATATATATATATATATATATATATATATATATATATATATATATATATATATATATATATATATATTAAATATATACTTATATATATATATATATATATAAATATATATATATATATATATATATATATATATATATATATGTATATATATATATATATATATATATATATGTTATATTGGTTCCGTATCCTTGTGTGATCTTGATGTTGATAGATGTTGTATGGTGATCATTGTGGTTGTGATCTAGACATTTGATGTGTTATATGTTGTATGATTCTTGTGATTTTGGTGTAGCTTTCGGATGAGAAACTCGTGATATTCCAATGTGGTGGAATATCTCCCGGTGCGGGACTTCTGTTGCTCAGCTATTCGATACTCACTTATCTATGGATATAAATTAAGTATATAGGTGTATATACACTAGTATCGAATCTATGGCTCGACTGAAAATATGTGATCCTACGAACTCACCAACCTCGTGTTGACATTTTAGAGTATCTTTTCAGGTATTCAAGAAACCGCTTGCAAGCTAGGAGTTGATGCCTCTAGTTGGACATAAGGATCCATTGGTTGCGTGTAGATTGTAGACTCGGGCACGATGCCTCGGTTTGTTTTCCCTTGCATGGGATTCTTATTGTTGTATCTTGACTTGTGTATGTCAACTTGTTGAGTTAAAAGGACATCATATAGTTTCTCTGTGTAATATCCATTTGCAAGCTCGTTTCAGTTGCATCTCACGTTTCCGCCACTGGTGGGGTGTTACATGTAGACACTTTTAAAATGTCTATTATGGGGATTGAAACCGGTAAAAACTTCTTTAAAGGGTCCGTGTTCAGGTACCCGGTTACTTTTAATTTTTAAATTCATTTTCTTTTTTATTAATGCTTATGTGGCTATTCCATGTCATTTAAGCATAGTCCATGTCATTTAAATCATATTAAATCGTTTTCCATGTCATATGTTTGAGTTTGACTGTTCACCCAAATCATTTGACCATATCTGGGGGTCACATATACGGATGAGCCAAAAATGTATTCCACTATCTGTCTTTACTCCTTTATATAAGAGGTTTATATTAAGGGCTTATCATAGGTACTGGTCCGTTCCTATTATGTGTACAACATAATACAAAAGTCACAATTATATTTTCATTTAAACCCTTTTAGTTGTGTATTTATACATGTTTCATCCCTCCATTTGTGCTTGGCAGTTCTATGACTGTTACTGTATCATCTTCATCAATCCATTTATAACATATCTATATCTATTAAAACAATATCAATATCTATGACATATCAATGAAGTTCGATCTCAACATAATGTCTATATATCTCAAATCTCAACAAGTTTATACATATATAAAAACTTTATACCATATATTCCAGCTACCTCCCTTCCCTAGCCATCAACAGTTTCTATACTTTCTTCCTATTTCTTTCTTTCTTTAGATCGATCGGTATGTATTTGTACCGATTGAAATGAGTTTGAAAAGGATAATAAAGAAAATATGTCGGAATCCTTTACCCCTTGGAACGAGAATCCTTTGCCACCACCACGGATCTTCACGGATCTCGTTTTGTTGTCCACCACCACCGGTGATTTTGACCGGATCTATTGACAGTGGCCACCGGATCTAGCCGTGGATGATTTTTTTATTGCTTACATGAGAATGGAGGTTATTTTTGTAACGTTTCCTGTTTTTCCAGCAAGTTAGGCAGCGGTTCGGCGGTGGGGGTGGCCGGAACTGGGGAGAGAAGGAGGAGAGAGAGAAGCTAAGAAAGTCACGGAATGATGTAACATTCGTGGTTTTTGACTTGTATTAACGTGATTTAAACGCGATTAATTGTGATTTAATTTCCATGATTTAGTGGCTTAATTAAATTTCGACCCGTTAGCTTAAACGTGCAAACGACTAATTAATTCAATTAGTTAATTTCATTTAATGTCTTCTTAACAATTTCATAACGTGAAATATGATAGACGGAATTATAAAGATGTCTACTCGACGTTGTGATGTAAGTTAACGTTTATTTAAATTAGAAATGTAATCGGGTGATCCATGGGTCGGCCCGTGACCCATGAACCACCACATTTGACCCAACCCTAGTCTTCCACCTCCACCTCATCCATTCATTCAATTCTTCCACCCACATCCTCTCTCTCTCACTAAATGCAAGATCTCTCTCTCTCTCTCTAAATCCTTCTCTTGATTAAATGTGTTCATGCTAATTTAATACTAGAATCATCATCATTTCCATTATCTAATCATCTTATCCAAAGATCAAAAGTCAAAGTGCAAGAAATTGGGTGTTATAGCTTAAATTCGGAATTTAAGGCTTTATTGGAGGATTTTGGTAAGCAACTTGTCTCAATATTATCATTTTTATATTTGTAAACTTATTTCTAATCTTATACAAGTATTTTTGAGTCAAAAATCAATTCAAAAACGTTTATGGGTCGAATTAGGGTTTGAAATGGGCAAAACGGGTCAAAACCGGGTTTTTCACTTGTTCATTGGATTGAGTCGAATTCATGGAATGGGTTACACTTAAAAACATGTTTCTAGTCTAACACAATCGATCCCTAGTCAAAATTCGAGTCAAAGACCAAAACTGAAAATTAGGGTTTATGTAAATATATTTTAGGTCAAATATAAATTTAATCATAAAAATTGATGATTTTTGATCTAATTGAAAGAGGGTTTGTGTTTGATTAAGTCCAGCTCGATTATCTTATACAAAAACAAGTTCCGGTCCAACACAAATCGATTTGCAGCCAAAATTAGGGTTTTAAAGGTCTTGGTCGGGTTTGACTTCAAAAGTCAACCCTTGTTCTTCATCCAAAATATTTCCAGATTTATGCTTGTTCCCTTGGACCGTACCATACGCCGGTTCTGGCGCCCATTACGCTGGCTCGATCCCTGTTGGCGAGCTATGTCCATTTGGGCGTAGCTTACGGTCGTCTGCAATTGCCAAATGAACCATACGCTAGAAACCTCTGTTTACGCCATGTTTCTCCAATCTGGGCGCTGAAAACCCTAAATCCAGACCACCGTACATTACGGTGGTCACCACCGTATCCTACGCCACTCACTTGCTTGCCTACCATATGTTACGTTGCTCTGATCGTACCTTACGCTGAGCCCAGTTCAACCACCGTAGTGCTACGCCACAGCCACCGTAATATACGGTGGTGTGGATCTTCCAATTTCCAGATTTCTAGTTTAAGTTATTTATACTTGGATCGATTCTAGCTTATGGATAAATCATCTCTCGGGATTATATTCAGCCTTGGTCTTGAGTCCAATTTCGGGAAGCCTAGACTCTAGTGTGTCAAGCAACCATGACCAATATATATATATATATATATATATATATATATATAGTCAAAAGTTAAAATGAGAACCATATAAATGTCGAGAAATACAATATTTATATATATAAACGTGTTGATAGGTCATGATCATTGAGGATTTCGGGACATTCGTAGCCTATCAAATATTTATAATTCACTTATAACTAGACGATACAAGGCAAAGGTGAGTTTCGTAGCCCCTACGTTTATCTTATTTTGGGGTGGAAAGTGTACTTGTTGTTAAACGGTTGTCGGTTGATTCATTTTGTTATGATATGGAACGAGACGTTAAATGCCTACTTGGTTGCTTGTTTACGTGTTTGTATGTGTTTATGTTTGCGCATTATTTATTATGTAAGTCGTGCCAGAAACGTATATCGCGCATTATTTATTATGTAAGTCGTGCCAGAAACGTATTTCACGCATTATTTATTATGTAAGTCGTGCCAGAAACGTATTTCACGCATTATTTATTATGTAAGTCGTGCCAGAAATGTATTTCACGCATTATTTATTATGTAAGTCGTGCCAGAAATGTATTTCACGCATTATTTATTATGTAAGTCGTGCCAGAAATGTATTTCACGCATTATTTATTATGTAAGTCGTGCCAGAAATGTATTTCACGCATTATTTATTATGTAAGTCGTGCCAGAAATGTATTTCACGCATTATTTATTATGTAAGTCGTGCCAGAAATGTATTTCACGCATTATTTATTATGTAAGTCGTGCCAGAAATGTATTTCACGCATTATTTATTATGTAAGTCGTGCCAGAAACGTATTTCACGCATTATTTATTATGTAAGTCGTGCCAGAAATGTATTTCGCACATTATTTATTATGTAAGTCGTGCCAGAAATGTATTTCACGCATTATTTATTATGTAAGTCGTGCCAGAAATGTATTTCACGCATTATTTATTATGTAAGTCGTGCCAGAAATGTATTTCACGCATTATTTATTATGTAAGTCGTGCCAGAAATGTATTTCACGCATTATTTATTATGTAAGTCGTGCCAGAAATGTATTTCACGCATTATTTATTATGTAAGTCGTGCCAGAAATGTATTTCACGCATTATTTATTATGTAAGTCGTGCCAGAAATGTATTTCACGCATTATTTATTATGTAAGTCGTGCCAGAAATGTATTTCACGCATTATTTATTATGTAAGTCGTGCCAGAAATGTATTTCACGCATTATTTATTATGTAAGTCGTGCCAGAAATGTATTTCACGCATTATTTATTATGTAAGTCGTGCCAGAAATGTATTTCACGCATTATTTATTATGTAAGTCGTGCCAGAAATGTATTTCACGCATTATTTATTATGTAAGTCGTGCCAGAAATGTATTTCACGCATTATTTATTATGTAAGTCGTGCCAGAAACGTATTTCACGCATTATTTATTATGTAAGTCGTGCCAGAAACGTATTTCACGCATTATTTATTATGTAAGTCGTGCCGGTATGTTGCGCATTATTTATTATGTAAGTCGTGCCAGAAACGTATTTCGCGCATTATTTATTATGTAAGTCGTGCCAGAAACGTATTTCACGCATTATTTATTATGTAAGTCGTGCCAGAAACGTATTTCACGCATTATTTATTATGTAAGTCGTGCCAGAAATGTATTTCACGCATTATTTATTATGTAAGTCGTGCCAGAAATGTATTTCACGCATTATTTATTATGTAAGTCGTGCCAGAAATGTATTTCACGCATTATTTATTATGTAAGTCGTGCCAGAAATGTATTTCACGCATTATTTATTATGTAAGTCGTGCCAGAAACGTATTTCACGCATTATTTATTATGTAAGTCGTGCCAGAAATGTATTTCGCACATTATTTATTATGTAAGTCGTGCCAGAAATGTATTTCACGCATTATTTATTATGTAAGTCGTGCCAGAAATGTATTTCACGCATTATTTATTATGTAAGTCGTGCCAGAAATGTATTTCACGCATTATTTATTATGTAAGTCGTGCCAGAAATGTATTTCACGCATTATTTATTATGTAAGTCGTGCCAGAAATGTATTTCACGCATTATTTATTATGTAAGTCGTGCCAGAAATGTATTTCACGCATTATTTATTATGTAAGTCGTGCCAGAAATGTATTTCACGCATTATTTATTATGTAAGTCGTGCCAGAAATGTATTTCACGCATTATTTATTATGTAAGTCGTGCCAGAAATGTATTTCACGCATTATTTATTATGTAAGTCGTGCCAGAAATGTATTTCACGCATTATTTATTATGTAAGTCGTGCCAGAAATGTATTTCACGCATTATTTATTATGTAAGTCGTGCCAGAAACGTATTTCACGCATTATTTATTATGTAAGTCGTGCCAGAAAGGTATGTTGCGCATTATTCATTATGTAAGTCGTGCCGTTATAACTATTATTTAACGTAAACGTTGACTTGTGTTGATATGTGCGAACGAAAGGGTTTCCTTGGAACGTGATTATGTATGGATTGTCCAATCCTTTTAATGCATTTAGACTTGTCTCTACTTAATTTCCATGTCGTGTTGTGCTTAGTATGTAACCCTCATGATTCCTCCTTGTTGGGGTGTTACAGAATGGTATCAGAGCCGTGGTTGTAGAGAATTAGGTGGATCGACCTAGCCTATAGCCATTGCACCCGCATTTCATAATTAGCATGCATGATAGGAAATTTTGTGTGCAACGTGAATTATATGACGCATAAAACTTATTTAAACGGAGTTCGTAGGTTTCTTATGACTTGATGACTTGATTGTTACATGATAACTTGATGCACGTATGTGTTAGTATCGGGATACACCGTGACTTGCCGAATGAACGTTGACGTATATTCTTATAGTTTTATTGTTAACCCTAGCAAAGTGAAATGATGGCATTAACGGAGTATGACACTCGGTAACCCTAGAGGCGCCTAATCAACAAATCTATGGTTACCCTATGTCATATAAAGTTAATGACCTCGTGGATTGCGCATTGTGGATAAAGTATAGTAGGTAACCCGGTATGTTTGATGAGTGTTGGTTAGGTGGAAGGTTAGCCACTGGTACACCCTGTATTCATACTCGACCAATACTTAGAGGACATAACAGAATCGAATCCCGACATTCATTCAATATATTAATGGTGTGGAGGGAAAGCCGCTGGTATCACCTGTATACATACACCTTTAATGTATTGAATGTTGAAGTTAAGATTCGGACTATGCTTTACCCGCCTTGTTATGACTTGACCCCTTTTATATTGTGTTGAATGGTTCGTGATTGTATTGTTGATTTTGAATTGCATGAAACGATGATGCCTTAGATTATTGCCATGATAATATCCCCATAGAATTATATGTTCTTGTAACGGTTTAGAAGGGATTAAGTATATATTGTTTGTTATATGACGGCCGATTTTGATTATTCGTGTGTGAAATGTGAGAATTAACTTGCTAATCTAACACATGTGTTCAGGAAAGAATGGTTAGACCGAGAAGAGTTGTTCGCCGCCCCCGTGCTCAAGAAGAAGAAGAAGTTGTAGGCGGGCGTGGGGGTAGAGGTGGTCGAGGTGGTAGAGGAAACCGTGGAGGCCGTGGAGGCCGTGGTGGCCGAGGTGGCCGGGGTGGTGCAAATCCCCCGGTAAGAACCGAGGTTATTACTCAAGCTCTCAATGAGCTTATACCGGAACTTGTGGCCCGAATCTCGGCGGCCATGGATAGAGATGCACAAGAAGAACCGGAAGATGAAGCGGCTAATGGTGAGAATGAAAATGAAAATGAAAATGAAGATGAGAATGGAGGAGAAGGCTTTGTTCAACAAAGAGGTTATAATGTTTACAACCAAGGGTGCTTGTTTAAAGATTTCAAAGCTTGTGGGGCTCCGGAGTTTGGTGGAGAAGGTGGTGCCACGGGTTGTTTAGAGTGGCTAGAGAGAATTGAAGCAATTATTGCTCGTAGTGGTTGCTCCTTTGCGCAACGAATTACTTATGCCACCGGTATGTTGAAGGGTGATGCCCTTGAATGGTGGAATGAGGAGGTTGATGAATTGGGGATCGATGGGGCTAATAACCTACTTTGGGGAGACTTCAAAGAGATGATAATTGCTAAGTATTGCCCGGCACACGAAATGAGAAACTTGCAAGTAGAATTTTCTAAACTTTCCATGAAGGGAGGAGACTATGAGGGTTACACTCGCCGTTTTGGCCAACTCTCTAGGCTCATTCCCCATTATGTGAGGCCCGAGAGTGTGAAGGTTGAGAAGTATGTCGCGGGATTGCCTCATGAAGTGAGAATGCTTGTTTCTCACCCCACCATGCCATTGACATACAAAGAGGCAACCACCCGCACCGCTAGTGTGACATTGGAGCTTATAAGGGGTGGTAAGTTGAGTAAAGGTGATGGCAAGAGAAAAGAGGTGGCCGAGTCGAGTGGCGCCAAGAAAGATGAGAGGCGTGATCATAAACGCCCTAGTCGTGGTGGGAAGGTTTATGCGGCGGTTGTGTCGGCGGCGGGTCCTCCAAAAGGTGGTTATGCCGGGGCTAGTCCTTTATGCCCTAGGTGTAACCGTCACCATTGGGCTAATGTGAGATGTGATGTTTGCTTCCAATGTAACCAACCGGGTCACACTTCAAAGTTTTGTCCAACTAACCGTAGAAATGCTCCTTTAAATGTTGCTCCTCTAAATGCAAGGCGTCCCCCGGCGGCTCTGGGTACTTGTTATGAATGTGGTAGTCAAGACCACTACCGTAACCGGTGCCCAAATCTCATTGGCCAACAAGTCCAAGTGACCGTGCATCCTTATCAACTCCAAATTGCCGGTCCTAATCAAAACCGGGGAAATCAAGGCCAACAACAACATGCTCCACAACAACAACTTGCTCCCCGAGGACGAGCTTTTGCCGTGAATGCGGACGAGGCTCGTGTTGATCCAAACGTTGTGGCATGTACTTTTCTTCTCAATAATCAATATGCCACCGTATTATTTGACTCGGGTGCCGATTTTAGTCTTGTCTCCAATGATTTCATACCGTTGATTGATGCTAGCCTTAGTCCGTTATCTTATTACTTTGAACTTGAAATGGTAAATGGCGGGTTAACTAAAATTGATCAAGTTGTTCGTGATTGTACTTTAGAGTTATGTGACCACCCGTTTCTTATTGACCTCGTCCCTTTCGATATTGGTAGTTTTGATGTAATTGTGGGTATGGATTGGATGTCGGCGATGAATGCGGTTATAGATTGTGGTAGTCGGGTAGTGAGAATTCCATTAGGAGACGGGGAAGAGTTAGTGGTTCAAGGCGAGACGACCAAGCCGTGGGAAGGAAAAATTTATAATGTCAACGTCACAAAAGTCGAACTAAAAGCCGTGCCCGTGGTTAATAGGTTCATGGATGTATTCCCGGATGATCTATCAGGTTTGCCTCCATCTCGTGAACTCGATTTCCGTATTGACCTCATTCCAAATGCTTCTCCCGTGGCCAAGGCACCCTATCACCTAGCTATAACCGAAATGCAAGAGTTGGCCGCCCAACTCAAAGAACTTCAAGAAAAGGGTTTTATACGCCCTAGTCATTCACCGTGGGGAGCACCGGTCTTATTTGTCAAAAAGAAAGACGGTTCCTTCCGTATGTGCATCGATTATCGAGAACTAAACAAACTCACGGTGAAAAACCGTTATCCCCTTCCAAGATATGACGACTTTTTTGATCAACTCCAAGGTGCTCGTTTCTTTTCTAAGATTGATTTGCGGTCGGGTTACCACCAATTACGTGTTCATGAAGATGATATCCCCAAGACGGCCTTTCGTACACAATATGGGCATTTTGAATTGACGGTTATGCCTTTTGGGTTGACTAATGCACCGGCGGTGTTCATGGACTTGATGAACCGGGTGTGTTCGCCCTACTTGGATGAGTTTGTCATTGTCTTCATTGATGACATTCTTATCTACTCTAAAACTAAAGAAGATCACGCCGAACATTTGAAGAAAGTTTTAGAGTTACTTCAGAAGGAGAAATTGTATGCCAAATTCTCCAAATGTGAATTTTGGCTTGAAGAGGTCCACTTTCTTGGTCACGTGGTGAGCAAGGAAGGAATTCATGTGGATCCAAGTAAGATTGAAGCGGTAAAGAATTGGAGACGACCCGAGACGCCAACCGAGATTCGCCAATTTCTTGGTTTGGCGGGTTATTATAGACGATTCATTGAAAAATTTTCTAAGATTGCCCAACCTTTGACCTTGTTGACTCAACGGGAAAGAAAGTTTGATTGGGGCGAAAGGCAAGAACAAGCATTTCAATTGTTCAAGGACAAATTGTGTGATGCACCCATTTTAAGCTTGCCCGATGGAGCCGAAGATTTTGTGGTTTATTGTGATGCGTCCGGGCAAGGATTGGGTTGTGTCTTAATGCAACGGGGTAAGGTGATTGCTTATGCATCTAGGCAATTGAAGGTGCATGAGAAGAATTACCCGACTCATGACTTGGAATTGGGAGCGGTTATATTTGCTTTGAAATGTTGGAGGCATTACCTGTGTGGCACTAAAAGTGTGATCTATACCGATCACAAAAGCCTTCAACACATTTTTGATCAAAGTGAACTAAATATGAGGCAAAGAAGATGGCTTGAACTTTTTTGTGACTGTGATTGTGTTATCCGGTATCACCCGGGTAAGGCAAATGTTGTCGCCGATGCCTTGAGCCGAAAAGAGCGTATAAAGCCAAGATGGGTTAAAGCCATGAGCCTTGTCGTGCAAAGGAGTGTTCTTGACTCCATTATTGAAGCACAAAGGTTGGCAACTAGGCCGGAAAACTTCATCAATGAAGCATTACACGGCTTGGAAGAACAATTCGATAGAAAGAATGATGACGGTTTATACCTTGTTGAACGATTGTGGATTCCCGTTCTTGGCGAGTGGCGGTTAAAATTGATGAATGAAGCTCATAAGTCGGCCTACTCAGTTCATCCGGGTTCCGAAAAGATGTATTTTGGCTTGAGAGACTTGTATTGTTGGCCGGGAATGAAGAAAGACATTGCTAGATATGTTAGTGAATGCATCACGTGTTTGCAAGTAAAAGCCGACCAAAAGAAACCGCCCGGTTTGCTCGTTCAACCGGCGACACCGAAGTGGAAATGGGAAGATATTGCCATGGACTTCATCACGAAGTTACCTAGAACAAGTAGTGGTCGGGACACCATTTGGGTGATAATTGACCGGCTGACTAAGTCGGCTCACTTCTTAGCCATCCGGGAAGATGATAAATTTGACACCATGGAACGTTTGTACATCAAAGAAGTAGTATCCAAACATGGAGTGCCAATTTCCATATTAACCGATCAGGATGCCCGATTTACTTCAAAGTTTTGGAAGGCGTTCCAAAAAGTAATGGGTACACAACTTAACATGGGTACGGCGTTCCATCCTCAAACCGATGGTCAAAGTGAAAGGACGATTCAAACGCTTGAATACATGTTACGAGCTTGTGCCATCGAATTTGGTGGCAATTGGGATGTACATTTACCGTTAGTTGAATTCTCCTATAATAATAGCTACCATGCTAGCATTCAAATGGCGCCGTTTAGAGCTTTATATGGGAGAGTGTGTAGGTCACTGTTAGCTTGGGCGGAAGTTGGTGAAAGCCAACTCATTGGGCCCGAAATCGTTATTGAAACAACCAAAGTGATCTCACAAATCAAAGAGAAATTGAGAGTAGCCCGGGAAAGACAATTGAAGTATGCAAACGTGAGACGACGACCTCTCGAATTTGAAGTAGGTGATTATGTGTTGCTTAAAGTATCTCCGTGGAAAGGTGTGGTTCGGTTTGTGAAATGTGGCAAGTTGGGCCCGAGATATATTGGCCCATTTAAAATCCTTGAACGAATTGGCCCGGTAGCGTATCGATTGGAACTTTCTCAAGATTTGAGTGGAGTTCATAACGTTTTCCATATTTGTAATCTTAGGAAGTGTTTGGCCGATCCAACACTTCACGTGCCTCATGAAGAAATTCATGTTGATAAAACGTTAAAATTTGTGGAAGAGTCGGTAGAGATTCTAGACCGGCAAACTAGAAAACTAAAGAATACCCGGTATACACTCGTTAAAGTGAGATGGCAAGCTAGACGTGGGCCCGAATTTACTTGGGAACGTGAAGACTCTATGAAAGCCAAGTATCCCCATTTATTTACCGTGACTAGTTAGATTTGAATTTCGGGACAAAATTCCTTTAACGGGGGAATGATGTAACATTCGTGGTTTTTGACTTGTATTAACGTGATTTAAACGCGATTAATTGTGATTTAATTTCCATGATTTAGTGGCTTAATTAAATTTCGACCCGTTAGCTTAAACGTGCAAACGACTAATTAATTCAATTAGTTAATTTCATTTAATGTCTTCTTAACGATTTCATAACGTGAAATATGATAGACGGAATTATAAAGATGTCTACTCGACGTTGTGATGTAAGTTAACGTTTATTTAAATTAGAAATGTAATCGGGTGATCCATGGGTCGACCCATGACCCATGAACCACCACATTTGACCCAACCCTATCCACCCAATCCAAGCCTTCCACTCAATCCATCCATTCATTCAATTCTTTCCACCCACTCCTCTCTCTCACTAAATGCAAGATCTCTCTCTCTCTCTCTAAATCCTTCTCTTGATTAAATGTGTTCATGCTAATTTAATACTAGAATCATCATCATTACCATTAATTAATCATCTTATCCAAAGATCTAAAGTCAAAGTGCAAGAAATTGGGTGTTATAGCTTAAATTCGGAATTTAAGGCTTTATTGGAGGATTTTGGTAAGCAACTTGTCTCAATATTATCATTTTTATATTTGTAAACTTATTTCTAATCTTATACAAGTATTTTTGAGTCAAAAATCAATTCAAAAACGTTTATGGGTCGAATTAGGGTTTGAAATGGGCAAAACGGGTCAAAACCGGGTTTTTCACTTGTTTATTGGATTGAGTCGAATTCATGGAATGGGTTACACTTAAAAACATGTTTCTAGTCTAACTCAATCGATCCCTGGTCAAAATTCGAGTTAAACTCCAAAACTGAAAATTAGGGTTTATGTAAATATATTTTAGGTCAAATATAAATTTAATCATAAAAATTGATGATTTTTGATCTAATTGAAAGAGGGTTTGTGTTTGATTAAGTCCAGCTCGATTATCTTATACAAAAACAAGTTCCGGTCCAACACAAATCGATTTGCAGCCAAAATTAGGGTTTTAAAGGTCTTGGTCGGGTTTGACTTCAAAAGTCAACCCTTGTTCTTCATCCAAAAATTTCCAGAATTATGCTTGTTCCCTTGGACCGTACGTTACGCTGGTTCTGGCGCCCATTACGCTGGCTCGATCCCTGTTGGCGAGCTATGTCCATTTGGGCGTAGCTTACGGTCGTCTGCAATTGCCAAATGAACCATACGCTAGAAACCTCTGTTTACGCCATGTTTCTCCAATCTGGGCGCTGAAAACCCTAAATCCAGACCACCGTACATTACGGTGGTCACCACCGTATCCTACGCCACTCACTTGCTTGCCTACCATATGTTACGTTGCTCTGATCGTACCTTACGCTGAGCCCAGTTCAACCACCGTAGTGCTACGCCACACCACCGTAATTACGGTGGTGTGGATCTTCCAATTTCCAGAATTTCTAGTTTAAGTTATTTATACTTGGATCGATTCTAGCTTATGGATAAATCATCTCTCGGGATTATATTCAGCCTTGGTCTTGAGTCCAATTTCGGGAAGCCTAGACTCTAGTGTGTCAAGCAACCATGACCAATATATGTATATATTTGTATGTATATAGATATATACATATGATATTGTAAATGAATATGTACTTGCATATTAATACAAACAATATTTATATAAATATTATATATATATACAAACAATATTTATATAAACGTGTTGATAGGTCGTGATCATTGAGGATTTCGGGACATTCGTAGCCTATCAAATACTTATAATTCACTTATAACTAGACGATACAAGGCAAAGGTGAGTTTCGTAGCCCCTACGTTTATCTTATTTTGGGGTGGAAAGTGTACTTGTTGTTAAACGGTTGTCGGTTGATTCATTTTGTTATGATATGGAACGAGACGTTAAATGCCTACTTGGTTGCTTGTTTACGTGTTTGTATGTGTTTATGTTTGCGCATTATTTATTATGTAAGTCGTGCCAGAAACGTATATCGCGCATTATTTATTATGTAAGTCGTGCCAGAAACGTATTTCGCGCATTATTTATTAAGTAAGTCGTGCCGGTATGTTGCGCATTATTAATTATGTAAGTCATGCCGTTATAACTATTAATTAACGTAGACGTTGACTTGTGTTGATTTGTACGAACGTAATCCCTTTTAGGGTTTCCTTGGAACGTGATTAGGTATACTAATCCTCGTATATCGTTAACGGTTGATATCCCGACACACTTGATTTTCATTACTTAAACCTACGAACTCACCAACTTTATGTTGACACGTTTTAGTACACTTTTCAGGTGAACAGGTTAATGCAAGACGTATTGGATGAATTATTTCTTGATTATGCTAGGATTGGACTTGGACTTGGACTTCATGGATCCGTGATTCATAGTTCCCGATTTAGGGTTATGCTTAGGATCATTTACCATCTTTTGAACTAGTATTTTGTAAACGTTTGATGGGCGTGCTCCTTATGCATTTTTGTATGTTTCCGGTACTTGTAATTGATTGAATTGTATGGATTGTCCAATCCTTTTAATGCATTTAGACTTGTCTCTACTTAATTTTCATGTCGTGTTGTGCTTAGTATGTAACCCTCATGATTCCGCCTTGTTGGGGTGTTACAGTTTATTGAGGTGAATGTATAGAGTATTATATTTATATTTAGATTTTAAATAAAATGGGGTTAAGTGCGGTCTCAAGGTGTATACATGGTTTACAAGTAAGCAATAACCGGCTCAACATCAGCCATTATCCGGTACACTCCCACAAAAGAAGTTTTTACCGGTTTCAATCCCCACAATAGACATTTTAAAAGTACGGTTCTAAAAAAGACATTCAAAACAAGTTGGAGTACTTTTCAATCAAATAGCCCATAATTTCAACTATGGATATATAATGCAGAAAATTTCCTTTTTTTTTTTTTTTTTGAAATTTTAGAAAATTTCCTTATGTGACTAATAAAAATATCTTTACTATACTAGAATTCCCAAAGTTGTCACTAAAAGTTCGTCCAAACTCCAATTAAATCCGCAATGTTGGAGTATGTGTCCTTCATTGTTTTTTTTTGGAAAGGCGATATTTCATTAATAAACTAGCAAGATGCTAGTAAAAACCATACAAATAAAACTAACTTAACAGAAATATAATATTAAAGAAAGGAGAATTCATTCCATTGATTCTCATTAAGAAGCGCTTGCCTAGCCCGATGAATGTGTCCGACATTGTAATGTGAAACTTCTCTGATTATGACTTGTGTAAAACGCGAAGAGTATTAACATGTCCACAAATTTCTATATTATTTCATATTGAATCACTTTTAGGTAATCCCCTTTTATCTTTTTTTGTAAAGGCGATATTTCATTAATAAACTAGCAAGATGCTAGTAAAAACCATACAAATAAAACTAACTTAACAGAAATATAATATTAAAGAAAGGAGAATTCATTCCATTGATTCTCATTAAGAAGCGCTTGCCTAGCCCGATGAATGTGTCCGACATTGTAATGTGAAACTTCTCTGATTATGACTTGTGTAAAACGCGAAGAGTATTAACATGTCCACAAATTTCTATATTATTTCATATTGAATCACTTTTAGGTAATCCCCTTTATCTTGTAATCTAAAATATAGGTTCGTAAAAATATACTTTAGCATGTCGATAGTTTTTATTCAATTAGATTAAAAAGTAATCATTATATAATATCTCTATCTCCAATCGCATATGTGGGCTTTCGCCACATCATCATTTTCCTTCGTGGCATTCTCACGTTGTTTGTCTCTTAAAGATAGACACGTAAGCTGCCACGTATACATGTTATGTTATTATCTCTATTAATTAAAAAAAATGGGGACTCGAACCCCTAACCAATATTTTCTATACAAGTCAATCAAACCAATTGATCTAATTTGATTATTGTTTATTCTTTTTGATACCACGTATAATGAACCATTCACTTTGTCCATCCCTTTATGTCCCCACAAAGATACCAGGGTTCGAATCCGAACAATCAAGGTTTTCCCCCAATTTAGCGTCGTGCCTTCTGTAGCTGCTAAATTGGTGTGGTTTTTCCTCCCCTGTGGTCATGTTTCGTCCTTTAATCTAACGGATGATGGTCACGTTTCGTCCTTTAATCTAACGGATGATGGTCACGTTTCGTCCTTTAATCTAACGGATGATGGTCACGTTTCGTCCTTTAATCTAACGGATGATGGTCACGTTTCGTCCTTTAATCTAACGGATGATGGTCACGTTTCGTCCTTTAATCTAACGGATGATGGTCACGTTTCGTCCTTTAATCTAACGGATGATGGTCACGTTTCGTCCTTTAATCTAACGGATGATGGTCACGTTTCGTCCTTTAATCTAACGGATGATGGTCACGTTTCGTCCTTTAATCTAACGGATGATGGTCACGTTTCGTCCTTTAATCTAACGGATGATGGTCACGTTTCGTCCTTTAATCTAACGGATGATGGTCACGTTTCGTCCTTTAATCTAACGGATGATGGTCACGTTTCGTCCTTTAATCTAACGGATGATGGTCACGTTTCGTCCTTTAATCTAACGGATGATGGTCACGTTTCGTCCTTTAATCTAACGGATGATGGTCACGTTTCGTCCTTTAATCTAACGGATGATGGTCACGTTTCGTCCTTTAATCTAACGGATGATGGTCACGTTTCGTCCTTTAATCTAACGGATGATGGTCACGTTTCGTCCTTTAATCTAACGGATGATGGTCACGTTTCGTCCTTTAATCTAACGGATGATGGTCACGTTTCGTCCTTTAATCTAACGGATGATGGTCACGTTTCGTCCTTTAATCTAACGGATGATGGTCACGTTTCGTCCTTTAATCTAACGGATGATGGTCACGTTTCGTCCTTTAATCTAACGGATGATGGTCACGTTTCGTCCTTTAATCTAACGGATGATGGTCACGTTTCGTCCTTTAATCTAACGGATGATGGTCACGTTTCGTCCTTTAATCTAACGGATGATGGTCACGTTTCGTCCTTTAATCTAACGGATGATGGTCACGTTTCGTCCTTTAATCTAACGGATGATGGTCACGTTTCGTCCTTTAATCTAACGGATGATGGTCACGTTTCGTCCTTTAATCTAACGGATGATGGTCACGTTTCGTCCTTTAATCTAACGGATGATGGTCACGTTTCGTCCTTTAATCTAACGGATGATGGTCACGTTTCGTCCTTTAATCTAACGGATGATGGTCACGTTTCGTCCTTTAATCTAACGGATGATGGTCACGTTTCGTCCTTTAATCTAACGGATGATGGTCACGTTTCGTCCTTTAATCTAACGGATGATGGTCACGTTTCGTCCTTTAATCTAACGGATGATGGTCACGTTTCGTCCTTTAATCTAACGGATGATGGTCACGTTTCGTCCTTTAATCTAACGGATGATGGTCACGTTTCGTCCTTTAATCTAACGGATGATGGTCACGTTTCGTCCTTTAATCTAACGGATGATGGTCACGTTTCGTCCTTTAATCTAACGGATGATGGTCACGTTTCGTCCTTTAATCTAACGGATGATGGTCACGTTTCGTCCTTTAATCTAACGGATGATGGTCACGTTTCGTCCTTTAATCTAACGGATGATGGTCACGTTTCGTCCTTTAATCTAACGGATGATGGTCACGTTTCGTCCTTTAATCTAACGGATGATGGTCACGTTTCGTCCTTTAATCTAACGGATGATGGTCACGTTTCGTCCTTTAATCTAACGGATGATGGTCACGTTTCGTCCTTTAATCTAACGGATGATGGTCACGTTTCGTCCTTTAATCTAACGGATGATGGTCACGTTTCGTCCTTTAATCTAACGGATGATGGTCACGTTTCGTCCTTTAATCTAACGGATGATGGTCACGTTTCGTCCTTTATACGGTCGACTAAAGGACGAAACGTGACCATTATCCGCGTATAAAGGACTACCAGTGTCATTTTGAAGTTTAAAGGATGAAACGTGATTTTTTGGTAAAACCACAAGGACGATTTTTGAAATTAACTCTTTTGAAAATCAATATAGCTTATGAAAGTCCCAAGTTTGCAACGATTAAGTAATTAAACAACTAATGTAAATTACTCTAAGAACATAAGATAAGAAAGTAAAGATGTTTAATCATAAGTAACATTAATTAAACAGTGAATACATGGTCGGTTTTTCAAAGAAAAGAAAGAGAAAATATTGTTAAGTTTTTTGACACACTAAAAACTTAACAATTATACAAAGAGAGAGAAAACACACTAAGTGTAATATGGCACACACCAACTATTTTTCGGCTAGGTCAAGTGATGCTTTATATAGGGGAGAAAAGACATCACATGACAACCCAATAGATGTTGACACATGAGGGTTGTCAACTATCTATTGGTGTGTAAGACTGGTCTTCAGACATCTCTGTTTGCCATCTTGTTTCTTTCCCAAAACGGCATGAAAGAGAAACACCTTAGCACCAAAATGGTACAAGGTCACATGTCTTCATCTTGATCTATCAACACGTGTCCTTGGGGACCAGCCTTCTTATCTTCATTTTCCCGCCCATATTTGACTTACAAGACATGGCGGTGAGTCATTGAACTTATCCTTTAACTCGAAGATAATGATCGCTGAGAGCTCGTTGAAGAAGCCTCTCGCTGAATCTTTCAGCGAGTACTTGACTCAGCAAGTCTTCAGCGAATCCATGACTCAACAATCTCCCCCTATTCGCTGAGGAGACTTTGCTGAGTAAAGTCGCTTGAACTTACAAGAATTTAGAAATTGAAATGAGGGAATGCTGATTTTATATATATGACAAACACCTTTACAATGAGCAGCATTACAAAGATTACAAGACTACTTAATCCCATTGAGATTCTTGCTTGGCCTCGATAAATGCTCTATCTTGTTGTCTTTCAAGCTTCAGCAACTCTTGATCAGTCATCTTTATAAAGGTGGGATCATTGGAAGTCTGAGCACAATACTTCCTTATTTTCAGAAGGAAAGCAGAGGGAGCAATTCCAATCTCGTTGGTCCTGAAAAAGAGTTCATGACCATGGACATTGCAAAAACAGAAACCTCCCAGCTTCTCGTCATAGGTACCTTCCATAAAAAGGGTTCTGGAAGGCATCTTCAAATTTAGCAGCGGCTCCTCATCTATATCAGTCTTGGGAACCATTCTGAGTATAGTGGGGAGACGAGAAACTTGGGATCCAGACGCTGATCTCTTTGATCCAACTCTGGGTTGCTGAGGAGGAGGAAGGGATGTCTTGCAGCGCTGAGCAGAGAGTCTTTGACTTTGTATTTTTGTTCCATTTTGCGAGTATGCTTTATCTGCTCACCTGCCATTTTGATCAACGGTTCATAACTTACAGCTGTCTTGTCCTTAATCAGCTTGTAAATTTCGATCCATTCAGTTGGTCCAAGTGTATCTTTAGTCACATTTTTCAGAGTATACAACTTGGGCACTCCTTTTCTTTGGAGATGAAGGTTCATCCCTTGATTGGTCAGAGTGACCCTGACTGACTGGATCTCATCTTTCTTTTGCCTTATCTCCCTTGATTTAACGTAGAGTTCTTTGCCTTCTTCAAAGTTTTTCCTTTTCTTAGCGAAGAACTCTTCCTCATTCTTTTTCAATACTTCCAAACCACCAGATTGTTGTGCTAACATTTGCACTTCATCATCAGCATCCTTCAGCTCTTTCACTTACAATCTGCTCACTTATATATTTTCTAGAGAGTTCCTCTTCTCTTTTCTTTTGTTTCAGCTCCTCCTGACGTACAACCTCTTCAGGAGTGATTTCAGCAGTTGTCTTTTGAGGTGGTGAAGGCTTAGGGAAAGCTCCAGCCATTAACTTTTCTTGTTGTTCTCTTGTTGTGGTTGGAATTTTGGGTGGCTTGCTTTGAGTAGCCACAGCTGCTTTACCCTTATCAGCATATTTCTTTTCAAGGGCAGCGTGGAACTCAGCGGTAGGCTTGAAGATAGAAACATTGATTGGTTTTGCTGGCGCATTCTCAGCAACAATTGGTTTTTCAACTCTCGTTGGCACCTTTTCTTTTTCAACTTCAGCTGCCGGTTCAATAACCTTCTCAGCTTGCTCCCCCTGAATACTTGCTGCCGGTTTAACAACCTTCTCAGCAATTGTTGTTTTTGTTGTTTGCTCCCCCTCAACGTTTGCTGCCGGTACATCAACCATCTCAGCATTACCAGTGTTTTTAGTGAGGGGAACTTGGGGAACAGTTTCAACATTAGTTGCTGGATCCTCCTCAGTGTTTTTCTCCCCCTTGGAAGTAGCTGAGGAACTAGCTACTTCCACCTTATCTTTCTTGAGGAGGATCAGCATTTCAACCATCATGCCCTTCATATTTCCAACCTCTTTTTCAAGCTTCTTGGTACGGTTGACAGATTCTTCAAGTAGCTTTTTGTCAACAGCTACTTGGAAAGGAGTATGAGAGAAGATTTTGTCTTTGAGATAAGTAATTTCTTGGGTGATAGAAGAATGAAAATCATCTTGATGTTTTGATAAGAAGGAAACAGTATGATTTAGTTGGCGGAGGTGAGCAGTGAAGAGGATATTTGATTGGGAGAGGTCTTGGAGCGCTGGTAAGAGTCCAGACACCTCTGCAGATGTCTTCGCTAACTTGATTTCATCTTTCAACTTGTCAAGCGAAGCAGAGATAGAAGAATTAGAGGTGCTGACCTTTTTCATGCTTTCATTCAGCAACGTTTGATTTCTTCGAAATAATTTTGCATGAGTTCTAGTGTCAGTAACTTGATTCTTGGTGATGCCAAACACCATGCCTTGAAGAGTGGCCAGCTCATCCTTTAAAATTTCATTTCCAGCTGCCAGCTCTTGAAACTTGTCCAATGCACCAAGGTGCAATTCAGCTACCTTATCAACCAACCAGGCATATAAGTAACCATGTCTATTTCCTTGGCTTTGGCATATTTGCACTCGTGTCAATAATTCTTGCAGCTGACGAGTTTCAACATAATCGAGGCCAGGCACATTGACATCAGTACAAGCAGTGGTGAGTTCTTCATCAGCAGAAGGAACCTTGGGTGCCTTCAAGGAAACAGGGTACTTAGAACAAGGAACCCTGAAAAAGTCTGGGTGGTGCAATGGTGGCACTTCCATGATTATTTCATCATCAAGTTCTTCTACTTCAACATAAATTCATGGCTTGATTCTTTGAAGGTGACAGTATTGCACCCTTCGCTGAAGCTCAACATCATTCAATTCAGGCACATAATCTCTAAAATGACCAACTTGTTCATGGGAAGCTGTGGGCCTTGGAGAGTAGCATGGTGGAGGAGGCATATCAGCTAATGACTCTGGGATATCCTCAAATTCAGTAGGAGGAGAGGAGATCAGCAAATATCCCAAGTCTTCTGCCAAGAAACCACTAATATTGGCCTCTTCTTCACTCTCTTCTGCGGCAGCGAGTGTGATTTCAGCATCATCATCTTGGAGGTCAAACTCACTGCCCAGATCTTCATCAGTTTCATTTCCACTTGGGAAGATATTTGTCTCAGTCCCTGCACAAACAGTTTCCAAGACAATGGAAGGAGGAGGGGTAAGGGAACCTGGTGCCTCAGTCTCAGTGTATTGTTCCACCAAGACATCATCGGCCGAAGAATTTGTTGACTCTAGCATCACCTGTGATCTGGCTGCTGTCAACGACTCAGAGGGTATTTGAGAAGAAGGAGGGGAATTATTTGGGGGTGGAGTTAGACTTTGACCTCTAGTGGGTTGGGGTGACCCAATATCTTCACCAACCTCGCCTACAGAAGTTTGAGGTGGCTTCCTGCTATTCCCATTTAACTCGTCAACAGCCTGTTGGGAGGCTGCTGATGGGGTAGCTTGGGTACTAGTGTCCATGGGCGTTGTGGACTTCCTAACCTTGGGGTTGCCCTTTGATACACTCCGCTTACATTTTGGGACGTCAGCGGAGGGTGAAGATTGTAAATTTTGGGTTGAGGATGCTGCCTTGGATTTAGCTTTGGTCTTTTTGGAGGCTTTGGAGGTCGCTGGGGGTTTGCCAGCGAGCCAGCCTCTAAAGGCATTTGAGCATCCACAGCGACCGTATCAGCCACTTCATCAGTAAGAAGTGTTGCCTCCCAGTCGCTGTTTTTGGGGTATAGAGAAGAGTTAAGGGAGAAAAGTACCTCTTTTATATGTGGAGTGAGGCGAGCAACCAAGTGTTCAGCTGGTTGCTTGTAAATATTGTTTCCAACCCTCGCTGTTGGAATTGTTGAAGCATTTGGTAGCACATACTCATCACCCAGTGCCTCCTTGAAAATAAGGGAGAAGAATCTTGTAAAGGGCACAGTGTGTGACCTATTGTTCATGCTGATCTTGTTCTTCATATCATTGAAGATCAGCTGGGCATAATCTACAAATCGTCCTTCAACAAGAGCATGGATTATGGGCATCGATGTGGATGATGCCTGATTGTAAGACCCAGAATTTCCACCCATGCATTGAATCACATGAGTGAACAGAACTCTCCAGATTCCAGGAAGATTATGCTTTAATGGATTGCTTGGAATCGCTGGAGGGTTTATCAAGTTATAATTATATCCAATTGAAGGCAACCATGCCTTCCATTCACTTTCATTCGCTGGTTCCACAAACTTATTATCATTGGTTTCTTGTGGAAAACCAAGAGTAAGACGAAGAGAAGCAAGAGTGATGGTGATTGTCTTCTCCCCCTGGCGGACAGACCCAGTGATGGACTTGTCTGCAGCATTATATTCACAAGTCCACCAGAATTCTCTAAGAAGATGGACAAAAATATTTTCTGGGTCCGCCATGATGCAATGATTTGCAAGAGATGCATGGATGAAATCCAGCATTGGCTTATACCCTTTTGTACCTTTTGGTACGTCAAGCGAGCCAAGATGATTGTTGGGTTTAACAATCATCTTTGAGGGAGAAAAGGAAACTTTAGAGGATTTATTTACATTTACAGGAGTATAGACTGGAGAATTTAAATAGGTAATAGGAGTTTGTTCCTGAACTTGTGGTTCAGGAACAGGTGGATTTTGTACAGCGGGGGAAGAAGAAGAAGGGATCTCAACATTTTCATGTTGTTGAGGGATTTGAGACGAAGAAGCCATTGATTTGTGGAAGAAGATGAACAGATGGAGAGAGATATTTGATTTGAGAGAAAGTGAATAGTTATATGGAAGCGTGAAAATAAGGTATTGAGAGTGAGGTTGTATATATAGGGTATGGTGGTGGGCCACGATTTTTCAACATGATTTCTCTCTCCTCTTTTTCAGGCTGTGGAACAGTTGTAATCAACAACTATTTTGTATATATACATATATACGCATACGATACGTACATATATATAATATAAAAAGATTTTGAGAGTAACGTTTAAATAAAAGGAAAAGAAATTTTATCCAAAAATACTTGAGTGTGCGCCGTATTGTGCAGTCGTAACCTGTCAATCAGACTGTCACATACAGACAAATGACGTGATCAAGGCAAAAATCGAGGTGACCTTTCAGTTTGAGTTTTTAAAACATGTGGTTCAAAATTTTGCCACGTCACCCACATAGTTACTTTGAAAACACTTAGTTTTGAAAATATCCTATGTTTTATTAAATAAGAATTTTAATTAAAAAATTTTTTAAGAAGGAGGAAGGATCACATGCTGAAAGATGCTCAGCATGTTTAATGTTTTGTCAGCGACTTCACAACTAACGTTGGTCGCTGACTTACAGTTTTTGGCAAACTGTCAGCCATCAACGGATTTAAGAAGTCTTTACCAGAGCCGTTTGCTACTGGACTAGATGAAGACTTTTAGCTCTCCATTGCTTTTATTTTGCTTTTTCCCAAAGCAACAGGGATCAACGGATTTAAGAAGTCTTTACCATAGCCTTTTGCTAATGGACTAGATGAAGACTTTTAGCTCTCCATTGCTTTTATTTTGCTTTTTCCCAAAGCAACAGGGGTAAACGGATTTGATAAGTCTTTACCAGAGCCGTTTGCTGCTGGACTAGATGAAGACTTTAAGCTCTTCATTGCTTTAGGTTCAGCGAGTAAGACAGACTTAAACTCGCTGAGTTAGCTACATGATAAGTCATGTTGCTGATTCCCCATTTAGCATTCCTAACTTGCTGACAAGCAGTTTGAATCTAGTTTCATCCAATGGTTTAGTAAAGATGTCAGCAATTTGATCATCAGTTGGAATGAAATAGATTTCAATATCACCTTTCATGACATGGTCACGAATAAAGTGATATCGAATATCAATATGCTTAGTTTTTGAATGCTGAACGGGGTTGTGTGTAATAACAATAGCACTTGTATTATCACACATGATTGGAATTTTGGTATATTCCAAATCATAATCAGCAAGCTGATGTTTCATCCAAAGAATTTGGGCACAACAGCTCGCTGCAGAGACATATTCTGCCTCAGCGGTGGAGATGGAAACTGTGTATTGCTTTTTGCTAGTCCAACTAGTCAGCTTCCCCCCCAACAGTTGACATCCTCCACTGGTGCTTTTGCGATCAAGCATGCAACCAGCATAGTCGGAGTCAGAATATCCAACCAACTCAAAGTCGGAATCTTTTGGGTACCAGAGACCCAGCGTGGGTGTACCCTTAAGATATTTAAAGATACGCTTAACAGCAAGAAGGTGAGACTCACGAGGAGAGGCTTGATAGCGAGCACAGAGACATGTTGCAAACATGATGTCTGGACGACTCGCTGTGAGATACATCAGCGAACCAATCATGCCTCTATAGAGAGTAGGGTTCACATACTTACCATCAGGGTCAGCATGGAGGTTATTAGGAGGGGACATGGGAGTTCCTTTTGGAGTGACATGGGTGAAATCAAATTTATGCAGCATATCCCGAATATATTTTTCTTGATTGATAAATATTCCAGTGGAAAGCTGCTTAATTTGTAACCCTAAGAAAAAGGTTAATTCACCCATCATGCTCATTTCAAAAGTACTAGACATGAGAGCGCTGAACTTTTGACAGAGCTTAGAAGATAAGGAACCAAAGATAATGTCATCGACATATATCTGAACATACAGAACATCAACTTTCTTCTTATAAATGAAGAGAGTGCTGTCTATGGTTCCTCTACGAAAGCCATGGTCGAGAAGGAAGGTGGACAAGGTGTCATACCAAGCTCTAGGAGCTTGTTTAAGACCATACAAAGCTTTATTAAGCTTGTAGACAAAGTGAGGATGCTTTGGATCCTCAAAGCCAGGAGGCTGCTTAACATAGACTTCTTCATCAAGAGCATAATTTAAGAATGCACTCTTGGCGTCCATCTGGTAGACAGTGAAGCCTTTGTAGGCAGCATGAGCAAGAAAGAGACGAATAGCTTCAAGACGAGCGACTAGAGCAAAGGTTTCATCATAATCAATGCCTTCAGCCTGAGTATAACCTTGAGCAACCAGTCTTGCCTTGTTTCTGATAACTACACCAGCTTCATCCATCTTATTCCTATAGACCCATCGAGTACCAATGGGTTCCTTATAGGGAGGAGGAACAAGAAACCAAACATTATTTCTTTCAAATTGTATTAGTTCTTCTTGCATGGCTTCCACCCAAGAAGGATCAGCCATGGCTTTGCCAATATTGGCAGGCACAATTTGAGATAAGAAATTGACATAGAGACAAGTATTACTTGTCGCTGAGCGAGTTTGGACACCATTGTGTGGATTACCAATCACATGGTCAAGAGGGTGATCAGCAGTCCATTTGAGTGCTGGTGTATGAATAGAAGAAGAGTGAGAGACAGCGGATAAAGTGGAGGTAGGAGGATCATTTGGTGTAATAGAATAAGTAGAAAGATCAATGGTTAGAGAGGGTCCAGAGTTGCTGACAGGAGGGTCACTGAGAACAGTGGGTACCTCTTGCTGAGCAATGTCATTTTCAGCGTCTCCTGAAAGAGGATTCGCTGACGCATCATGAAAGATGTCTTCAGCAGTACCGTCAGCAGCTTGAGGATCATCTAAAGGAGTGACGTTAATGGAAGTGGCATTTACTGTCCTAATGAGGGGCTCAACTGGATCAATAGAGTAAATGTGTGCTGCCACGTACTCATCATTAGTTAAGAGACTTGAAGTATCAGCAATAGGTGAGTCAGCAACATCATGGTGTGTCGCTGACTCTACTGAAGGATCAGCAAGATCGCTGAGGATGCCTTCAGCAGATGTCTCATTTGAGAGATCTCCTAGCGCTGAACAGCTTTCATCAAAAGTAACATGAATTGATTCATCTACTTTTTGAGTGCGAGTATTGAAAACTCTGAAAGCTTTACTAATAGAAGAATATCCCATAAAGTAGCCATCATCAGCTTTGGGATCAAACTTACCCAAATGATCCTTATCATTCAGGATGAACACTGGACATCCAAACACATGGAAATATCCAATTTGGGGTTTTACCCTTAAGAATTTCATAGGCAGTCTTGTCATGTCGCTTGACAATAAGACACCTATTTTGAGTGTGGCAAGCAGTACTAACTGCTTCAGCCCAGAATTTACTAGGAAGGGAGGACTCACTGAGCATGGTTCGAGCAGCTTCAATGAGAGTTCTGTTTCTCCTTTCAGCTACTCCATTTTGTTCAGGAGTTCTAACAGAAGAGAAGTTTTGTCTAATCCCTTGATCAGCACAAAAACTTTCAAGAGTGTGGTTTCTGAACTCAGTGCCATGGTCGCTTCTGAGTTCTTTAACACGTATGTTGTTGAGGTTTTCCATCTTTTTAATGAAATTGATTATTTCCTCAGCAGCATCACTCTTAGAATGAAGAAATATTGTCCAAGTATATCGTGAATACTCATCCACGATGACTAAGGTGTATTTGCTACCCCTTAGACTTTGGACATTCACTGGACCAAAAAGGTCCATGTGAAGTAAATGGAAGCAGCTATTGATGGAATTGGCTTATTTAGTTTTGAAAGTGGCTCGATGGCTTTTACCCTTTTCACAGGCACCACAGAGCCTGTCCTTCTCATAAGTGAGAGGAGGAAGGCCTCGAACAAGATTTTTCTTGGCTAGAGAATTGATTGTTTTGAAGTTCACATGCGTCATACGCTTGTGCCACAACCAATTGATTTGAGAAGCAGCTTTTGAAAAGAAGCAGGTCTCGCTGTCAGTTTTGACAGGAGTGAAATCTACTAAGTAGATATCTCTCTTTCTAGGAGCGACCAAAACTACTTCTTTATTTACGTTTAGTACTGTGCCTTGATGCTTATCAAGGATAACCTTGTAGTCAGCATCGCACAGTTGACTGATGCTAATCAAATTGTGTTTCAAGCCGTTCACGTAAGCGACCTTAGTGAACTTGATTAGCCCATTTGAGAGAGAGTCATATCCTTCAGTTTGGCCAGTAGAGTTGTCACCAAATACAACTGTGGGACCATCAGTCGCCACAAAGTTATCCAGCAGGTCCTTGGATCCAGTCATGTGCTTTGAACAGCCACTGTCCAAATACCACACTTCTTTTCCTAGCGAGGCCTGCATGGATAACAATAGAAGGATTTAGGCAGAATCGAGATTTTCTCCACTGACAGAATCATCAGTGTAGAGAGGAAGATGAGCATAAGCATCATCATCAGTAGAAAGTGAAAGAGGGGCTCTAGGATCAGCGTTCTCATCAACTGGAAAATTTTCAACGAGTTGATGAGCAGGGAGCATGTCACGAGTAACCTCACGTGTGAAGAATTGATCTTCAGAGGTAAAGGTGACAGAGCTTCCAGTGTTGAGGAAAACCATGTTGCTGATTAGATTGTTTTCCCCATATTCAGCCAGTACGCTATCATTACCATTGGTAATGATTTCATGGGCCTGGGGAAAAGAGATTCGCTGAGCGGCAATGTATTCAGCAATGTTGTCATTAGTAAGAACAACATCTTCACCCAAGCTGATATTGGACTCAGCTGGGGGAGCTCGCTCAGAGATTACAGAGGAGGGATGAGCAGCGGAAGCTGAGGGTAGATTTGGCTGAATGACCACTTCAGGAGGATTCCTGGAGTCTTTGTCATTGCAGTCAGCAGCAATGTGTCCTCTTTCACCACACAGATAGCATTTTCTTCCAGCATTCTGACTTTGAATCAGAAGTTCCTTGAGTTGAGAGGACAAGTCATTGACACGCTTGCTCAACTCACAAATCTCATTATTAGAGGAAGAAGTTAATGCTACAGAAGGGGTCTTTTTCTTCCTAGACTGAACAGGCAAAGTCTTAGGAACAGGTCCAAGAATGGACTTGCCCTTAGATTAAGCATTTGAAGAGGAAGGGCCATGATTATTCAGAACAACTCGCTGACCACCTTGCTGAGGCGGTCTGACTTGCTGAACAGGTCTGAGTTGCTGAGAACCATGACGACTTTGAGCAACTTGCTGACCTCCTAGCTGAGGAGGTCTAACCTGCTGAACAGGTCTTGGTTGCCGAGGGACAAAAGTTCCCTTTAGGACATAGACAGAATTAGGTTGCTGATAACGAGCATCAGCAAACTTAGCTCGTCTATTCATTAGATGCTCATGCATAACAGACTTTCTGCCAGCAGGAGAAGTATTAGAAGAAGACGGGGGCTGAGACGCAGGGCGTTCAGCGACTGCTGAGGGAACAGAATCCTCAGCGGGTTGACTAAGAGACACAGCTCGCTGAGGAGTGCTGTAGTCATATGGGATAGCGACCTTGCTTCTTCTAAAAGGTTCAACGTTGAACCCACCATTGGGCTTAACAGTCAAGAGCCGAGGAGCAAGGGGCTTGAAACCATCACTTGAAGGATTTCCTTCAAATGTTTGGGAAGAGGAATATTGAACACGGCCTTCATTAGGCATCATATCAATGATGGGATGGTTAGGGAAGACGGTTTTAGCAAAGCTAGCTGATGAGCTAGTTTGTGAGGAAGAAGAAGTGCTGGAAGAGGGAGACTCATCATTCAATTCAGAGTGATAGTCATTTCCTTTGGTAAAGTAATTTTTCAGCATTACCTCAGGAGATGCCACAGCACTTTGAGGAATCCTCTCTTCAGAAGCAGGACCGTCGCTGAACATATTAGTTATGACAACGGCAGTTTCATAATCACCACCAATGATGGCTTTTATTTGAGCGGGCACCTGCTTACTGAAGATTTGGTCATGAAGCCTGGAGGCTTTAGACCATGAGGTTACAATTTTCTCAAGGTCAGCGACCTGATTTTTCAGCTTCTCATTGGATATAGAAAGGGTTTGGTTAAGAAGCCTTTGAGATTCAAGCTCAACATAGACATTTCTTAGGTCCTTGAGCTTGTCAGCTTTATCACTTAACTCAGCACTAACTGAGTTAAGTTCGGACTGAAGGTCAGCACGAATTGACTCGACATACTGAATGTCACAAGTAAGAGATTCAAGAATAGTAGGTTTGTCTTCTTCAGAGGCAGAGGAAAAAGTGCATACCTTCTTGATTGTGGCATTCACCCACTGACTGGAGCACACTTGATCCTTTGTCAGCGCCTGATCATCAGCGAGTGCCATGAAGCAGATGGCATCTACGAAGTCCTTACAGTCAGAAACATCATATTCTGCCCAGTCATGTTCTTCATCAACAAGACCTTTGGCAGGGGCTTTGGTTTCTTTTACCTCAGCCATTTTTGCACGAAGCTCATAATACTTCTTCTTGTATTCATCAGCAGGCTTGACAGAAGAAGGTCTAGCTGACGAAGAAGAGGGCTTCGCTACCTGCAAAGAGGGAACAGAGACTTTGCAATCTTTTTGATAATGGCCTTTTCGACCACATCTCCAACACTCTTCCTGCAATTTGTCTATCACTGGTCTTTGGGAAGCAGTCGACCTACGACTGTTCCATTTCTTGGAATATCTCTTACCAGCGATAAGAGCAAATTGCATGAAATCCGAGAACATTTCTTGTCTCTCCTCGAAATCGAGGTCATTGACAAGGTCCTGGATATGAGATGGGGTAGAGCTGCTGTTGTTAACATGAATAGTGCTAACTTCAGCAGAGACTAAAGCAAGAGGGTCATGAGCATGAGGGACAGAAGATAGAGAAGATGAAGAAGAAGAAGAGCCAGCATGTCTCTTGGAATCAGCTTCAGCTCTCAAGTTTTGAGCGAGGGCTCTCTCTCTTCAAATTGAAGAGTGCCATAAAGTGATTTAGGTCATGTTGTTTCAACTGCTTAGTGGTCCTTAAGATTTGTCTTAGACCTTGCCACTTAATGGGCAAGCTGTCGATGAACTTGTGGCATACTTCAAGCATATCATGCTCTATGCCAGCATTCGTCATGTCATTCAGAAGACATTTAAAACGGTTATACGTGCCATCCAGATTCTCATTAGGAAGAGAAAAGAATCCTTCATAGGCACGTTTCAGATCTATTTTCTTGGTAGCAAGAACATCTTCTGTACCATCAAATCTGATACAAAGATTATCCCATACCCTTTTTGCAGAAGGAAGTTTGATGACAGATTTCATAATGTCATCGGGAAGGGTGTTGATGATAAGATTTCTTAACCGAGCATCCAGATTGACAAGCCTACGCTCATCATCTGTCCATTGTACTTCTGGTTTTATGAGCTCAGTGACAACCTCAGGAGCATCAGTGGTGGCTCCTGGTGTCCTGGTAACCAGAACCGGTACATATGGCCCTCTGGTCAGAATAGTCATCAAGTAAGGTTCAACTCCTACGATGTGTAGGAGCATTCTCTCTTTCCAGGATCCGAAATCATGAGTTTCGAATCTAGGTGGGATAGAGACATACCCAAAGTCTCTGGTATTAACCAGAGTAGGAACCGAAGCCATGTAAAGAAAAAGGTTTTAAAAGAAAGAAAAGAAAAGATTTTAGATGCATAAAATTAAAGTACAGAAAGAAAGATAATCTTGCAAACGCTTTTCAGATTAGTTTCAGTGTATCGAAACACTGCTCTGATACCAACTGAAAGTCCCAAGTTTGCAACGATTAAGTAATTAAACAACTAATGTAAATTACTCTAAGAACATAAGATAAGAAAGTAAGGATGTTTAATCATAAGTAACATTAATTAAACAGTGAATACATGGTCAGTTTTTCAAAGAAAAGAAAGAGAAAATATTGTTAAGTTTTTTGACACACTAAAAACTTAACAATTATACAAAGAGAGAGAAAACACACTAAGTGTAATATGGCACACACCAACTATTTTTCGGCTAGGTCAAGTGATGCTTTATATAGGGGAGAAAAGACATCACATGACAACCCAATAGATGTTGACACATGAGGGTTGTCAACTATCTATTGGTGTGTAAGACTGGTCTTCAGACATCTCTGTTTGCCATCTTGTTTCTTTCCCAAAACGGCATGAAAGAGAAACACCTTAGCACCAAAATGGTACAAGGTCACATGTCTTCATCTTGATCTATCAACACGTGTCCTTGGGGACCAACCTTCTTATCTTCAATTTCCCGCCCATATTTGACTTACAAGACATGGCGGTGAGTCATTGAACTTATCCTTTAACTCGAAGATAATGATCGCTGAGAGCTCGCTGAAGAAGCCTCTCGCTGAATCTTTCAGCGAGTACTTGACTCAGCAAGTCTTCAGCGAATCCATGACTCAACAGCTTACCATACGTACATATATGTATGTCTCATATCTATCTCTGTAAATATTATTTTCATAAATATTATATAGTCACATTCACCAATATATAAAAACTTTAAAATTATTAATATACAGTCATAGATTTCATATCTATATATAACTATTCTTACAATGATAATTTTTATGCATATTATCAACTACACGTATACTTTATGTAAGTGTAGCCAACTCATCTAAATTGATATTTGATAATTATTTCATATCCCACGAATAATGAACCATTTGTTTTCGTCCATCCTCTTTTAACTTTCCCTAAATTGTCGATCGTTTTATACTTAAATCAAACCTCCTACAATGGGAATCAATATAGCTGAAGTTTTAGGGTCCTTTGATTTGACTTAAATGAACGATGGCATATTTAAAAAATCTTTTTAATTAATCTCTATGCCATTATGAATTGAAATAATTGATTCAAGATACTTTGTGCGTTGTTTTTTTATTTTTTTTGAAAGGATATACTTTATGTTCAAACTAAAACAGGTTAAAAATATTTTCTTTCTGTTTTTTAATTGATCCATGAACTGATTTTAAATTACTATGGATAAATAACTGATATTCGTGAAGGTTGAATGGTTGATATGTTTCTTTCGGAGTTTCGGAAGAAACGAAAAGATTGAATAGGTATCTTTATTTCTTAATCTATATATGATGATATTGTTTTTTTATGTTTTCTATTTAATTCACATTAGCTTTTTTTTTTTTCTTTATCACAACGTGTTGAAGGTTTTATGGAAAATCATTAGGTTTCTTTTTCTTCATATAACTACTTTAACTCTTTTTTTTCCCCGAACTTTCAGTCCAGATATGACATTAGGGAAACATCACCGCATAACGGTGAAGCCTTGCACGTAACGAGATGTTGATCATGAGCAGTTACAAATATTCAGAGAGAAAAACCCCAAGACTTGTCATCCTTGTGGATCAAACTTAAGACCTTTGGTAAAACCGGAAGTGTTTCTGACCAGCTGGGCTGACCATCATTGGCAAAATAGTGTAACTCTTAATGCGGATTTTTTGAGATACCTTCCCAACTTATGTATTACAAAGCATCACTAAATACTCTTTCACATAGATTGAACATCTGTGTTTTAGTTTAGAGTTATTCAGGTGGACATGAAAAAGAATGTAGAGGAAGGTGATTTAACCAACTTTAGTTGCAAAAGAATGTAGAGAAAAGTGATTTAACCAACTTTTGTGGGATTACATTGTCTATTTTGTGATAACTTTGAGGTTAGAAATCGAAAATTGATGACAAAAAAATATCTACATGCTAACAATCAGTATGGGCGTATGGTTTGTGTTAGCAATCCAACGCCACATATTTAGTTAGTTTAGACAAATGTGGTGTAACAAATTAAATATGAAAGTTTACATTAAAAAGTGTGAACTTTTATAATATCACAATTTTAAATGTGGATTAATTTCTACACACTTTTATTTCTCCATATTTTTACACACATAAAGCGTGACAAATTTTTTAATTTGTTCACACTAACTAGAAGTGTGAACAAATATAACATTATTTGTAGTGAATAGACGTGCAACGCACGGGACTAACCTAGTTAGTCTATATAAGTGTAAACTACAGGGACATTCCGTGTGAACCACATAGATAATCCGTGTAATCTACTACTTTAGATTTGATGATCCATACACCCGTCATTTTATAACCATACAACATCATACATGTTTTAAGGTGTTATAATGTATATCTATGTAAAACATGTCAGTAATGTACGCCTAAGACATGATGGTGTACGGAACGCTAATCTAAACTATTCAATGCTTATGTTTCAAAAAAGACTTTTTCTTCTGAAATTCCTATTTTCTCTATTTATGTAAATACTACTATGAACTTCATGGATTCTTGCTCCATTCTTCCTTATGTTATGTTCTTAAGTTTTTGAAGGGTTATAAAAGAAAAGAATACAAATAATTATAAAATAAGTTGTGTAAAAGATATAAATGAAATGAAATCTTAAGAAATGAAAGGATTTTTTAGTTTGATTTTGTTTAAAATAGTTTATCTATATTTTTGAGATGATTTAAAAGGAATAACTGTAACACCCGTCGTTTTAAAAATATGGGTTTTCAAAAACTTTTCACCTAACGGTGTTAAATTGCGGAAGTAAAGACTGTAAAAGTCAAAACCGATAAAACATTTCGGTTTCTGCATTTATTTGGTGTTACATGCCATATCAAACAATAGTTCAAATGAAAACCCAACGGTTGCCCAACATAAAACAACCGTTCACACATCACTACATAAATTCGACATTAAATACGAAATGTAACGAATGTCTAAAGTAGCATCGTCTAAGGGTAGCTAAGGCTCCTGCATTGCATCTACCCAAGCTCACACGTCCTGCATCTAGATTCCATCAAGCTAAACTGAGGGAACAACCACATTAAGAAGCAAGTGTTATCTATAAGAATAGCTAAGTAAGATAACACTTAATTTAAAAGCATTTGTCCAATTAAAACAATCTTCATTATTAGACAAGTTTTATTAGGCACAACACACATCACACGTTCACACATATACTGCATTTCAACTTCGTTTCAATTAGGATCATCATCCTAAATGTGCCTATCCTGCATTAGTTCCCACATTTTCACACATATCTTCGTTATCTGCTTTATTAGTTCACACATTGTCACACGTATCTTCGTTAACTGCATATAAGTGTGCCCTGCATCACACCCGACTGGATGATCAGTCAAAAGACTACTCATCTTACGTCGTTAAGGAGTGGCAAGCCAATCCAAGAGTAATCCGTATGTGGAGGTTGGTCAAACCTCTCGTATTACTCGCCCTGCGTTATAAAGACCACGTTGCGAGGAGCCACCCAAGCAACAACTGCATCTACGCACTCGCCCGGCTAAGGCTAGTACGGGTTAAGCTTAACACTTTCACTGCATCTGTTTTATGAGCTCAATTTCACACATATAGATTGGGTCCCTGCATTCCCAAACATTCACACACATATAGTCTAGGTAACACACATTCCTAGACATTCACACACTTTAACTTCATTACTTTTGGATCCTTAAACGTGCAAGTGACATAGCAACCTAGCAAGTCTAGTGAACTAGGCGTACAAGTCAAGCATGCATATCACACATCAACTTCATTTCTATATATCATGCATATCAAGATACTACATTAAACTACATCAACTGCATAGCTACATACTACATTAAGCAATACTGCATTACACTACAATAGGGACTGCATCTCAGGTCTCATGTCAACTGCATAACCCATAATACCTCCCAAGTAACCCATATGCCCACATGCAATAATAAGGTACCGAATGAAGTGTTTACGATTTGAAACCAGCTTTTAGTTGATCCCTCAGCGTGTCAAAGTAGTGTATCTTACCTGGTAGTAGCGTACGCGTGCAAACAAATAGCTAATAGTGCTTATCAGTAATCCCCGACACCTATCGTACATTAACATATAAAGTATAAGTCATTTAGGACCTTAAATGACCCTCGTACGAACTTAAGACTGACTACGTAAAATTCCAGAATTACACCTTACGAAGATAGCCTTCGTACGAACTTAGCTAACGAAGTTAATCTTCGTACGAACTTAAACTTCGTTCGTTCTACTTTACGAAAATGGATTCTTACGAATTTAATTTTAATTTGGTCTTACGAAAATAACTCAAAAATCATTCTTACGAACTTAATTCACACTTTACGAAGATAGGCCGTTAAACGAATTTAAACTTCATTTTCGTTTTGCTTTTTACGAATTAGCCAACGAAGTTAGCTCCCAAAACTCCTTACGAATTTAGTGAAAACGAAGATAGAAACGAGGATTATCTTCGTTTCATCCCTGTTCGACAGTTTTTCTTAAACAGACCCAGATCTTCGATTTCCCAATAAACGACTCGTCCAAACTTCTTCCAAAACATGTTTTCGACATAATTAAACACATTTTAATCATCACGATCGACTACGGACTCGTTTAACATCACTTTCAATGTTAATTACCCCAAAACACCACATAAACCCTAACTACTTGCATAATCCCTTTTTAATCAGATTTGATTCATAATTAACCAACCTCTAAATCTGAAATACAAACAATACATCAATGATTACCTGCTTGACTCGATGATCGATCGATTACAACACCAAAATACCCAATCGTTAGACCCAAAACTAGATTAATTGCTTTAGGATTCAAGAAAGGATTAATTGCTTAATTATTTAATGGCTGCTCAATCAACCCTAATTACACCCATCAAAGTCTTAATCCCGTTTTTAGATTTCAACCTATGTCAAAATCAGTCCCTGGACTTCTAAACCTTTCATTATTGGTCACAAACTGCATTATTGACCATATACAACATTAGTCCTTCATTAAAAGGCACTACATAGCCTTTAAGCGACATTAATCACACTTTTATTCGTCATTAAAATTTAGGCTTTTAAACCTAACTACTTTATCTACGTTAACCACACATAACTACATTCAAATATTAAGTAAAGACTTAACGACACCCCAAATTGACTTAACGGCATTAATCAAACATTAAATAAAAGTTCGGGATGTTACAATAACATTATTTCTAATTATTTCATTTCTTTTATATATCAAACTTAATAACACACTGTTAAAGTTATGGTATATCTTACTTCCACAAGGAAGCATTCAACATCCTAACTAGAACTCTTTAGAAAAAGTATCTCTCTCCTTTGACTTTCAAAGAAATATTAAAACTGTGAACTGAGGCTACCATATTTTGTCCTTAATTAACTTACTAGTTTATATTGACAATTTTTTAAATTTTTGTAAGTACGAACAAAGAGCATTATTGTTAGGGTTTTGCTAAATAATTTTTTTTTATTTTATTTTTGAATTTTTTTGCTAAATGAATTGAAGCCTAAGGATGATGGCAATGGTCACTCTCATGCCTAACCATGCCTAGCCATCTACCAATAATATACTGCCACCTCATTCCATGCCTAACTCATGCCTAGCCATGTCTAACCTATGGCAACCATGTCTCTCCATGCCTCACCATCTCTTACTATTTTCCTCCAATCATACTCACTCTCTCTCCTATCTCTCCTTAAATCATTGATTATTCCTCTCTCTCTCTCTCCCATGCCTAAGCGGCAATGTATGCCGAAATCACTCATGCCTAGCCCATGCCTTGACGTTGGCGGCGGTGTTTGCCGCTAGGCATGGGCATGCCTAGCCCCATGCCTAGACCATTGCCATCATCCTAAAGGCTTTCGTTAAGCTATATTAAAGAGTTATACACTTACCCTAAAATTCAGGGATGAGCTTTTGATATGCAAAGGTATAAATTTTATGCACGTTAAATGAAGTCTTAGGGTTTTATTTAACATTTTCCTTATTGTTATAGTAGTGTTTTAAAAATGGTCCACGTCTATTCTACTATTGAGGAATACGTTATACGTTATATAATGAAAGTTCAGCTTAGAGCCTTTGATGCGCCTTATATATATGTAAAACTAGATTAAACCCATGCGTTGCATGGTAAGACAATTATGATAACTTTTTGTAAATAAATGACTCGCATTATACTATCATACAATAAATAAATGTATCCACCAAATTTATGGTATAAGATAACGATATATCGTAGCATCAAAGACAATGTGTACATATGTATAATACTTATTAAAATAGTAATAACTTTATATAAAATGTAATTATAAATAGATAAACGTAAAAAGAAGTTCAATTTTAATACATAAAACTTGAACAAATTGGTTATTATTATTATTTTTTTATTTTTTTTTTTGAACAGTTAGTCGGTATTCGACATCAGGGAACACCTCACCGTATAATGGTGAAGCCCTGCACGTACTCTAGACTACGAGATGTAGACCATAAGCCGTTACAGGTGATTCAGGGGAAAAAACCCACAGACTTGTCACTTCTAAGAGTCGAACCCAAAACCTGTGGAAAAAACCAGGGAGGCATCTGCCAGTTGAGCTAGCTTCTATTTCTTGATGTATTTAATAGTAATCATTATAATTAACTTAAAATATCAGATATCTAATATAATGCAATAGTTTTGTTAAATCACCAGTTTTTTGACAACTTATAGGATATAACTAGATTTTAGACCCGTGTCCAACATTGGACACGGGCTTACGACATTATTAATACTAAATGTTTTGATAACAATTAACTGTGAACATTATTAATACAAAATTTTAATACATAAAAAGTGAAAAATTGTACTTTTTTATATGAATCTTGAATGGAGTTTACATTGGTTTGGATTTAGGATTCAATTAAATAATTGTAAATCGACTCTTTGTTGTATATGGTGTTGGATTTGGTATAGGGATTTGTGGTTCCTATTGTATTTGGGATTTCTAGAGTTCATACTGTGTATTTTGTTTATATAATAAAAGTCAATAAAAATCAAAATTGAAAATTGGAGAAAAAACTAAAATTTGTGATTGCTTAATAAATTATTAGAGCAACTGTGTTTTAGTCTTATAATAGTAATAGATTTAGTGATTACGCGTGTTTATAACTTTTAAAGATAAGATAAATTACTAAATATATAAATTTAAATGTAAAAAATGTAAGTAAAAACAAATTTAAAAGAATATACTTCTAGAATATTGAACACATATATTGTATTTCATCTTTTGAAATACTTTTTGAAAATAATATTTCATATGTTGAATTTTTTTTAATTAATTAAATGATGAAAATTAAAAAAATCTTCTCAAGTTGATGGCTAAAAATTATAATAAATATAAATTAAGTATTTAAGGCTAAAAAGTGTAAATTTATTGATGGAAAACAAAAAAGTGTAAATTAATGAGACTTTTTTCTACAAATTAATATAAATACTAATATAATAATATATTTGGATAATGATTATTAGGAATTTTAATTTATAATTAAATTAAATGATGACATAAGCGAGAGTCAATTTGATGAAATCGAACGATGTGATTGGTTAATAAGCTATTAGGTCAACTGTCTTATAGTATATATTAAGATTAAGATAAAACCAATGAATTACTTCCGTAATCAAAACTTTGACGTATTATTTTATTTGACTGAATCATTATTTGAATATTAATATAATATAATTACAATTATAATAACAATAAATAAGATGCTAAAAAACAAACGGAAAATGCTAAATGAAACCCTTAGGGACTTCACTTAACGTGCATAAAAAGATTGTACATTTCCATATCAAAAGTCCACCCCTGAATTTTATGTTAAGTATACAACTATTTAATGCACCTTAACGAAAGCATTAGGGATTCGTTTAACAAAACCCTAATAATAATAATTAATATATTATAAGTATTAAAACATAAAATTTAAAATTTAAGATATAAAATATGAATAACAGTTAAGATTTAGGATAAATTTACAATATACATACAATCATTCGAAAAATACGTTAGGATCAAAAAAACAATCAAATTGACATTTTGACTAATAAATTACTGTAAATAAATTCCTAAAGTGAAAACATGAAAATATTAAATATTAATTAAAATAATAATACATATCCACCACACCATATATTGCCGATCATTAAGAGATTTAAGAGAGCCGACTTATGTTTTTTTATTTTGTTTTTACTTTTTAATTTTAGTACATATCCACCACACCATATATTGCCGATCATTAAGAGATTTAAGAGAACCGACTTATGTTTTTTTTTTACTTTTTAAGTTTTTTATTATTAATTAATGATGATTAGGATAAAGAATAATTTTAAAGGAATGCTTAAAATTAAGAAATTAATGTAAGTATGACACATAATGAAAAATCCTACATGACATTCTCTCATAATTGTCAACTAATCAAAAAATTATTCTCTCTTAGTTATATATAGAGATAATAATTTTGGATATTGTATGATGGTGGTATTGATCCATGATCCCTAAAGGTCGATGCTTATGGTTAATGCTAGTCCTTTTTCTTTATCTCTATTTGGGCATCTTAAAAATTTGATCGACTATGACTTCTTTGCAACCTTTTCATCACCTTTGATAATAGTATTTGCTTCTTGACACGTTAGCTTTCACTTGTGAATCACTTTTTATTTAATTAAGCCTTTTAAAAGGGAAAAGTAGTTTTAAAAAGTGGCTACGTTTTTAGTTTTTTTATCTTTAATTATATTAAGATTTATTCCATGTCACTTGACCAAAATACAAACTTTATAAAACATATCAATCATTTTAAGTCACTTTTTGGAAAAGGAGATAAATTTTACCCTTAATCATTTAATTATTAGTACTTTGACTTTTTGTAAATACTCGTATAAAATTAGTTAAGGATATTGTGATTTTAGTAAGGATATTATGCACGTTAAGTAAAACCCTAAAGTCTTTATTTAGCATTTTTTTTAAAATTGGACAATTAATAATACAATCCAAAATGAAAATATAGGCATTAAGTATGACACGATAAAGTAATCATTACTTAATGAGTATATTTGAATATGTTTAGTAAAAATAAATATAGTTGTTAGTTGTAATTTATAGCTTTATCTTTTAGTTGGAGTTGGAGTGTAATTGATTGTTGTAGCTATATTTATCTTATACTAATATATATTCTAGAAAGTCGAAATATGAAAGAAAACTAGGTAAAATAAAAAAAGTATTAAAGTAAAACAAATAAAACAATAAGTTTTTTTTCACTGAAAATCGTCGTGCATCATGAAAATCACCGTGCATCAATATATATACTTATGCTTCGCGAATCTTCGTGCATCAATTTTATCATGATCTAAAGGTCAAGATCTTGTCTTATTTATTTTACTATAATATTTGTATTATAATAACTAGCCTGAAAGATATAGTAATAACTAGTTTGTGTAGCTGTGACGTGGCTGTCGAAATCTGGTATAGAATTGGACTTTGGTGCAAGGTTCCTCCCCTTTTCTTTTTCTCAATCAAAGATTTGTTTAATATTGAGAAACATGTGGGCTTAGAGAAGAAGAGCAGGAAGGTTTTCAAAGGTATAGTATTTGTAACATGTTGGTGTTTATAAAGAGCAAGGAACGCTAAGAGATTTGAAGGTGAGGCGGTTAGAATCGAAAAGGTTTTTCAAGACATAAAGGTCATTAGTTTCTTATGGTTCAAGAATAGGACATCTAATCGCTCACTTCGTTTGGAAGATTGGAACTCTTTCGATGTCGCTATGTAGTTGTAATTTCTTGTAATTATTGGTGTATATTGGTGCCACTCCTTATTTGAGCGAGTTGGCGATTTGTTATTAGTAATTTACAAGTTCATTAAACTCTACCTACATGTTCTTGATCCTCTAATCTTTTGTTTTAATTCTAAAATCACTAATAATCTAATCGGGAGACTGACGAATTAAGTTGTTAATTATCTATCTTGACTGCAACCACCATATTTGACACTTATTTAAGCGAAGAATCTACATATAGAATGACACAATAAATCCCATTAAAGAGCTGAAAGGTTAAAGAGGTCTACAGTGATTTTTAGGCGGCTGAAAACAAATTTGTTTAGGGGACTAGGGGTTGTTTTCTTACATACAAGTTTAAAAAGGTCTAAAATGTTGATGAGTTTTTGTTTTTTACTTTGTAACAGTTACACACTTACACAGTTACAATATATACTTTTTGGCTGGGCCAGGCCAGCTTGACGCTATGGACAGCAATGTGAAAGTCCAAGTTATTCATTACTGCTAACTAGACTCATTTCTTTTTTAAAAATTTAAGCTCATATACAGCCTTAGGGCTTAGGCCCATATTCCATAATGGTTATGAACTTATGATTTACTATCTGGATAAATATGGAACTCTTGAAATAATAATAAGAAAACTTACTCAGATAAACATACGACAGTACTTGAGCTTTAGCTCAATGGTTGAAAGATCATCCCCTTGCATGAGGTTTTGTGTTCAAGCCTTGGGGAGGACATAGGTATTAAGTCCCTTTATGATGACTTGGCTTGGGTATACCCAGGTTCAAGTCTGAGGGGGCAGAGTTTACCCCTATTAATCGTCGTGTCTTCGGGCAGATTAGTAGGGGGTTTTCCCCCATCGGGTATTTGAAATAGACATTTCTACTTCGAGGGAGCTCTCTAGCGCGGACCCGGTTTAGACAACGTATGCTAGACCTTCCGTTGTCCAACCACGACACGAAGTTTTTAGCGAAATTCACCTTTCAAAAAAAAAAAAAAAAAAAGATAAACAAACGACACCTACAAGGCAACAAGTCTAACAAATTCAAATGATCGAAGTATTAAGAAAAATAATTTACTTTAATTAAAGATATCCAGTAATATATCCATTTTGAGATAAATTTATTTTCTAAAGGGTGTCGGATTTTCTTTATATCGGTTTTGACTTGATTTGACATGAACAATGGAATATGGTGTAAATTTCTGAAAATGTAATATGACATATCAATCAACCTGTACGTAGTTGTATATGTATATCTATATCTGCACTTCTACATTATTAGAGTTAAGTACTTTTTTCGTCCCTGTGGTTTCTCGTTTGTTCACTTTTCGTCCTCGCCGTTATCTTTTGGCTAAAATCATCCCTGTGGTTGTATTTTCGTCCTTGCCTCCGTTAACCCCCCACGTGCAAGTCACGTGAGGGGTAGTTATGTCTTTTGGCACCTGCCTGTACTCGTGCAAATCACGTGCAACGACATATAAAACCCCACCCACCCCCATTTTTCCCCAATTTCAGTATAATCATCCCTGTGGTTGTTACGATGAAGAACAACACTAAAAATAGTCAAATCATCCCTGTGGTTTTTACGATGAAGAAAAACAACAATAAAAATAGTCAAATCCCATCACATTACTTCACCACCAACAAAACACCTGCAAAATGGTTGAGGAGAACCATGGATGTCATCGGTATGCAAAATGGTTAGTATATTTTTAGGGTTTTTTTTTATTTTTCTATTTTAATTTATTAATTTAATTTAATAATTATCATTTTTTTATGTTGTTTACAGATGATTACGAAGGGTTGCTAAGCTTAAACGTTCATCATGGTGGTAAGTTCATCACAAACCCTAAAAGACAATATGTAGATGGAAAGGTTGATTCTTTTGATTTTATTGATGTAGAATCTTTTTGTTTGAATGACATGAATGAAATTATGAGGGAGATTGGTTATAAACATGGGTTATGTTATTTTCATTACTTAGTACCTGAAAGCAATTTAGATGATGGGCTTAGGGCATTAGTATGTGACATGCATATTGAAACAATGAAAAAATATGCTCGTAAGTATAAACAAATTGAGGTTTTTGTGGAACATGGTTCTGGGTTATCTATTGACCAAATTAGGGAGAAAACTCCTGAGCTTGAGAATGAACCAATTAGGGAGAATGTGGATAGTTTAGAAGAAACAGAGGCTGTAGAAGTGACTGAGGATAATGAAACAGATGGTGAAGAAGAGAGTCAAAGTAGGTCAGAGGGAGATGATAGTGAGGATGTTGACTTTGAACCAGATAAAGAGAGGGATGTTGGGGATGATGAGGACAGTATACCACTTGAGAAGGAACCAGTTAATGATGTTGAGGTTAACATGAATGACTTTCAGTTTAACTTAGAACCAGAAGGCATGCAAGAACCAGAAGGTATGCAAGAACCAGAAGTTATGCAAGAACCAATAGGTATGCAAGAACCAGTAATTCAGAAAGAACCAGTAGGTATGCAAGCATCTAAAGCAGTTGAATTTACACCACATATAGATGAACTGAATGTAAGTGAAGAGATGTTAGGCATTGACTTTGATGACTTTGATAGTGGGCCTGATGATGACACCATAGAAGGACTAAGGAAGAAGCAGTTAAAACTGTTTAGGAGAAACAACCAAGTGAAGGCAATGGCTCAAAACCAGTTTGTTAAGAGCAAGTTTTATGTAAGTCAAGTGTTTGGGACAAAACTGCCTGTAAAAGAAATGGTCAAGAATCATGCCATTGAAACTAGGAGGGACATTAGATTTGTGAAAGATGACAAGGAAAGGGTCAGGGCAAGATGTTTTGGGACTGTTCCTGAACCTAAGCCAAAATACACAAAGGCTAAGGTTGTTTTAGAGAAACAGCATTTATCTTCACCAGAAAGAAGAAAACAGAGCAATGAAGAGGATGTTGAGGGTGTTAAGGGTGTGCATGACAAAGGAAAGGGTGTGAAGGGTCTGCATGACAAAGGAAAGGATGTTGAGGGTCAAAAGGGTAGTAAATCAAAAGGTAAGGGGGTTGTTGGGGATGTTGGGGACTGTGAGAGAGAATCTGGACCAGAAAAAAAAGTCAAAAAGGTGGAAAACCCCACATGCCCATGGACTTTGTTTGTTTCCAAGAGAAAGGATGAAAATAGGTGGATGGTTAAGACATTAATTGAAGCACATAAATGTCTACAACTAAGAACACTTAGGCAGTGTAATTCAACTTTCATCATGAATCAGATAATTGGAACAGTTGATGCAGATCCAAAAATCAAAGGAGCTGCAATTCAGGATATTATCTCAAAAAGGTGACTTCTTAATTGTTTATTTACTTGTTAATTTATTTAGTTGGTTATTTACTTGTGAATTAATTTGTGAATTAATTATAGGTATGAATTGGGAGTGAAAAGGTTGACTGCTTCTAGGGCAAAGAGTAGAGCAAAGAAACTGCTTGAAGGAGATTACAGCCAACAGTATGCAAGGTTGAGAGATTACTGTTTGGAGTTGCAGCAGAGAAACCCAAACACAACAATCAGAATTGGGACAAATGGAGAAGCAAACCCTAATTCAGAAACAAGACAGTTCAAGAGGATTTATATCTGCTTGGGGCCATTAAAAGAAGGATTCAAGGCTTGTAGGAGAGAACTGCTAGGATTTGATGGAGCCTTTATGAAAGGACCATATCCAGGACAAGTTCTAACTGCAGTTGGGGTAGATCCTAACAATGGAATCTATCCCCTTGCATATGCTATAGTTGAGGCAGAATGCTTTGATTCATGGAGATGGTTCCTAGTTTGCTTGGGAGAAGACCTAGATCTATCTCCACAGAGTAATTTCACTTTCATGTCAGATAGGCAGAAGGGTTTGGTACCAGCAATTGCAAAAGTGTTTCCAGTGGCTGAACATAGATTTTGCTTAAGGCATATCTATGAAAACATGAGTAGGACTTTCAGGGGTGAAATCATAAGAGATTTGCTATGGAAGTGTGCAACCAGAACTACTGAGCAGGAATTTGAAGCTGCAATGGAGGAGTTGAGACAGCAAAATGATGGTGCTTACAACTATTTGAAGGCAATACCTCCCAAACACTGGAGCAGGGCACATTTTTCTGGTATGCAATGTATACTTTTACTATTCCATTCATCTATATTTTAGTTTTAAGCTTAAATATCATAACTACATATTTAATACAGGGAGGGCACATTGTGATATACTATTGAACAATATTTGTGAGAGTTTCAATAGTAAGTTGGTTGAGGGCAGGGAGAAACCAATAATTAGTTGCCTAGAGTATATTAGGGAGTATCTCATGAAAAGGATTGTGATTGTTCAAAAGATAATTGATACACAGAAGGGTCCATTGACACCTACAGCTTCTGTATTATTTGAGTCCATTAAGAAAGCTGCAAACCATTGTACTGCTTTATGGAATGGATCACATAGATTCCAGGTTAAGGATTCATACACAGATCAGTGTGTAGTTGATATTCAGGAGAGGACATGTAGTTGTAGAAAGTGGCAGTTGACTGGTATGCCCTGCAAGCATGCAGTTTGTGGTATTTGGAATGCTAGAGATAATTCTGTGCATGACACAATAGTGGAGGATTGGGTTGATCCATGCTATAGGTTAGATACATGGAAAGAGGTTTATAGTTTTAAGGTGGAGCCTGTCACTGGATCTTCTTCATGGCCAAAGAATACTTGTCCAACTAGGCTTCTCCCTCCTGCTCATAAGACTCAAGTTGGCAGACCTAAGAAACTAAGAAGGAAGAGTGTCATGGAACTAGAAGAAGGAAAAATGGTTAAAAATGGTAAGCTTACAAGGACTGGGAAGACTGTTACTTGTTCAAAGTGTAAGAACAAGGGACACAATAGAAGGCAGTGCAAGGGTCAACAACAAAGTCAGACTCAAACTCAAGCAAGTCAATCCAAGAAAGGAGTGAAGAGAAAAAATGTTGTTGGTGAGCCAAGCAACTCTGGTGCAGGTGTTAAGAGATCAAGAAAACCTGGTGGTGCAAGTCAAAATGCAAGTCAATCTGCAAGTCAATCTGCAAGTCAATCAGTGGGAAACTTGTAAACTTGTTTCAATTTGGTTGTAATGTTCTATGTTTCAGACAATTAGCTTATCTTTTAATCAGCTTTGTAATGTTCTATGTTTCAGACAATGCACTTTCTATTATGCTTTTGGCACTTTGGTATCTTCTAAATTGTAACCTTGTATTTTGGCACTTTGGTATGTAATTTCAATGGTTGCATTGCACTTTCTATACTGCTTCTTGTTTAAATTGGTATGTAATTTGAATGGTTGTATTGCACTTTGTTCACTGCTGCTTCATGTAAATATTAGACATAATTTACTGCATTTTGGTATGTAATTTCAATACTTTATTGCATTTTGGTATGTAGCTTCATGTAAATATTAGACACTTTGGTATGTAATTTCAATACTTTATTGCATTTTCTGGGAAAACAATAACAGGAAAAACAAGAACAATGAACCATAACTTATATTCCATTCATCTTGCATTTTACAATACAAATATTGTTCCGGGATTACAAGAACATTGAAAACAAGAACAATGAACCATAACTTATATTCCATTCATCTTGCATATTACAATACAAATATTGTTCCTGGATTACAAAAACAGTGAAAACAAGAACAATGAACCAAAATATAATCCATCTACCTTAACCAACCGAATTAACTTGTACACAACCAAAAACATATGAAAAATACCCAGCTAAGAATCAAACACTTCTTCAACTTCTTTACTTGGCATTTTTTTCCTTCAAATTTTCCTCCATAGTGTTCTTAGCTCTTAGCAATCCAGGTATAATGTCCATAGATCTTGTACACATTGGTGGATCAACCCACCCAATAAAGCCACAATTATTTGATGGGCCCTGTTAAGCTTAAACATTTGATTTCCAAGAAAATAACAAAATCAAAATGCTAAAAATTAGGGTTTTTGATTATTTACAATACGTGGACAACAATAAAATCGACGACCTGGGTTCCTTGTAGTCCATGATGTTCGAATGATTGAAGCCCTACCACACGCACAGTGAACAACCATATGTGATTAAGGTGGAGCGAATGGGAGAGAAAGAAGAGAGGGAACAGGGACGAAATCGTTTTATTTTTTTGTGTGAAAAATGATTGAAATTCGTTTTTTAGGGATATATAAGTAAAATGTTTAAATGGAATTCCAAAATTGCCCTCACGTGAATGGCACGTGATACGGCCCAAACGGAAAGTTATAACGGCAAGGACGAAAAGACAACCACAGGGATGATTTTAGCCAAAAGATAACGGCGAGGACGAAAAGTGAACAAACGAGAAACCACAGGGACGAAAAAAGTACTTAACTCACATTATTATATAAAACAAAATGTCTTTTCTTTATTTTCTAAAAAAAAAAAAGCTTAATCAAACAAATGTGTCCTTTATCGTGCTTACATATAACAACTACACATTGTATTCCTTATAATACCTAGGGGTGTAAACGAGTCAAGCCTGCTCGTGAATTATACGAACTCAATTCGTAAAAAGCTCGTTTCGAGCCGAGCTTAAACGAGCTCGAGTCGAATTCGAGCTTAACTGTTGACTCGTTTACTAATCGAGCTCGAGCTCGAACTTCGAATCCATAACTCGATTAAGCTCGCAAGCCTAAACGAGCTTTCATATATATAACTAGTTACTATACCCGCGCTTCGCCGCGGGTCTTTACATGTTAGCAGATAATAAGCATCGTATAAACAGATTTGGTGTTCATTAGATATCAAATTATAAGTTTTGTTAGTTACAAAAGAACCACATTAGTTAATTTACCATCATATCAAGATCATTGAAAATAAGCAATTGTATAAGTGTATACTACTCCGTATTAATTAAAAAGTCAATATAATAATAGAGGAAGGGTTATTTAAGAACCACAAATAAAAAAGAACTCAAGAACCATTCTGGACCACACATTCTTTCTCTCTTTCTCTCTCTTCAATTAAATAATAAAATTCACCCAAATCATTCAAAATGCTTATCTCACAAACCGTAAATCGTTAGACGAAACAAAAAGCATGGGTAGTCTTAAAATTTCGTCCTCTTTCATTAGAGATCCAATTCGATATACTTTTGACGACTTTTTAATTTTCGTTTTTTCCTCTTGTACTTGTGTACCTACACATGTGTAGGATCATTGTTTTCACATGTAAATTAGTAAATGAACATATGTACACAACAATGAAGGTTAAGGGCGGAGCCCGTCAATCCATGGTGGAGCCATGGTGGCCAAGGGCGGAGCCCGTCAGTCCATGGCGGAGCCATAGCGGCTAAGGGCGGAGCCCGTTAGGTAGATCACCCATCACCGGTCACCCCTATGACCTATCACCCTCTATGACCTATCACCCTATGACCTATCACCCTCAATGACCTATCACCCCCACTAGCTTTGGTTTATGAATATCCTTAAGGGCGAAGCCCGTTCCGAATCATAATTTTTGTTCAACCTACACATGTGTAAGTTATGTGTAAGTACCAAAAAGAAAACAAAAATTAAAAAGTCGTCAAAAGTATATCGAATTGGATCTCTAATGAAAGAGGACGAAATTTTAAGACTACCCATGCTTTTTGTTTCGTCTAACGATTTACGGTTTGTGAGATAAAGCATTTTGAATGATTTGGGTGAATTTTATTATTTAATTGAAGAGAGAGAAAGAATGTGTGGTCCAGAATGGTTCTTGAGTTCTTTTTTTATGACTTCTTAAAATAACTCACCCTTATATATAATAGCATAAAAGTAGTATATTACCTTTTTTAATTTACACAAACGCTAAAATAATTATAGTATCCTTTTTACGTCAATTATTTTTACATTGATAACTATAACACTACCGTTGCTGCCACCATCATGCTCTTGTTGTCACCATCATACCGCCACCAGTCCACCACCATTAAACCGTTGTTGTTTTGTATAGATGCCCCTTTGGTAACAACTAACAACAAACACATCTAAAATAAGGCTAGCAAAAACGGCCCAAAGGAAACCCAACAACAAATTAGAGAATTAATAACCAAAGTTGTAAAAGACTAAAAGACCCTTGATAATTGATGCCACCACATCTGTTCAAAAAGAGAATTGATGCCACCATAGAGGTGAGTCACTCCATAACACCACGTACCTACCTTGTACTAACCTATAAGTCTATAACTATGAGTTTTACAAAACTATGGACTTTCTTTGTTGTCCTTTATCTAAAATTCTACATAAGTAAATGAGTAAATTACAATTTTGGCCCCTGTCGTGGGTCAAATATTACCGTTTTCGTCCTTACCTTTCATAAATTACCATTTTGGTCCAAATAAGTTTGTTCCGTCAACGGTTTTAGTCCAAATTTCAAATTGACGTTAAACTACCTATCACATGACTTGCACATGATGGGTATTTTAGTCTTTTAAATACCAAAGGACCAAAAACGTAATTATCTCTAAACCATACCTACAATTTTTTCTTTTTTATCTTAATAATTGAATTATTTCTTTTTGTATACATCTATATCAGTATACATATCTCTCTCATATCAAATTTTGATAAGGAAAAAATAACCACATCCAAATCTAATCTAATTTAATTTATTTAATAATCTAATATATTTGTACATCTATATCTATTTGTCAAACAATAATAGATCCCATTTCTGTATCTCTTTTACCTCTTTTCAAACATTTATATCCACAACCACCACCACCTCCATTCCCCTGTCACAATTCCGGCCACTACCGCCATCACCATTTTCGGCCACTGCCACCATCCAAATCCGCTTTAGATCCATCTTTCGGCCACTGCTGATCCACCCGATCTCATCTTCTTCTTCTACTAGATATTTGAAGAATGTTACCGATTGGGCACGACGGTGGAGTCTCGCATCAACCATATATCTCCACCACCACTTGAAATCTCGGCTACCACCATAGCTATGGCCTCTCTTTTTGATTGAATCCCGATCTATCATCCATTCACCATCACCGACCTACGACCACTCCTAGCCACAACTACTCCCTGTCACTATCACAATCGGGCAACCAAGGAATTGATTAGCATCTACCGATAGAGCAAGAAGTTTGATGATGATGATGAAGGTTTTTTTGTATAGATATATTTGTGGAAGCTCGCCTGGAAAATATACGAGCACCACACAACACGCTTTAGAAAGTGAATGTTCCTGTTGGTCCTTGATTGGATTTTTCTTAGAATGGATCCAAAACTATAAGGACGTATATATGTCATATGTGTATATATATATATAAGTCAACTAACTATAAGGACGTATATATGTCATATGTGTATATATATATATAAGTCAACTAACTCCTTAGAATAGATTTCTTTTACAGTTTTTTATTTTAGATTTAAGATAAGTTGAATATTAAAATGAAAGGTGTTAGATGAGGAAGAAATGTTGGATGATTGTTGTTGATGATCAGTAAAAGGAATTTTTTTTATATAGATATATACGTGTGTGATTTTTTTGAAAAGAATCTGATGAGATTTTGACTTTGAGGTGTAGCAAATGGGATGAATTTATTGTTAAAGAAGAAGATCTGGATTAAGATCTTTGATGATGAGGATATAGATACATAAATGTTTAAAAAAATGTATTAATATTAATAATCAAATTAATTTGAGTTATTTACACTTTTGGTCCTTATACAAAGAAAAAGACTAAAATACCCATCATGAGCAGGTCATGTGATCTCATATTTAACGCCCGTTTGGGAATTGGACCAAAAGCGTTGACAGAGCAAACTTATTTGGACCAAAACGGTAATTTTTGAAAGGTAAGGACGAAAACGGTAATTTACTCTAAGTAAATATATATTGATTACTTATTCTATTTATCTCTCTCACACAATTACTCTCTATCTCACTCTCTCGCTCTCTTGTGTTATACAATTTCCAAAACTAAGATGTTTGTAAAGTCTGTAAAGATTTATTTTCCTATTGAGTTTTATGTTTTGATGGTGAAGTAACAGATTTTTTATCCTTTTTTTAGGTAAAAAAAAGTAGATTTTCGGTCACCGGATAAACGCGACCTTGATGATGGTCCTAAGTCATTTGTTGGCAGCTGTGTAACCCAGTTCAATTACAGAGGTGACATTTGGGGCTTATAATTGCGTGACAAGGTTGGCGATAAAACTTGGAGGCGACGAAGTCGTTCAACTATGGCGTCGTTGACCTCGTTTCAGGTGGTGTAGTTAAGCGTTTAGAAAACTTTCATTCTTCTGTTTGTGTTAACTTCTACGTGTTATTGGCCGATAATGATTGTTCCCGGCGGTGAAAGGGGATTGATGTTTATTCTTGTTACTGTTACCAGATATGATTGTTGATGGTGATTGTCAACCGTGGTTGTTCCGGAACTTCCGGGTGATCGTTTCCGCCAATGGTTAGTTAGGATCAGTTGGTTTATGTTTGTAAAGAAAGAAAGAAAGTTTATGTTTGTATGGTTTGTAATTTATGTTTGTAAACTTGTATTTTTAGAAAAAAGAAAATAAAAATGTAAGGAAGTTTAAGTAAGGAGCAAGGGGTAAAATGATAATTTCCACTTTTCATATGACGACAAAAGAAGCAATAAGGGCTACTTCAAATGTTATATATCTATACTATATTATAAAGCAGATTCCCCATGTCTAACATTTTAAGTTTCAACATTTACTTTCCCAAAATGCCCCTTCTATCAATTCTATATTTACCAAACACCCTTTCTCTCTCCTCAAATCTTAACCAATTCTTTTTTCCCTCTCCTCCATAAATTATTTTATTCCTCTAATTCATTCAAAATCTTTTATCTCAAAACGTACATCGATAAATTATAAAAATTATATGGGTGTTCTTAAAATTTCATGCTCTTTCATTAGAGATGTCATTCGATATACTTTCGACGAATTTTTAAATCCGAGGGCAGAGCCCGTACGGCTAAGGGCGGAGCCCGTCAGGTAGATCACCCCATCACCGCCACCGCCGCCTCCGCCATTACATCACCACCCCGCCATCACCTCCATCACCGCCGCAACGCGCGGGTACCGTTCTCGTAATATAATATAAGATCCATTTTTTAAACATTACTCAATAATTGAGCATCCTAAAC
>CM067170.1:83422316-83529821 GCA_034093135.1 Erigeron breviscapus | reverse complement strand
TATTTATATTAAATTTCTATCCCTTGTTGAAAGTTACAAGTTGGGGTATGCAAAATACCATCTTACTTCACTTTTTTTTTTTAACATCAAAGACGAATTATCATTTCACATATTAGCAAGGTACAACAAAATTACATCTAGAAAGTATAAGTTACATCAAATCAGTAAAATTACACCACTTAAACCATCACTTGCCACAAGATTTGCTTTATTGGAGATCCATAAGAAAGAAATAGATTATTTTTTTCGAGGATGAGATAGGGTGGGAAAGATGAGATAACAAGGTCAGACTAACACCTCATTTAGCCAATTGTAAAAATGTTGGCAACCGATCTAGTCTGGTCCGCCAGTTCATAATATTCATCTTTTTTGGGATCCAATTATTCCAATAAAAATCAATTCACTTACTTATTTACACTATATATCTCTTGTTTTTAAAAAAATCTACATTGTTTTTTCCATAAATTATCTTTACATAAATTACCTATACTATTCGTTTAACCGCCACCACCACCATCACTAGTTGTCACTGGACCACCCTTTATATAAATAAATGTCAAAGTTAACGTATAAATTTGTTAATTAATAATAATAGTAATAATAAACATATTTGTCATAGTAGTTAGACTATGTTAATAAACTCATTTAAAATAGGACTTATATTAATAATTCAAACGATTGGATTAATTTGATTTATGGCAAAATGTAACTAAAAATATATTGGACGTCCAAAATTTAAAATAGTTAGTTCCATTTAAATTTGACTAACCAACTCAGCGGTAAAAAATCTATCTGTGAGGATTTAAATTTAGATAGACTGAAGTTTAAGTTTTAGGGGTAAGGTTTTGCCTTAATACGTTGTCGTGCCTTTGAGACGACTATTAAGGGTTTTTTTCCTTTAAGTATGAGTGAAAGACTCTTTAAATAAACCCAATTACTTCAAAGGGTTTTTCTAACTTGTGCCCTAAGGGCACACATAAGGGTGTCTCGGGAATTGAAAAAGGTAAGAATATTCTTTTTGAAAAATGCATTTTTCAAATCCCGAGAAGAATATTATTACTTTTTCAATTCCCGAGAAGAATATTCTTACCTTTTTCAATTCCCGAGACACCCTTATGTGTGCCCTTAGGGCACAAGTTAGAAAAATCCTTAATAAATAGTTAAGACTCCGTTACGAACGTAAAAAAGAAAAAAAAATTGACCGGTACAAACCACAAAAAATTGTAAAATGGCGCTGAAAAAAGTGAAAATTTAAGTTTGAACAAATTTGAGATGGTTTTCAAACTCCCGATTTTAAATGCAATTTTAGTCTTGGCGGTCAACATTCCCCCTTAATTGCAGGCAATTAGGCATCTCACAAATAATAGCAAACCTAATTACTTTTTACTTCAAAAACATAATCCCTCTATATCTCTATTAGATTGACATAAAGCATCAAAAACCCAACAATTCCACCGCCGTCCCCTTCCAATTGCCACTCTTCTCTACCAATCGATTTACTTTCAATTGTCGATACATACATATACATAAAGGGATTCTCACGAAGACGACAGAAATATGAAGCAGTCGGTCATGCCTCTTGATGTCACTAATGATAATCATGATAATTTGATTGCATCCCTTGAAAATCATTAGTGAGTGTTTATTTTATTGCTTTCTTTTTACCAGCTAAATCAATTGGTTATTTAGATATTGGTTACTATAGTGCATCTTGCTAATGAAATGTTCTGTTTATTTTATCATTGTTTAAAAATTATAATATAGTAAGTAACTCCCAATGCCGTCTTCCACGGGTTTTGGGTCCCAATACCGTCTTCGACGGTGTATGGGGGAGGTTGAGATGTAGACAGCCTTACCCCTACCAAAGGTAGAGAGGCTGCTTCCAGGTTCTACCAAAGGTAGAAAAGGACCTCCAGCCTTGCTGGGCATGAGGATCGAACCCATGACCTCTGTCTCCAGAGGCAAGGGCTCCAACCACTGATCCAACCCAGTTGGTTAAAAAAAAATTGTTTTTTTTTTTAAATTGTAATATAGTGACTTTGCTAATCCGGTGTTGTTATGATTTTCAATTACAAGGGGGTGGAAATTCACAATTATGGGATCTCTTCATTTAAAACAGGTATGGGGAGGTATGCCCATAAAGTTTATTAATGACTAGGAAGCTAATATATAATCTTTAGGTTAATCCATATAAGTGTTTGATCATTACATGATAACAGTTAGCTTAAAGGTTGTTCCAGTGATGATTGTCTTGTAATAGATAATTGGTTGGTTTGTATTTGAAACTTAATGAAATGACCCGTTTGGTATATATATGATAGAAGTTAGGTTTTTCTAACTTGTGCCCTAAGGGCACACATAAGGGTGTCTCGGGAATTGAAAAAGGTAAGAATATTCTTTTTGAAAAATGCATTTTTCAAATCCCGAGAAGAATATTATTACTTTTTCAATTCCCGAGAAGAATATTCTTACCTTTTTCAATTCCCGAGACACCCTTATGTGTGCCCTTAGGGCACAAGTTAGAAAAATCCTTTAAATAAAAAGTTTAGACTCCGTTACAAACGTAAAAAAGAAAAAAATTGACCGCGTACAACCACAAAAAATTGTAAAGATGGCGCTGAAAAAAGTGAAAATTTAAGTTTGAATAAATTTGAGATGGTTTTCAAACTCCCGATTTTAAATGCAATTTTAGTCTTGGCGGTCAACATTCCCCCTTAATTGCAGGCAATTAGGCATCTCACAAATAATAGCAAACCTAATTACTTTTTACTTCAAAAACATAATCCCTCTATATCTCTATTAGATTGACATAAAGCATCAAAAACCCAACAATTCCACCGCCGTCCCCTTCCAATTGCCACTCTTCTCTACCAATCGATTTACTTTCAATTGTCGATACATACATACACATAAAGGGATTCTCACGAAGACGACAGAAATATGAAGCAGTCGGTCATGCCTCTTGATGTCACTAATGATAATCATGATAATTTGATTGCATCCCTTGAAAATCATTAGTGAGTGTTTATTTTATTGCTTTCTTTTTACCAGCTAAATCAATTGGTTCCGTAGTTAATCATTGGTTACTATAGTGCATCTTGCTAATGAAATGTTCTGTTTATTTTATCATTGTTTAAAAATTGTAATATAGTAAGTAACTCCCAATGCCGTCTTCCACGGGTTTTGGGTCCCAATACCGTCTTTGACGGTGTATGGGGGAGGTTGAGATGTAGACAGCCTTACCCCTACCAAAGGTAGAGAGGCTGCTTCCAGGTTCTACCAAAGGTAGAAAAGGACCTCTAGCCTTGCTGGGCATGAGGATCGAACCCATGACCTCTGTCTCCAGAGGCAAGGGCTCCAACCACTGATCCAACCTAGTTGGTTAAAAAAAAATTGTTTTTTTTTTTAAATTGTAATATAGTGACTTTGCTAATCCGGTGTTGTTATGATTTTCAATTACAAGGGGGTGGAAATTCACAATTATGGGATCTCTTCATTTAAAACAGGTATGGGGAGGTATGTAAAGTTTATTAATGACTAGGAAGCTAATATATAATCTTTAGGTTAATCCATATAAGTGTTTGATCATTACATGATAACAGTTAGCTTAAAGGTTGTTCCAGTGATGATTGTCTTGTAATAGATAATTGGTTGGTTTGTATTTGAAACTTAATTAAATGACCCGTTTGGTATATATATGATAGAAGTTATTTATGATAGGACACACAATTTCAAGGAATCTAATGCAGATGGCCATGCGGATACAATGCAAACGGTACACATCAACGAAGGTATGCGTATTTTATATGCGGTAATCCATTTCAATTGGTGATGCAAAAGGTGTGTAATGAAAGGTGCTTATCATAATATGGTTATAATTATCAGATGAGCTTATTGACTTTAAAGAGGTTAGGAAAGGAAAAGCTAGAAAGCATCTTCATTGCTGGATGGGTTCAACAAATGCCCACAATGGTGATATCTATTACTTTATGCTATCATAATGTGACCATTTGTGTTGAAAGTTTTACGTTAATTGTTAAGACGATAACATGTCATTTGTTTACAGTTGTGGTAGATATGTATTTGTGTATGACTTTGTGGTCGTTATTACGCAACGTGTATGGGTTGTTTGTAACTTTGGTCTTATACTTGTTACAATATTTCAGCTATTTTTTTATATAAATGAATATGTTGGAATCTAGAAATCATACTCGAGATGATTACCAGAACATGAATTAGCAATTTGGCCACTGAAATAAAAGTTATTTTGTACTGATTACCAGTCTCCAGAATCGTACTGCAGAGACTAAATTAAGATATATTTCGAAACTAATTTTCAGTTTCCAAAAGTAGTAAAATAAGGACTGAAATGGTCTCTTTCTAGACTATTAACTAGTCTTTAAAGCCTCATTAGAAACTAATTTGAAACTAAATTTCAGTCTCTACAAGAAGCAAATTAAGGACTGAAACTACCTAGTTTTTGGGACTAATTTCAGTTTTTAAATCGGTTTTATCAGAGACTGATTAGGTAACAATTCGAAAGTAATTTTCAGTCTCCAAAAGTAACAAATTAAGAACTGAAATCGTCTGGATTTCGGGACTATTAATCAGTCTCTAAAGCTTTTTATCGGAGACTGATTTGATACGACTATCTATAAAACAACGAAAGGTATTAGGGACTATAAGCAATGTTTATGAACTAATTTTCAGTCTCTAAATCTAAATATTAGTGACTGAACTAGCAAAGTATTTACCACTGACTTTCAGTCACTAATAAAAATATCAGGGACTGAAATAAGATGGTACCAACCCTTAAGAATAAGGACTGGTTTTTATACTTTGGAGACTGATTTCTAGTGCTTCTTAGTTTAATACAACAAGGACTGATTATCAGTTGATAACCCTACTTTTCGTAACTAAGTTGTTGTAACTGATTAGTAACTAGCAAAATCAGTCTTTGTTAGACCATCGGTAACTGATCATGATGTATTAGAGACTGATTTTTCAGTCTCTGAAACCCTGTTTTTTTGTAGTGCCACCCAGCTTGGGTCTGCCATAGCCTCGTCAATCTTCTTTGGTTCAATTAAAGATAAGAAGGTGACGTTTAAGCATTGCTCACTGGTGGCTCTTCTAGTCTGAACCCCACTAGTTGGATTACCCACAATTTGTTCAATTGGGTGGGCTTTAGTCCATCTAGTGTATTGACTAGGCTGGTGAACTACAATATCAGTGCAAGTCACCTGGCGATCTTCTTCAGTTGCAACAGCTTCTGGAGAATGATCAGTCCAAACAACTTCTACATCCTCATCAGAGTCAATGAGGTCTCGATTAGCATCATGAAATTCCTCATTAGAAGGCATTTCATGAAGAACTGGAGAAGTAGGTGTTTGAACTGGTGCTGATATTGGAGTGGCACGTACATCTGATCCAATCACCAATTCTTGTGGTAAGTTTAAATTGATGGAGGGATAAAATGATGTGTCACTGGTGCTTTTCTTCTTCTTGACTGGTTCCAGTTTGTTGTAACTGGAAGCATCTTCTGGTGAAACAACTGACCGATGAACTTGGTCAGTTTCACCAAAGTTGATTGGAATGACTGGAGAAATATCAAGGCTTGGTCTCTTGTTGATTGCTTCAGTGGATTCATCGAATGTGACATGAATTGTCTCATGCACCTTTTGGAGTCTATAATTATAAACTCTAAAGGCCTTTCGAATATCTGAATAGCCTAAAAATACCCCTTCAATCAGCTTTTGCATCAAACTTTCCAAGCTGACTGGAATCGTTTAGTATATAAACTGGACAACCAAATACATGGAAATATCCAATATTTGGTTTACATTCCTGAGTACTTCATAGGCAGTCTTCTTATGTCTCTTGATGTAGACTGACCGGTTTTGGGTGTGACAAGCAGTTGCAACTGCCTCAGCCCAAAAACTGGTGGGAAGACCAGATTCATATAGCATACTTCTGGCGGCTTCTATCAGTGTCCGATTCTTTCTTTCAACAACTCCATTTTGCTCTGGAGAGTGAACTGATGAGAAGTTTTGAGAGATGCCAGTGTCATTGCAAAATGTTTCAAGTACTTTGTTTTGGAATTCAGTACCTTTATCACTTCGCAACTGACAAACTTTTCGAGTATACTTGAGCTCAATTCGTTTGATAAGAGAGATGATTTCAGCAGGAGCATCACTTTTGGATCTAATGAATACCACCCAGCAATATCTGGTGAATTCATCAACCACAACTAGAGTGTACTTCTTTCCAGCTCTAGTTTGAACATTCACTGGACCAAAGAGATCCATATGTAGCATGTGAAGAGGTTCAGTGATGCTAAAATTTTACCTAGTTTTAAAACTGGCTCTCTTCTGCTTACCCATCTCACACCCTGGACATGGCTTTTCCTTATTGAAGGAAATTTGAGGTATCCCATCAACCAGTTGTTTGCGAGACAACTTGTTAATGTTTTTGAAATTAAGGTGGGAGAACCTTTTATGCCATAGCCAGTTGGTGTCCTCATCAGCTTTGGTATAGAAACATTGCTCTTTTGGAGCTGGTTCCATATCCATGATGTACACATTTCCTTTTCTTGGTGCAATCATCCCCACTTTCCAATCCTTGTTAAATATGGTGCCTTGTGCAATATCGAACAATACTCTGAAGCCATCATCGCAAAGTTGGCTTACACTGATCAAGTTATGTTTCAAACCATTCACAAATGCAACTCTTTTGAATTCGACTTGTCCATTATTGAGCACACCATATCCTTCAGTCTTTCCAGATTGATTGTTACCAAATGTCACTGTCGGTCCATCTTGGACAGTGAACTCTTCCAGTAGGGGCTTACATCCGGTCATAGTCCGGCCAACAGCGCTGTCCAGATACCAGATATTCTTCTTTCGATCGCCCTACACACACACAAAAATCATTAGTTCTTTTTGTGAACCCATCTTTTCTTGATGGGTCCACTGGACTTCTCTAAAGAAGCCACAGTTGACAGTTTGTGGTGTTGAACTGGAGGCTACATCTGGAGCATTATCACCAGCTCCAGGTGCAGGAGTAAAAACAATTGGTATTTGATACTTACTCCCTTTAATTTTACCAGATTTTGTTCCAGAAGGAACATTCTTTTGTTTAGGTATTAAAGAGAGTGGATTAATATTTTGTTTGAAAACTGGAGGTGATAAACCTCCTTCCAGATTGTTAATCCGGGCAGTACAACTCTGAACCTGCCGAGACAAAAGTTGGAGTTGTCTTTCCAGATTAACCAAAATATTATTTTCTTCAGGCAGTTGAACCTTGGACCTTGGTTCAACTGGAGCTTTAATCTGTCGGGTCTTGGGCACCTTAGACTTTTGAGGTAAAGGCTTGTTACCAGTGGCCTTTTTGACTGGAGCTTTAGCCTGTTTGGCTCCAGTTTTAACCTCAATGGGGGTGGTCTCAAGTGTTTCAGTTTCAACAGCTTCAGGTTGATCATAAGGTGTTTCAACCTGGAGAGCTGGGGGCAATGCATGAAGATCTGGTATAAGAGCTGCCATCTCCAGATCTTCAGATTTCCATGCATTTTTCTGGGCATCGATAGTTCTTGAAAATGCATCATAGTTTTTGCCAGATGCTTTTACCCATGACTTGATAATCTTTTGTGCTTTTTCAAAATCAGAAAATATTTTTGATTATCAAGTTCTAAAGCCTCAATCTTTAAAACTGACTCCTTGAGAGCCAACTGGACACTTTGCAAATCATTTAGTTGTGGTTTATCATTGTTCAGTTCAATTAGGATAGTGTCAAGATATCTTTCACTATCAGCTCTTACAGTTTCCACAAATGCCAAATCACCACTTAATGATTCAGCCAGGTCCAGTTTAGTTCAGGGTCAACCTGGTTATCATAGTCACATACCTTTTTCAGTATGATGTCCACCCATCTTCCAGAGATGACATCTTCTTTCACCACATGCTGCTGTTGTTGATCTTCCAAGGCCATGAAACACATATCCCTTTCCTCTTCTTCATCATCAGATGAGTCATCAGAGTACTCCCATTTTCCCTCAGTTTGTGCCATTAAGCACTGATCCTTTTTCTTTTCCATGGACAGGAGGGCAATCTGGGCCTTAAGCTTCTTGTATAGCTTTGTAGCTATCATCAGGCCGATTGAAATTAGGGACAGAAGGGCCAGTTTGGTTGTTCAACTGACTAGATCTGCATTCCTTCATAAAATGACCTTTTCTTGCCACACTTATAGCATGTAAGATTGGTCTTATCCAGAGAGCTGGAGCTGGAAGCATTGTTGGGGCCATTAAATCTTTTGGATTTATGCTTAAACCTGTTAAAGGTTTTAGCAATCATGGCGACCAGATCATCATCGTCAGTTTCATTACAACCATCACTGTTTTCAGTGGTCAGTCCAGAGTTTAAGAAACTGTTCAACATCTCCTTCATCGAGTGTACCTGGACACTCTCAGCAGACATTAAAGCAGCACAAGGTCGCTCAGTTACACTAGCAACCTTGGGACTCTGGGCATGGTTCATGGCATCTTGCTCAGCCACAAGTCTTGCAGCATTATTATCTTCAGTGAATCTGAAGGCTCCATAGAGCGATGCAAGAGTTTGAGTGTGCAAGGTTTTACCTTGTCTCAAGACAAGAACCATGTTTTCCCATTTGGAAGGAAGAATATTGTAACACCCGACGTTTAAAAATATGGGTTTTCAAAAACTTTCACCTAACGGTGTCAAATTGCGGAAGAAAAGACTTTAAAAGTCAAAACCGATAAAACATTTCGGTTTCTGCGTTTTGTTGGTGTTACATGCCATATCAAACAATAGTTCATATGAAAACCCAACGGTTGCCCAACATAAAACAACCGTTCACACGACACTACATAAATTCGACATTAAGTACAAAATGTAACTAAATGTCTAAGAAAGAATCGTCTATGGGTAGCTAAGGCTCCTTCATTGCATCTACCCAAGCTCACAAGTCCTGCGTCACTAGTCCATCAAGCTAAACCTGAGGGAACAACCACATTAAAGAAACAAGTGTTAGCTATAAGAATAGCTAAGTAAGATCACACTTAATTTAAAAACATTTGTCCAATTAAAACATTTCTTCATTATTAGACAAGCTCATTAGGCACCACACACAACACACAAAACTGCATATCAACTTCATATCAAATAGGATATCATCCTAAATGTGCCTATCCTGCATTACTTCATTACACACGATTAACCACATAACTGCTTTCTACATTGACTGCTTTACTACGTTAACTGCTTTACTACATTAACTGCTTTACTACGTTAACTGCTTTACTACGTTATTAACTGCGTTAATGTGTAACATAAGTTACACCCGACTAGATGACAAACCCCACACGGTTGTACATTAAGCGTCGTTAAGGAATGGCAAGCCAGTCCAAGAGTAATCCGTATGTGGAGGTTGGTCAAACCCCTCGTATTACTCGCCCTGCATTATAAAGACCATGTTGCAAGGAGCCACCCAAGCAACAACTACGTCAACGCACTTAGCCGGGCCTAGGGCAAGTACGGGTTAAGCTTAACACTTTCCTGCATCAAAGTTTAACGAGCTCGATCCTGCATTATTTAGTTTAGGTGACTGCATTACCTAAACATTTACTACGTTTACTGCTTTTACGTTTGGGCCCTTAAACGTGCACGTGTCATGGCAACTTTAACAAGTCTAGTGAACTAGATGAGCAAGCCATTAATACATGCACACAATAACATAAACTACGTCATACTGCATTTCAAGATTCTACATGCTACTTCATATAAAAACACTACGTTACCCTTCTTACCACAACACATACTACTTTATACTTCATTTCATAACACATACTACATTATACTTCATTTCATAACACATGCTACATTATACTTCATTTCATAACACATACTACATTATACTTCATTTCTACATTTCCTGCATAATAAGAGACTTCGTAATACTTACATAAACTGCATAACAAGACACTACATTAAGCAATACTTCATTTCACTACATTAGGGACTGCATTTCAGGTCTCATGGTCAACTACATAACCCATAATACCTCCCGTGTAACCCGAGATACCCACATATATCATAAGTTACCGTTAAGGAAGTTATAAGTATGAAACCTTTGCTTGTTGAACCCTCAGCGTGACAAAAGTAGTGTATCTTACCTCGATACGGTTTAACAACAAGCTACAAGCACAATACAACGATGACTAGGTGTCTCCAATAACCTAGAACAAGTATAAGATCGAAATATAAGCTAAGTAACACATTTTGTGAAATCTGGCCATGTGGTGCGCCGCACCTCCCACATGGTGCGTCGCACCAATCCTCCAGGGAAATTCCTATCAACATAGGTGCGCCGCACCTATCCTTTGGTGCATCGCATATCGGCCCCCATCAAAACTTAAACTGGCCAGTGGTGCGCCGCACCTGGGGTGCAGACCAGCAACTCAATTTTAAAACTTGTTCTAAACGATTCTCATTCGATCTCAAACCCTTAGCCCGACCTGGAGACATAAAATTGACCTCTCTGACAACACTTTTGATGACTTTAATCATCAATCAACCCTTTACTCCTTTACAACCTAAATCAATCATTGAATCACCCAAATAACATGAAATCGGTAATCGTTTAATCAATTAACCCAACCCAAACCCTATGGCCTGGATTGAATACTCATATATGACTCATAAGATCAGATTTCAAAGAGGATATTACCTTTAATACATGTAGATCACAATGGGAATGCATAATACTTGATCAATCACTCCATAAACACACGCAAAGGGACTTTTCGGCTTGAAATTGATGGGAACTTGCTATGGGGTGATTAGGGTTTTCTTAGGAGGCACAAATCTGAAAATAAACTTCCTAATGACAGCCCCCATACTACAAATCCCGTTTTTTGACTTTGCACATATGTCAAAACTAGTCCCTAAGCTTCCAATATCCTTCATTATTGGTCACAAACTACTTTATTGACCATATACATCATTAATCTTCATTAAATGTCACTACATGGACATTAACCTTCATATTACACACATTTATACTACATTAACATTTAGGCTTACAAGCCTCACACATAACACACATTAACTACGTATAAGCATTAAATCTAAAATAGACTTAACGACACACACAATATTGACTTAACGGCATTAATCAACTAGTAAAGAAAAGTTGGGGATGTTACAATTACCTCCCCCTTAAGAGGATTCCGTCCCCGGAATCTCTTCATTATGGAACAACTCGGGATACTTTTCCTTCATTACTGCTTCAGTTTCCCACGATAAGCTTTCTCCATGATTATGCTTCCACTTTATCAACACAAGGTCAATCACTTTTCGGCATAACTTCTTTTGCTTTCTTCCAAGTATCGCTACCGGTTCGTCTACTATTCTCTTCATTGGGTCAATACTCACGTCTTTAATAGGAATCACACTTGACTCCTCAGCTAAACATTTCCTCAAGTAGGATACATGGAAGGTGTTGTGAATTCCATCCAATTCTGGAGGCAATTCCAACAGATAAGTTAGATCTTTTATGCGTTTCAACACTTTGAAAGGTCCAATAAATCTTGGACTCTACTTGCCCTTCTTTCCAAACCGGATAACTCCTTTCCATGGTGACTCTTTCAGCATCACTAAGTCACCTACACTAACTCCATTGGTCTCCTTTTTCTTATCTGCATAAGTTTTCTGCCTTTCTCTAGCCACACGTAAATCTTCTTTAGCCACATTGACTTTTTTTTTTTTTTTAGCCGTAACTTCATCAATTTCAGGACCGGTCAACTGCTTTTCACCGGGTTCCATCCAACAACTTGGAGTCCTACACTTTCTACCACACAACATTTAACGAACTCCCTACTTACATCATCTATATACAAGATGGCAAGCTTCACCACACACGCATACTCATGAGTGACGAGAAAAGAAGCATTTTTATCAGCTAGACTACACCACTCGTATCACATCATTGCCCCAAGGGGACATATACCACTTTGTCACATAATCCATAGTCGTCATATGAATACATTTCTGCTTCGAAATAACCGGTTGTTGCATCTCTTCAAATTGCACTCGGTGCTCGGATTTGACTTGTGTACAAGTCACACATTTTTGTACACACACTATCTCCTTCGTTATTTAGCCATCACAAATTGGACTTCAAATCAAGCACCCTTGTACTACTTGGATGAGTATCCTATCAAGACCTATGGTCTCTTCAACTTAGCATGTCCAACTCATTGAACTTCTTACATAGTCTTTTCTCTTTCACTTTACACTTCATTCGTTTCGGCATTTCCTTGATTCAATCTTTAAATCAAATCAGGTATCACCCCATTTTACATTCAGCAAAGACTATTCATTTGAAGGATAAGACCTTCCTGCCCGTATTAACATAGACTTTCCACTTAAACGTAACTTCATATCACATTTTGGCATATCGCACATAAACTTGTCACACGTATTAATATTAGCACATGCAGAGTATATACTCCTAATTATGCCTTTCAACGATACCTCATACTTATCCTCACGTCTTACATCTTTATCAACATACTCATACCACTTACATATTACGCACTAGCTTTACCACTAGCATGATTTCTCACGTCTTACGCACCAGCACTAAGGCTAGGACGATTTTCCCACATTTCACACTTTACTTTAACATTAGGTATGTATATAATACCTAACTAGTCCCACATCTACTTTAACGTTTAATCCCACTAACGTGCACAGCTCATAACAATTCCTACATGTATCTAGTGAACTAGATACTCCACTCCTAAGCCCCACACATTAAGTCATCACACAACAATCATTTCATGGCGGCATATTATAATCGACATACTCCATATACATATAACCACTTTACCTTAAACGTCATCATTTCATAGTAAGCCACTTCATCCTTCATACAATCCCACATAACCTCCCGCATAACTCGGAAACCCAACACACATAAGATAATCCAGTTAACAGGTTAATTAAAGAAAACTACTTTTGTTGTGGCTCTAACGTGATAAAATACAAGTATCTTCCTACACCTCGTATCATAATAGATTTTATCACATTACTGACGACATTCAAATGAGCATGTCACCACGGTTCACAAGTCTCCTTAAGTACCACTTTTGGTCATTTCGTTTTCGGATACAGAAATCTTACTTTTAAACGTATTGCTTCATGATGGTTCGTCTCACCTCTTCTGACTATGCTTCATTTCTACTACATTCTGTCTCAAAGAACATTACCTTGAGCTGATTTGCCGTAGTCAAGCACTCACCATAGCCTCACAACCACGGATTTAGCCATTAAATAAAACTTTGCTCCTTTCAACATAACATGTCAGCTGCTCATTTAACTTTTACTCACTTTTGACGAATTTAAAACTAAGCCTTTTCGCGTTGAAATTCGTAATCACACTCTCTACACAAATATGATGTCCTACATCATTCTTAGACTAGGCAATATTGTCATCACTAACATGACGACTGAGCGATCTAGAGAATACTCCAAACTTGATCCCTTAACTTCATTCACGAGGACTTTAGTTATCATAAAGCATTTTCAGAAACTCAATAGGGTCGTCATAATGAGCGTATGCATAACTTCATCGGAACTTTCATTATCAACAACGGGTAGCAACATTGTAAATCCATCTTATAAGATAAATAGATCCCACAATCGGAAACAATAACTTCTTCCTATAACGGAGAACCAAAATGGAAGATGCGTTTGCACGAAAGTAACACTAGACATACATCACTTGAAGGCTCTACCTCACGATCGCAACGAAACCGAGAACCTTAAAGAACGTCTCAAAACTACGAGTAGGCTCGACTTTAGAAGTATAATCTTTGCCTTGCATTAGTGGATCACTTCGAAATCAAATACTCTTGAAAGCTTTTACTTCATATGCTTTAGGAAGCTATAAATGTTCCCATCATTATACTTTTTACTCCTTTCTTAAGGGAAAACTCTTCATCTTAAGAAACAGTCATACATAAGATTCCGTACAAATACAGGATATCAACATCCCTTATACTTTCATGTAATAAGGAAGAATCTCCCCCGTAGGTACTCGTCTCAATTGTCACACATCGTCCCGTAACAAAATCAAAACTAAACGAGTCGTAATTCCCAAAATAATCCAAAGTATGCGCCACATCTTTCATCAAATTTCATCCTCTAATTGAATTCCATACGAACTCAAACCTTCAATCTTATTCCCAAGCACTACTTTCACATTTAGCAGCTCGAATAAAACCTCACATCATATCATAGTGCTCTTGGAATGGATGAGTTTCATGTTTAAGGGTTGAATTCACCATAGAATTGACTTCTTTACTTACCTCAACTTCGTCCTCCTTTACTGCATTCGTACGTATCTACTCTTCACATGGCTAAATGGGATACCATTCAATGATTCCACCATTGTCATCTTCACTTCATTTGGATCATTACAGACACAGTCTCACAAACACACACATGTCGTGATACATTTACAATTACGTTCGCGACCAGAATTGTAACTATATTCTTTCATACGTGTGCCCGGTAACCCTTCTGTGCATCACCTACTTATCACCCTTCAAATATCCAGCATTAACTCTACTTGTTAGGTTCAAGTCCATGTTCCCATGAACTATTAGACTCAACATCATTGTCCACCAATCACTTCACTCTTCACCGACTTTTAAACTTCATTTAACTTCATGTACTTCATAATCATCGTACACATTTAACCGGCTATAACTTTTCATTGATCTTCACACACTTCTACACACACGAGACATCAACGTCATTAAGGTTGTTATACGATGTTTATTTTCGACACTAAAAGGTTCACTACATAGAAACCTCTCCAACTTCATTACTTGCACACCGGTCAACACAAGTACGGCTATACAAACACGTTCGTGTCGTGATACGCTTGCAATTATGTTCCGGACCATAATTGTAATTGTATCCTTTCACTCGCATGTTCGTTACCGCATTTGTGTATCGCCTTCTCATCACCAACTACATTCACACAAACATCTTCACACATATGCATCTCACTTCTTTTACGATCCATGTCACGAACCCCATGGGTTGGACATTAATGGAATACCATTTCATCAATTTCTCCAACATTCCTTCATTTCCAACACTTCACACATAAACTACATCGCACACTTATCAAATTCAGTTGGAAAAATGGCACATCACCTCGTGGACCTTCTATCGTAGCAATAGGATAACTAGCGACGGAGGAGCGAGAAACGGATGAATAAAGGCTAAAACACATCTCCACATATCAATAAACACACATCAAATAGCCTTAATCCTACACTCTCACTCAATCCCAACCCGTCCTAGAGTACTTCATCTCAAAGCTAGGCATCCTACTTAAGCCTAACACGGTCTTCGTCGGTCTAAGTCCAAAATCCTACGGCATAAGTCGAATTTTGGTTCACTTAAACCAATTCTCTGATACCAACTTGTAACACCCGACGTTTAAAAATATGGGTTTTCAAAAAACTTTCACCTAACGGTGTCAAATTGCGGAAGAAAAGACTTTAAAAGTCAAAACCGATAAAACATTTCGGTTTCTGCGTTTTGTTGGTGTTACATGCCATATCAAACAATAGTTCATATGAAAACCCAATGGTTGCCCAACATAAAACAACCGTTCACACGACACTACATAAATTCGACATTAAGTACGAAATGTAACTAAATGTCTAAGAAAGAATCGTCTATGGGTAGCTAAGGCTCCTTCATTGCATCTACCCAAGCTCACAAGTCCTGCGTCACTAGTCCATCAAGCTAAACCTGAGGGAACAACCACATTAAAGAACAAGTGTTAGCTATAAGAATAGCTAAGTAAGATCACACTTAATTTAAAAACATTTGTCCAATTAAAACATTTCTTCATTATTAGACAAGCTCATTAGGCACCACACACAACACACAAAACTGCATATCAACTTCATATCAAATAGGATATCATCCTAAATGTGCCTATCCTGCATTACTTCATTACACACGATTAACCACATAACTGCTTTCTACATTGACTGCTTTACTACGTTTTAACTGCTTTACTACGTTTTAACTGCTTTACTACGTTAACTGCTTTACTACGTTATTAACTGCGTTAATGTGTAACATAAGTTACACCCGACTAGATGACAAACCCCACACGGTTGTACATTAAGCGTCGTTAAGGAATGGCAAGCCAGTCCAAGAGTAATCCGTATGTGGAGGTTGGTCAAACCCCTCGTATTACTCGCCCTGTATTATAAAGACCATGTTGCAAGGAGCCACCCAAGCAACAACTACGTCAACGCACTTAGCCAGGCTAGGGCAAGTACGGGTTAAGCTTAACACTTTCCTGCATCAAAGTTTAACGAGCTCGATCCTGCATTATTTAGTTTAGGTGACTGCATTACCTAAACATTTACTACGTTTACTGCTTTTACGTTTGGGCCCTTAAACGTGCACGTGTCATGGCAACTTTAACAAGTCTAGTGAACTAGATGAGCAAGCCATTAATACATGCACACAATAACATAAACTACGTCATACTGCATTTCAAGATTCTACATGCTACTTCATATAAAAACACTACGTTACCCTTCTTACCACAACACATACTACTTTATACTTCATTTCATAACACATGCTACATTATACTTCATTTCATAACACATGCTACATTATACTTCATTTCATAACACATACTACATTATACTTCATTTCATAACACATGCTACATTATACTTCATTTCATAACACATGCTACATTATACTTCATTTCATAACACATGCTACATTATACTTCATTTCATAACACATGCTACATTATACTTCATTTCACTACATTAGGGACTGCATTTCAGGTCTCATGGTCAACTACATAACCCATAATACCTCCCGTGTAACCCGAGATACCCACATATATCATAAGTTACCGTTAAGGAAGTTATAAGTATGAAACCTTTGCTTGTTGAACCCTCAGCGTGACAAAAGTAGTGTATCTTACCTCGATACGGTTAACAACAAGCTACAAGCACAATACAACGATGACTAGGTGTCTCCAATAACCTAGAACAAGTATAAGATCGAAATATAAGCTAAATAACACATTTTGTGAAATCTGGCCATGTGGTGCGCCGCACCTCCCACATGGTGCGTCGCACCAATCCTCTAGGGAAATTCCTATCAACATAGGTGCGCCGCACCTATCCTTTGGTGCGTCGCATATCGGCCCCCATCAAAACTTAAACTGGCCAGTGGTGCGCCGCACCTGGGGTGCAGACCAGCAACTCAATTTTAAAACTTGTTCTAAACGATTCTCATTCGATCTCAAACCCTTAGCCCGACTTGGAGACATAAAATTGACCTCTCTGACAACACTTTTGATGACTTTAATCATCAATCAACCCTTTAATCCTTTACAACCTAAATCAATCATTGAATCACCCAAATAACATGAAATCGGTAATCGTTTAATCAATTAACCCAACCCAAACCCTATGGCCTGGATTGAATACTCATCTATGACTCATAAGATCAGATTTCAAAGAGGATATTACCTTTAATACATGTAGATCACAATGGGAATGCATAATACTTGATCAATCACTCCATAAACACACGCAAAGGGACTTTTCGGCTTGAAATTGATGGGAACTTGCTATGGGGTGATTAGGGTTTTCTTAGGAGGCACAAATCTGAAAATAAACTTCCTAATGACAGCCCCCATACTACAAATCCCGTTTTTGACTTTGCACATATGTCAAAACTAGTCCCTAAGCTTCCAATATCCTTCATTATTGGTCACAAACTACTTTATTGACCATATACATCATTAATCTTCATTAAATGTCACTACATGGACATTAACCTTCATATTACACACATTTATACTACATTAACATTTAGGCTTACAAGCCTCACACATAACACACATTAACTACGTATAAGCATTAAATCTAAAATAGGCTTAACGACACACACAATATTGACTTAACGGCATTAGTCAACTAGTAAAGAAAAGTTTGGGATGTTACAAATATCACAAAACTTCTCAAGAAGAATATCCTTATCCTTCTCTACACCCAATCCTCTCAACTGATTGATGAGGCTAGAAAATCTGGTGTATGTACCAGTTAGACTTTCATTGGGCAAGGCAAAGAAGGATTCATACTTCTTGTTCAAGGCAACTTTTCTGGTGACAATAGTGTCATCACCTCCTTCAAATTGAATCACTAATTCATCCCACATAGACTTGGCACTGGGAAACAACACAAGTGTTGGAATTAGGTCTTCAGGAACAGCCCCAAGGATCATGTTTTTCAGTCTGGTGTCCAAGTCCACCAGTCTGCGATCCTCATCAGACCAATGGTCTTCTGGCTTTTCCCTTGAACCTCTTCTTCCAGTTGGATCTAGAAGAGGACTAACCCCAAGGGACATAGGTATATATGGTCCATCCTTAAGGATTTTCAACATATACCTTTCAATCCCACCAAAATGCAAAAGCATTCTAGCCTTCCATGTACCGAATGTCTCACTGTTTCCATCAAATTTTGGAATAGGAGTGTTAGAGTAGTGTACATGGACATGGTTTGGGGCAGTAGGAGGAGGAGGGTTGGTGTTAACATTTTGAAAAGGTTGTGCGTTATTATTTAAAGGGTTTTCACCTGAACCAGAACCATCTCCACCTTCAGTAGTGTTCATCTTAGCAGATCTAGGCAAGTTTATTAGCCTTCTGCTCTGATACCACTTGTAAGTCCCAACTCATTAGATGGTACTACTGAAGACACCTCTATGTCGATGGTGGAGTTACTTTGCAATATATGCACTGAATTGGAGACGACCAGTTGCAGTGTGTATATACCAAGTTCTAGATAGATTACTTATATAAAAGACAATAAGTAAAGAACAATGCAATAATACAAATAACTTGTAAGATAACTTGATGAGACAATATGTATTTTTCAATGTGTAATTTATTTATTGATATTAAACAAATTACAAGGTTGATGCGGAACCAAGATAATACACGAATGTAAATATCCTAACAACCTATGAAATACAATTGATCTACACTCGGAATTTCTCAAGACAATCGAAACACTTAAAGTTGTGAAATGTTCCTTTTAGCGATTGAGAGAATATTGCACAAGTTCACCAAGAATATTGCAGGTTTGCAAAGTGTGAAGTATTTAACTTGTGAGCTCGAATACTTGAATTCTTGGTTGTGCAATGACTTGTATTTATAGGCAAAGTTAACATTGGGATGTTAACTTTAGCCGTACAAATGTGGTTGGGAGCATTTAAGGAATAGCATTTAATTCCTTAAAAGCAGTGTAAAGTCGCATGTTAAAGTGACTTTACATAACCACCTTTATGTACATTTTAATACTTAAATAATAAGATAAGGCTTATTATCCGGGTAAAGGTACATAAAGTATACAAGTCAATTCCTTGTAATCAGTGTAAAGCTTTGTAAGGGCTTTCCACTGATGGTCTCCAGTTTGTAACTGACTAGAATGCCAACTGGGCTTCGCTGCCATTGCCATTCTCTATCTTCCATTTGTTGTCTTCGACTTCAACTGGAATGCTTCTTCAACTTGGTCAGTTCTCAACTGGAGGAAGTCTTCAGTTGCGTTATCTGTACGGTGCAACTGGACTTCAATATATTTCTCGACAAATCATCTTGGTCACCAGTTTCACTAGTCTCCAGATGCAACTGGCGACTGGCAAGTGTGAACTGGTGACTGGCCAGTTCCAGGTGAACTGGTCCTAACAATAAGAGAAGAGGAGAAGATATTTTGTTCAATGAGAGGATAAGGGAAGAAAATGGGTCAAATGGGCTGATGGGTCGCGGGTATGGGTCGACCCGTTTCCATTTACAAGTTAATTTACACATCGTCTTACATTCAATCCCCAATTAAATCATGAAATCGACCCTACAAACATACCACATAGTCATATAATCACAAAATGAACCCAAATATTTCATTAACTTAAATTGTTAGTCAAATTACACATAAAGTCAACGGGTCAAAACTCACGGATGTTACAAATCAATCAGCTATCACAAAGATGAGAAACTCTACAATCTGAATCACAAAATGTAATATCATAGACCCTGTCTCAAATAGCATAATCTAACTCCATCTTGTATCTCCACAACTCTACTAATCACCTGAAGTCTTTCTTATCAGATCTCCCCTTCAGTTATATAAACCGCCAATCACATAAAGATCTTAGTCTTAAGCAATGTAACTTATGAATTTCTTGACTATCATCCCTACATTATGGAATATAGATAGGTTCAATCTTCAAGTACTCAATCAACAAATAACCAGCTTCATTATTTCAATACTTCAACAAAGTTTCAACTATGTCTCGGATCTTCACAATTCTATCAATCACTCGAAGTCTTTTCTATATGAGATCTCGCTAAGGTACAATCTGCATGTACTTCAACCACAATTAATCAACTTCATTGCTCCAATATTTCAACAAAAGCTTCCATAACTGCTATATTAAAGATCATAATATGATCTACATTACTCGAGCATTTTGAAAATGTAGACACCTTCAATTGTTACTCGAAACAGAATAACACTTTGATTTCTAATATAACTCGAGTATTTTCAGAATTTTGCTCAGAAATCCGAAAGAATACTTTAAATTTTTATCCCCCCCTAAATTGAAAGTGCGTTCGGACCGATTAAATCACGACCAATTAGACTATAAATGTGCGGAATCCATTCATAATCTACTTTGAGGTTTCTTGCTTAAATCAAGACATATAATCACGAATTGAATGAAGAATAAGAGATAAGAACAGATGTAAAACTCGTGTATTTCATTAATCATATGAATATTACACCAAATCAGTATACATCTGACTGGCACGGGGTATAGATCTCTACCCCGTGCACGTTGGACGAAATCTGTTGCAACTCAAATCATCTAACGAAAACTATAACCTAATTGTTATATTTATAGGCTGAATTGTGGGCTGGGCTTCAACAATTTCGTGGGCCTTGAACTCCTTCGCACGAACTAGTAACTTCGTGCTGACATCATCACGAGGTGATGATGATGTCATCACGACCTTGTTGACGCCTTTTCTTCATAAGGATCAGCCCTTGGAATTGCATTGCGACGGACAATAAGTCATGCACGAAACGTGCATCTACAGACTCCCCCTTTTCCGTTGCAATCAATTCTAGATAAACTCCGATAATCAATAGCTATCGAAAAACCTGAATCCACTGGCTCTCCCTTAACATATGAATCACAAAATGTAATATCATAGACCCTGTCTCAAATAGCATCATCTAACTCCATCTTGTATCTCCACAACTCTACTAATCACCTGAAGTCTTTCTTATCAGATCTCCCCTTCAGTTATATAAACCGCCAATCACATAAAGATCTTAGTCTTAAGCAATGTAACTTATGAATTTCTTGACTATCATCCCTACATTATGGAATATAGATAGGTTCAATCTTCAAGTACTCAATCAACAAATAACCAGCTTCATTATTTCAATACTTCAACAAAGTTTCAACTATGTCTCGGATCTTCACAATTCTATCAATCACTCGAAGTCTTTTCTATATGAGATCTCGCTAAGGTACAATCTGCATGTACTTCAACCACAAGTAATCAACTTCATTGCTCCAATATTTCGACAAAAGCTTCCATAACTGCTATATTAAAGATCATAATATGATCTACATTACTCGAGCATTTTGAAAATGTAGACACCTTCAATTGTTACTCGAAACAGAATAACACTTTGATTTCTAATATAACTCGAGTATTTTCAGAATTTTGCTCAGAAATCCGAAAGAATACTTTAAATTTTTATCCCCCCTATTTCTCTGCAAAAATTCCGAAATGCAGCCGATTTTAGGTTATAAATATCTCTTATTCTTGAGGTTCTCCAAAATGCTTAGATAGGGTACAATATTACTACCCTTCTTGTGTGCTTCAATGATATGTATGCACACAACTTGGAACCTCTTTACTCGATCTGTTTCTTGTTATAAGCTTGAAACAAGGAAGTAAACATCTTCGTGATAATGCAAGCACAGGGGACAAATCTCTATGTGATGACATAAGCACGAACTTGTCTCAGATCGATATATCATCTTCAGCATGACATCAGTGCGAAGTAAAGAATACTTTGGCATGACGTAGGCACGAACTTGATAGAAAATAAGTGATTATCTTCGTGGTGATGTCAGCACGAGGTAAAGTCCTCTTCGTGGTGACGTATACACGAACTTAATCAGTAATTCGTGATAACTTGTCCATGAACTCGTGGTGATGTCACTGTGAACTTGATCCACTTCGTGCTGACGTAAGCACAAAGTCAAACGAAATAATCATGCGAATAATAGCCAGTTCGTGCTGATGTAAGCACGAGGCAAAACTCTCTTCGTGATGACGTAAGCACGAAGTCACACGAATTTCTTCATCTTCACGAATTGACACACGAATTCAACAGAAAAACCTCAATTCAGATCGCGATTGAAGACTAAATCGTCTCCCCCGCTCTGATACCAATTGAAAGTGCGGTTAGGACCGATCAAATCATGACCAATTAAACTATAAATGTGCGGAATCCATTCATAATCTACTTTGAGGTTTCTTGCTTAAATCAAGACATATAATCACGAATTGAATGAAGAATAAGAGATAAGAACAGATGTAAAACTCGTGTATTTCATTAATCATATGAATATTACACCAAATCAGTATACATCTGACTGGCACGGGGTATAGATCTCTACCCCGTGCACGTTGGACGAAATATGTTGCAACTCAAATCATCTAACGAAAACTATAACCTAATTGTTATATTTATAGGCTGAATTGTGGGCTGGGCTTCAACAATTTCGTGGGCCTTGAACTCCTTCGCACGAACTAGTAACTTCATGCTGACGTCATCACGAGGTGATGATGACATCTTCACGACCTTATTGACGCCTTTTCTTCATAACGATCAGCCCTTGGAATTGCATTGCGTCAGACAATAAGTCATGCACGAAACGTGCATCTACAATAAGCCTCAATCTAGTCCACCTCCCTACGAACCATATGTCCCACAAACTTGAGTTTCTCCATGAATGAATGTGCATACTCCGTTATAGCACCGGGCTTGGCAGTCAACGCCCTAAAATCCTTCTCCATCAGCCTCAACTCTCGAGTTCCAACATACTCTTCCAGGAACTTCTCCTTAAAAGTACCCTAAGGCATCACCGCTAGTACCTCGGGAGCTATTGACACTGTGGTAGCCCTCCACCAATTACGGGCATTCTTCTTCTGCATACGAGTTGCACACAAAACCTTCATGTCATCAGGACAATAACATGAAGCAAAGACCACCTCAATATCTTCTATCCACTACATAGCACCAACTGCATTCTGAGTACCATCAAAGTCTTTAGCTCCACATTTCTAAAAGCTCTCATACTTAAAATTGGTGGTACGAGGAGCAACCACCACATGAGGCTCCACCACATTTCCCCCACCATTCACACCTGCAACAACATTCTCATGAGCAACTTATGACCTCACATTAGATGGCTCAGCGTCATTAGAGGGATTAAAATAGTTCCCTTCCGTGTGCTCCTCCCTACGCAAGTTAGCTTCCCTTTCAACATCTCTTTCGGCCCTTACTCGAGCCAACTCTTCTTCAGTCCTGCTTAAACGAGCTCGAATAGCCCTCAGTTCTTCCAACATTTCTGCTTGAGTTGGAATCTGCTCAATTACCGGGTTAGCCCTATCAATCTCAGATCTAGTCGGCCTTGCACCCAGATTCAGCCTTCGTGGAGGCACTTGATTATTCACATTTTCAGCTACATTCTGGTTAGCAGGAGCATTACTAGCGGTAGCTCCATCACGAAAACTATTGGTACGGGTGTTAACCATGTTGTCTACAATGCAATGACAACAATTAGCAAGAATTAAAGTGAGAACCAAAAGATTAAGGCTACACAACATCTACATAAACTGCATATAAACACAAATAAGCCTCAACCTACACTCTCACTCAATCCCAACCCGTCCTAAAGTACTTCATCTCGAAGCTAGACACACCTACATTAGCCTAACTTGTCACCTCCCTTCGTTTGAAAATACGGGTTTCCAAAAATTTTCGCCTAACGGTGTTAAAATAAAGCGGAAAAAACATTAAAAGTCCAAACCAATTAAAATATGTTTGGTTTACTTTATTCAATGGTGTTACTAATCGCATCATCATAACAAGTTTAATAGAAACCCATCGGCTGCCCAACACAAAACAACCGACTACATAACATGCAAACTTCATTAAAGACAAACATAAATAATTGTTTATAAAAGTTCAGCATCTACGGGTAGCTAAGGACGTCATCAAGCTTACTACCCATTCCTCACTCTTCTTCATCAACAACCTCAGCTATGCTAAACCTGAGGGAGCAACACATTTCAAAAGACAAGTGTTAGCTAACGAATTAGCTAAGTAAGATAACACTCAGGTTATAAAACATTTGTCCATTTCAAACATTATGGATTTAAATACTTCATTAAGGCACAACACACATCAAACACACAATCACAACAATACTTCATATTAGGATGAACCACCCTAAAAGTGCCTATCCTGCTTTACTTCATTACACACATATAACCACATAACTGCTTTCTACATAAACTGCTTTACTACGTTTTAACTGCTTTATTACATTTTAACTGCGTCAATGTGCAGCATAAGTTACACCCGACTAGATGACAACCACTCAGTTGAACATCAAACGTCGTTAAGGAATGGCAAGCCAATCCCCGAGTAATCCGTATGTACAAGACAAATGAGGGCGGGTCAGACCCCTCGTATTACTCAAACTGCATCAAAATGACCATGTTGCAAGGAGCCACCCAAGCAACCTACATCAACGCACTTAGCCGGGCTTGGGCAAGTACGGGTTAAGCTTAACACTTTCCTGCATCAAATTTTAACGAGCTCGACACTGCATTATTTAGTTTAGGTGACTGCATTACCTAAACAATTACTACGTTTACTGCTTTTACGTTTTGGGCCCTTAAACGTGCACGTGTCATGGCAACTTAACAAGTCTAGTGAACTAGATCAGCAAGCCATACAAACATGCACAACATCAATCAGCAACAACATATACTGCATCAAAACATCACAAGATACTGCATATCGCTTCATAACATAACACTACATTATACGTCATTTCATAGCATACACTACATTATACTTCATTTCATAACATGCACTACATTTCATATCATTTGGGACTGCATTTCAGGTCTCAAAGGTCAACTACATAACCCATATCACCTCCCGCGTACCCCCATATACCCATAAACAACATAAGTTACCAATTGGGAATTTATATTTATGAAACCATCGTTTGTTGAACCCTCAGCGTGACAAAGTAGTGTATCTTACCTCGAAGAAACGCACGACAATGGATAACTACGTTACCGTGCAAAGCAATGAACCTCGTCTACCTATAATTAGTAAACGACCATTAGACAACCTAATACTCACGTTACTTGAGGTCATATCTCAGGCCTACACACCTACAAACATGACTCACGATGACGACATACGCATTGGAGGTTCAAAAGTTACTTCATTTAAAACTTAGACACTGTTGTGCCGCAACATACATCATTGCGCCGCAACTTAACTCTTCTGCATTTCAGTTGCGCCGCAACTAACCCGTTGCGCCGCAACTCAAACCTCCAGTTGCGCCGCAACGTACTATGTTGCGCCGCAACTTATCCTTTCTGTAATCTAGTTGCGCTGCAACTAGCCCCGTTTCTGCACTTCTTCGATCGATTAACCCCAAACCAAACCAAAACGACTCCAAATCAATTACATGACTTTAATACATCAAAATCCTTCTTTTTAGACCATCAAAATGCAATAAACTTCTTTATTAAACCACACATGATTTGCATCATTAAAACAAACGTTATTTCGACATCAATTGATCCTCCAATGACCTAAATCCACTTTCTAATGATTCATACAATTGAAAAGACATAAAATCTAAATCACTATACCTTTTCCACCTGTAGATCACAATGAGGATGCAAAAGACTTGATCAAGCACTCCTAAATCACACGTTTAAAGGATTTTCGACTTAAAATTTTGATAGGGGATCAAAGGGGTGGCTAGGGCTTGGGAGAGAAGTTGTTTAATCAACAAATGATGATCTAATGACTCCCTCTAAGACCCTAAACCCGTTTTTGACTTTCACACCATGTCAAAACTGGTCCCTAAGCTTCATAAAGTCACATTAATAGCCCAAAACACCTCTATGGACTATATACAACTCATTAAACACTTCGAACACCTCAAAAAGGCATTTAACTACATCTTAACCACATTACTACGTCAATCAATAAGACATGTAAGTCTTACACACATAACACATTAACTACATATAAGCACAAAATCCATCAAGGACTTAACTACACGTTATGTTGACTTAACGACTTAAGTCAACCGTTAAATAAAAAGATTGGAATGTTACAATTATCTTCCCCTTAAAAGGATTCCATCCCCGGAATCTCATCAGAAATGAACAACTCTGGATACTTCTCTTTCATCACGGACTCGGTTTCCCAAGCGAGACTTTCACCATGGTTGTGCTTCCACTTGATCAACACAAGATCAATCACTTTTCCTGCGTAGCTTCTTTTGCTTCCTTCCAAGTATAGCTATAGGCTCCTCAATCATTCTTTTACTTGGATCAATGCTCACATCCTCAATAGGAATCACACTAGACTCCTCGGCTAAACATTTCCTCAAATAGGATACATGAAATGTGTTGTGAATTCCTTCCAATTCTGGAGGCGATTCCAACTGATACGCCACATCTTTGATACGCTTCAGAACTTTAAATGGTCCAATAAACCTTGGACTCAACTTACCTTTCTTTCCAAAGCGAATGACCCCTTTCCATGGGGATACTTTCAGCATCACCATGTCACCAACTTCAAACTCAACCGACCTTCTTTTCTTATCGGCATAAGTTTTCTGTCTTTCTCTTGCCACACGTAAAGCTTCTTTAGCAATATTAACTTTCTCAGCTGAGATCTCTACAATTTCAGGACCTGTAATTTGCTTTTCACCGGGCTCCATCCAACAACTTGGAGTCCTACATCCTTCTACCATAAAGCATTTCAAATGGCGGCATTCCAATGCTTGCATGATAGCTATTATTATAAGCAAACTCAATTAACTTCAAATGATTATCCCATGCTCCACCATACTCCAAAACACAAGCCCTTAACATATCCTCCAATGTTTGTATCGTCCTTTCACTTTGCCCATCGGTTTGAGGATGATAGGTTGTGCTCAAGTTCACTCTCGTACCAAGGGCTTTCTGAAGACCCTTCCAAAAACTAGATACAAATCTCGTGTCTCGATCTGAAATAATAGATAAAGGAACACCATGCTTTGAGACAACTTCATCTATGTACATCTTTGCCATCTTGGTCAATGGCACATCTTGGCGTGTTGCTAAGAAATGAGCACTCTTCGTCAACCTATCCACAATAACCCAAACCATATCATTACCCTTTTGGGACAAAATCCATAGTTATATGATCCTATTTCCATTCGGGAATCTCCAATTGATGCAACATTCCATATGGCTTTTTGTGATCTGCTTTAACCCGTGCACAAGTCAAGTATCTTTCCACAAAATGTGCTACTTCTCCTTTAATGTTCGTCCACCAATAGATGGGCTTCAAATCTGCATACATCTTTGTAGCACCGGGATGAACTGAATATCTAGATCTATCTTCAAGAATCAACTCACGATTACCATCTAGCAATGGCACCCAAATTCGACCCTTATAGTGCTAATAGGGGTATGGTCATGGCGGATCTAGTGAAACAAGAAAGGCGGGTAGGTTTGACCCCAATAGTGCTAATAGGGGTATGGTCATGGCGGCGGTGGAGCCGGCGAGGAAAACTTACTTGGGACCTCACCCCTTTTGTGCAAAGTGTAATCGTCATCACTCTCCCACTATCCAATGTGGGACTTGCTTTAATTGTAATCGACCCGAGCACGAGGCTAAGAATTGCAGAGCACCGAAAGCGGCACCATTGAATGTAGCACCTGTAACACCCTTCGTTTGAAAATACGGGTTTCCAAAAATTTTCGCCTAACGGCGTTAAAATAAAGCGGAAAAAACATTAAAAGTCCAAACCAATTAAAATCTATTTGGTTTACTTTATTCAATGGTGTTACTAATCGCATCATCAAAACGAGTTTAATAGAAACCCGTCGGCTGCCCAACACAAAACAACCGACTAGATAACATGCAAACTTCATTAAAGACAAACATAAACAATTGTCTATAAAAGTTCAGCATCTACGAGTAGCGAAGGACTTCAACAAGCTTATTACCCATTCCTCACTCTTCTTCATCAACAACCTCAGCTATGCTAAACCTGAGGGAGCAACACATTTCAAAAGACAAGTGTTAGCTAACGAATTAGCTAAGTAAGATAACACTCAAGTTATAAAACATTTGTCATTTCAAACATTATGGATTTAAATACTTCATTAAGGCACAACACACATCAAACACACAATCACAACAATACTTCATATTAGGATGAACCACCCTAAAAGTGCCTATCCTGCTTTACTTCATTACACACATATAACCATATAACTGCTTTCTACATTAACTGCTTTACTATTTTAACTGCTTTACTACATTTTAACTGCGTCAATGTGCAACATAAGTTACACCCGACTAGATGACAACCATTCAGTTGAACATCAAACGTCGTTAAGGAATGGCAAGCCAATCCCTGAGTAATCCGTATGTACAAGACAAATGAGGGCGGGTCAGACCCCTCGTATTACTCAAACTGCATCAAAATGACCATGTTGCAAGGAGCCACCCAAGCAACCTACATCAACGCACTTAGCCGGGCTAGGGCAAGTACGGGTTAAGCTTAACACTTTCCTGCATCAAAGTTTAACGAGCTCGATACTGCATTATTTAGTTTAGGTGACTGCATTACCTAAACATTTTACGTTTACTGCTTTTACGTTTTGGGCCCTTAAACGTGCACGTGTCATGGCAACTTAACAAGTCTAGTGAACTAGATGAGCAAGCCATACAAACATGCACAACATCAATCAACAACAACATATACTGCATCAAAACATCACAAGATACTGCATATCGCTTCATAACATAACACTACATTATACGTCATTTCATAGCATACACTACATTATACTTCATTTCATAACATGCACTACATTTCATATCATTTGGGACTGCATTTCAGGTCTCCATATCACCTCCCGCGTACCCCCATATACCCATAAACAACATAAGTTACCAATTGGGAATTTATATTTATGAAACCATCGTTTGTTGAACCCTCAGCGTGACAAAGTAGTGTATCTTACCTCGAAGAAACGCACGACAATGGATAACTACGTTACCGTGCAAAGCAATGAACCTCGTCTACCTATAATTAGTAAACGACCATTAGACAACCTAATACTCACGTTACTTGAGGTCATATCTCAGGCCTACACACCTACAAACATGACTCACGACGACGACATACGCATTGGAGGTTCAAAAGTTACTTCATTTAAAACTTAGACACTGTTGTGCCGCAACATACATCATTGCGCCGCAACTTAACTCTTCTGCATTTCAGTTGCGCCGCAACTAACCCGTTGCGCCGCAACTCAAACCTCCAGTTGCGCCGCAACGTACTATGTTGCGCCGCAACTTATCCTTTCTGTAATCTAGTTGCGCTGCAACTAGCCCCGTTTTTGCACTTCTTCGATCGTATGAACCCCAAACCAAACCAAAACGGCTCTAAATCAATTACATGACTTTAATGCATCAAAATCCTTCATTTTAGACCATCAAAACGCAATAAACTTCTTTATTAAACCACACATGATTTGCATCATTAAAATAAACGTTATTTCGACATTGTTGGTGCAGTTTCTGTGCACCTATTATTGTCCGCTGCAATGCAATTCAGGAGATGGGCTATAGGAGTTTCACCTGTACTACATTGCATATTTGTGTATGAGACATTGTGTATGAGACTTTATCTATACTACATTGTGTATGTTTCGTATATATGTTTCGTATGTCTAGGGTTTCTAGTTAATGGTTTTAGACTAGTCAGAAAGCTATTCACGGATCGGGGTAGAGATCTATGCCCCGTGTCCACCATGTAATTCATTATCAAGAGTCGTCTTTTTGATTGTAATCCGTAATCATTAAGATGTATTGTAAACGGATTCGTTATTGTAATCATTCGACTAATGATAAAGGAATTATTATTGTTTATCTCATGTTCTTATCATATATATGTGTGTGATTTTGTTATAGTCTCAAGATCGAATCTAGATAGATTTCGCACATCTAGATTCGTACAGATCTCGATGTTCAAGGGTCATCGGGACCTTACAGTGGTATCAGAGCAAGGGGGAGACTCGTTTCTCAATGTTCGAGATCTGAAAAATGTGAATTCATGGATCTCTTGTTGGTTCAGATTAGAGCTTTTTGTTTTACAAGCAATTGCTGAAATCTGCTGATCTATGATTTCTGTGAATATAAGGTTGCCCAGATTCAAGTTTCAATTAGATTAGGGTTGGAACGAATTAGGGTTTTTAGAGGCTGCTTGATTTGATTACTTTGGGAAGATGAGGATCTGTTTTGCGATGGATACATGAAGCTTGCTTATGCGTGATTGAACTTTGACTAGCTTATGCGTGATTATCCTTGAGCAGGTATGTGTGAGTATCCATTGAATGCTATATACGTGATTGATCACCTGATACTACATTAACCTCTCCTATAAGAGATTAGACTTTCTTCTACAAGACAATAACCTATAAGATATTAGACATTATATCCTATAAGACATTGCTCGATCCTGATTCTATACGGCCTCACTGTTTTTCTATAAGACATTATCCTGTAAGACATTACCTTTAAACCTTCCTATAAGACATTACCTTTAAACCCTCCATAAGACATTATCCATCCTGCTTTTATACGTCCTTATCATACACTACCTATGCTACCCATCCTATAAGACCTTGTTCCTATACAACCTTAATTTCCCTACACGATCATATACAATCTTTTTCCTATACTACCTTATCATATTCTACATTCACACATGGGTTTCAAGATTGAACGAAGTTAACCTAAGTGATTGTAAGTTCAAATGAACTTATTAATGAGATAGGTTTTATTTATGGACCCGTTTTAAGGAGATGTTGAAGTAAAGAATGGGAGATACTGAAATCAAAGACGGATAATAATGGGCTACTGTTTAGAGTTTTCAGAGAAAAGAGGGAGATAATAACTTTCAGGTTTACCTCCAGGTTTCTAAGCAAAACTCCTTTTTACTCGAGAGACAAACCAAGATCAGACTGTAGATGATGGTGTGCTTAATTTATAGAATGCTCGAGTAATGAAGATCATAGTGTTTTTTGATTTGATTGATATTATTCAACAGATGATATATCGATCTGAAACAAGTTCGTGCTCATGTTATCACGTAGAGGTTTGTCCCCCGTGCTTGCATCATCACGAAGATGTCTATTTTCTTGTTATAAGTTCGTGCTTATGTTATCACGTAGAGGTTTGTCCCCCGTGCTTGCATCATCACAAGCTTATATTTTCATTTATGGAAGATAACAAGAAACAGATCGAGTAAAGAGGTTCCAAGCTGTGTGCATACACTTTCATATCCATTGAAGCACACGAGACATGGTCTATGGTATTACATTTGTGATTCAGGTTGTAGGGTTTCTTATCTTTGTGAGAGCTGATTGATTTGATGCTGATTGTTGGAAATTCAACTTCTCTATTATATGCCGGTTAAGCAAGACGTGATTAATTTCTCGGGCAATGATCCAAGGGTGGAAGATTGCATATGTTTAATTCAGAGGTGGTTACTGTTGAGGGGGAGAACTACGATGAGATGTATTGGGTTAGTTAGTTGTCATAAAGATACAGAGATTTTGCAGTTTGAAGATCAGGATGCAGTGTCAGAAGATCGAGTTTCAACATAGAAGACCCGATATCATTAGTTAAGGGGGAGTCTGTTGATGCAGTTTTTTGATAACTAATGTATATCGGAGTTCAACAGAATCGATTACACCGGAAAAGGGGGAGTCTGTTGGTGCAGTTTCTGTGCACCTATTATTGTCCGTTGCGATGCAATTCAGGAGATGGGCTATAGGAGTTTCACTTGTACTACATTACATATTAGTGTATGAGACATTGTGTATGAGACATTATCTATACTACATTGTGTATGAGATGATGTCTATACTACATTAATCTCTATGAGATGATGTCTATACTACATTAAAGATGATGTCTATACTACATTAATCTGTATGTGATGATATCTATACTACACTAATCTCTATGAGATGATAGTGTAGTATACGTCCTGGAAGCCCATGTCCAGCCCATATATTATGTGTCAGTTATATATATGTTTTATAGGTCTAGGGTTTCAGTTAATGGTTTTAGACTAGGTAGAAGCTATTCACGGATCGGGGTAGAGATCTATGCCCCGTCCCACCATGATGTATACTCATTTGGTGTTTGTAATCTTGCCGAATAATGAGTTTTACATCTCTGTTTCTATCTCCTGTTCATATCTATTGGTTTTTATTTGTGTGTGAATGATTATAGCCTCAAGAACGGATTTAGATGGATTCCGCACATCTAGATTCGTACAGATCTTGATGTTAAAGGGTCAACGGGACCTAACAGTGGTATCAGAGCGAGGGAGGCTTTATATCTCAAGATTCGAGATCTGTCCTATGCGAATTGTTAAGGTAAGTTTCAATCAGATAGGGTTTTCGTGTTACTCGCATTTGCTGGTGATGATGAAGATAGAATCTCTTATATTCGCATCAGGAGGCTTACCCAGATTCTGTTTTTGATTCGCTTAGGTTTGAACAGAATTAGGGTTTAGAAGATGGTTACGACATTGATGAAGAGGAAGATCAGAAACACATCGCTATTTACGTATAAGTGATAACTGATTGTATACGTGAATGATTTGTTGCCATATGTGCTCTATACGTGGTTGATCATCTACCTTCTATACGTGGTTACTTTGTTGACCAGGGTATACGTCATTAATTCCTGATCAGTCTCTATACGTGGTTAAGTTGTTGACCAGGTATACGTCATTAATTCCTGATCAGTCTCTATACGTGGTTACTTTGTTGACCAGGTATACGTCATTAATTCCTGATCAGTCTCTATACGTGGTTACTTTGTTGACCAGGTATACGTCATTAATTCCTGATCAGTCTCTATACGTGGTTACTTTGTTGACCAGGTATACGTCATTAATTCCTGATCAGTCTCTATACGTGGTTACTTTGTTGACCAGGTATACGTCATTAATTCCTGATCAGTCTCTATACGTGGTTACTTTGTTGACCAGGTATACGTCATTAATTCCTGATCAGTCTCTATACGTGGTTACTTTGTTGACCAGGTATACGTCATTAATTCCTGATCAGTCTCTATACGTGGTTACTTTGTTGACCAGGTATACGTCATTAATTCCTGATCAGTCTCTATACGTGGTTACTTTGTTGACCAGGTATACGTCATTAATTCCTGATCATCTCTATACGTGGTTACTTTGTTGACCAGCGTATACGTCATTAATTCCTGATCAGTCTCTATACGTGGTTAAGTTGTTAACAAGTGTATGCGTAGTTTGTTGTTGACAGAGTATATACGATGTTGACTTGTCTATACGTGGCTAAGTATCTTTACGTGGTTGTGAATGTCATGTATGTATATATGAAGAGGGATATTATTTAATTCGTGGCAATTAATGATCCGAGATTGGGGGCTAGATAAACTGAGGTCAAAGTGAAAACCAATTTCGTATTGAGATTAATATCACATGGTCACGTAATCATTTAATTATGAGCATGGAAACACAATTGATTTTGGTATTCTATTTGATATGATGTTTCCACGTAATTAATGGACTTAGCGTGGAGTTTGGTAGTTTCATGAACTTGTTATGGTATTTAATTGCCATGATGAGATGAGAAGATAAAATTAGAAATTAGCTAGTTGAATTTTTTGAATTTAGCTATTTGCAGTTCATTAATTGGTCACTGTTGGCCACGTTTGAAGCATTTTGACATGGGAAACGGATTTTAACATTGATTTCAAGCTGCTGAACGAGTTATCATGCGTGAACGAATCTAACCTAAGTCATTATAAGTTCGTATGAACTTGTTAATGAGATAGGACTTATTTATGGACGTGTTTATTAAAGATGTTGAAGTAAATAATAGGAGATACTGAAATCAAAGACGGAAAATGATGGGCTACTGTTTAGAGTTTTCAGAGAAAAGAGGGAGATAATAACTTTCAGGTTTACCTCCAGGTTTCTAAGCAAAACTCCTTTTTACTCGAGAGACAAACCAAGATCAGACTGTAGATGATGGTGTGCTTAATTTATAGAATGCTCGAGTAATGAAGATCATAGTGTTTTTTGATTTGATTGATATTATTCAACAGATGATATATCGATCTGAAACAAGTTCGTGCTCATGTTATCACGTAGAGGTTTGTCCCCCGTGCTTGCATCATCACGAAGATGTCTATTTTCTTGTTATAAGTTCGTGCTTATGTTATCACGTAGAGGTTTGTCCCCCGTGCTTGCATCATCACAAGCTTATATTTTCATTTAAGGAAGATAACAAGAAACGGATCGAGTAAAGAGGTTCCAAGATGTGTGCATACACTTTCATATCCATTGAAGCACACGAGACAGGGTCTATGGTATTACATTTTGTGATTCAGGTTGTAGGGTTTCTTATCTTTGTGAGAGCTGATTGATTTGATGCTGATTGTTGGAAATTCAACTTCTCTATTATATGCCGGTTAAGCAAGACGTGATTAATTTCTCGGGCAATGATCCAAGGGTGGAAGATTGCAATGCTTTATTTGGAGGTGGTTACTGTTGAGGGGGAGAACTACAATGAGACGTGTTGGGTTGGTTGGTTGTCATAGAGGTATAGGGATTTTGCAGTTTGAAGATCAGGATGCAGTGTCAGAAGATCGAGTCTCGACAAAGAAGGCCCGATATCATTAGTTAAGGGGGAGTCTGTTGCAGTTTTTCTATAATTAATGTATATCGAAAGTTCAACAGAATTGATTGCACCGGAAAAGGGGGAGTCTGTTGGTGCAGTTTCTGTGCACCTATTATTGTCCGCTGCAATTCAATTTAGGAGATGGGCTATAGGAGTTTCACCTGTACTACATTGCATATTTGTGTTTGAGACATTGTGTATGAGACTTTATCTATACTACATTGTGTATGAGATGATGTCTATACTACATTAATCTCTATGAGATGATGTCTGTAGTATACGTCCTTCAAGCCCAAGTCCAGCCCACATGTTATGTAATCAGTTATATATATGTTTCGTATGTCTAGGGTTTCAGTTAATGGTTTTAGACTAGTCAGAAAGCTATTCACGGATCGGGGTAGAGATCTATGCCCAGTGTCCACCATGTAATTCATTATCAAGAGTCGTCTTTTTGATTGTAATCCGTAATCATTAAGATGTATTGTAAACGGATTCGTTATTGTAATCATTCGACTAATGATAAAGGAATTATTATTGTTTATCTCCTGTTCTTATCATATATATGTGTGTGATTTTGTTATAGTCTCAAGATCGGATCTAGATGGATTCCGCACATCTAGATTCGTACAGATCTCGATGTTCAAGGGTCATCGGGACCTAACAGACATCAATTGATCCTTCAATGACCTAAATCCACTTTCTAATGATTCATACAATTGAAAAGACATAAAATCTAAATCACTATACCTTTTCCACCTGTAGATCACAATGAGGATGCAAAAGACTCGATCAAGCACTCCTAAATCACACGTTTGAAGGATTTTTGGCTTAGAATTTTGATAGGGGGTCAAAGGGGTGGCTAGGGCTTGGGAGAGAAGTTGTTTAATCAGCAAATGATGATCTAATGACTCCCTCTAAGACTCTAAACCCGTTTTTGACTTTCACACCATGTCAAAACTGGTCCCTAAGCTTCATAAAGTTACATTAATAGCCCAAAACACCTCTATGGACTATATACAACTCATTAAACACTTCAAACACCTCAAAAAGGCATTTAACTCCATCTTAACCACATTACTACGTCAATCAATAAGACATGTAAGTCTTACACACATAACACATTAACTACATATAAGCACAAAATCCATCAAGGACTTAATAACACGTTATGTTGACTTAACGACTCAAGCCAATCGTTAAATAAAAAGATTGGGATGTTACAGCACCTCTTCAAGTCGTTCGTCCTCAAGGCAACTACCCATGGGGAACATGCTTTCGATGTGGAATCCCCAATCACTACCGAAATAATTGTCCACAATGGGTTGGACAACATGTTGAAGTGGCGGTTCATCCCAATCAACTCCAAATCGCCAGGCCAAACCAAAACCGTGGCCAACAAGGCCATCAAGTTCTTCCTCGTGGCCGAGCTTTTGCGGGGAATGGCAACGGAGGCCAAAATGATCCAAACGTTGGTTAAGGTACATTCCTCTTAACGATCATTATGTTGTGGCACTATTCGATATCGAAACCGACTATGATCTCGTTTATTTTAACGTTACTCCTTTATATTTCTTTCGTCACTGTGTTTTGGAATTATATGTTTGAAATTTTGGATGTTCAACGACTCACTAACTAAATTTGGTCAAATACCCCGTGTATGTATCTTGACTCTAGACGACGACAAACTCTTCACGTACTTTGTGCGCTATGATATTAAAGTACTTGACGATAAAGTGAGTACAAATTTGAATGCCAACGGTTAATACAGCTCTTAATTGTGTAGTAGGGTTGCTAATGTACCAATATCTAATGGTAGGGTTCTTAGGGTCCCATGTGAAATGTTCAATTCTTCAAACTCAAAGGTCCTTAGAGCTACCGTCTCAAAATATGAAAACTAACGTCGTCTCTGTTAATCTTGAGTCTCCCGAGGCTTTTCCGGGTGACTTACAGGGCTTGTCCCATCTCGATAACTTGAATTTCGTATATGCTTGACTTTCTAACATCGCACCCGTGGCCAAAGCCCTTATAGGCTTGGCATAGACGAGATACAAATTTAGACACACGACTTGACGAACCCCAAGGAAAGCAACTCATTCATTCTAGCTAACCATTGTAAAAAGCCTCTGTCTTGTATTATAAGGAGAGTACGTGTTGCTTCGAAATGTGTGATAACTTCTGGGATGTGAATAAGCTCACGGTGAAGACCAAAAAGGAGAACTGAAGGAAAACGAATTGTGATGGATTTCACCACGAAGTCGCCGAAGACAAGAAATGACCATGATACGACGAAATCAGTAAGCTTGACAATTTGGCTCACTTGTGTATGGAGGAAGTGGGGTAGATGCACGGAGATTCGATTCTATCACTTCAGATAAAGAAAGTCAGGTAACTTCAATTCAGGGAGCCTTCCAGCGAGCAACGGCACTCAACCCGACTTGAGATTTGATCACATACCGAGAGCAGGTGCTATTGAGCTTGGTGGAGACCTTGTGCAACAATAGGTGTCACGTGAGTATTCGAATGGAACCAACCGAAGCACTGAGTAGTAGAAGTGTTGCCCTCCCCAAGCCGGGCAAAGGATTCGAAGAGAACTAATGTAGTGAGCTGGAAGTAGTAGTTGGGGTGACAAGAACAACTTCTCAAGCTAAGAAGGGGTACAACTAGCCCCGAACAACAATAGAAGTAAGTCGATGTGTGACGGAAGTCGTTGGATGTGAAGCTGGTGATCACGTACTTTTGAAAGTATCTCCTCGGAAAGGCGTTGTACATTATGTGAAGCAAAGGAAGCTCTGGCTAAGACTCGTGAGGCCTTTCAGAATTCTTCCAAACGGGTTGGAAAAGTAGCGTATCGATTTTAACTTCCACAAGAACTTAATGGTGTTGATGACATACTTCGCATTTGTTAACGACTAGTGTTTTGTTGAATTTCGGGACGAAATTCTTTTAACGGGGGAATAATGTAACATCCGTGAGATTTGACCCTTTGACTTTATGTGTAATTTGGCTAACAACCTTAGTTAATGATATAATTGAGATTATTTTGGTGATTAAATGACTATGTGATATGCTTGACGGGTCGGTTGTATGACTTAAAATGTAAAACGACATGTGAATTAACTTGAAAAGGAAAACGGGCCGACCCATGGGCTAAACCCATGACCCATCAGTCCTAATGACCAGCCTTCCCCCTCTTATCTTCTCATTTTCACCACACAATCTTTCTCTCTTTTCTCTCTAGCAAAGCAAGGAACATCGCAAACCTTGTATCTCTCCCTTTCTTTCAATAACTCCTGCATCATTGAGTGTTGGTGAACCAAATTTCTATACAAGAACATCATCATCATCATCTCGTATTCATCATATCAAAACCTTGGATTTCAAAGTGCAAGATTTCAACCCATTTAGCTCAAATTTGGGTTTGAACACAAGAAGAAGGTTTTGGTAAGTTAAACTCACCCCATAATCATCATTTTATGTTGTAATCATGTTTCTAAAACAAACCCATGAGTTTCTTGGTCATTTCGGTCAGAAATCGATTAAAACTGAAAATAGGGTTTAACTAGGGTTTTAATGAATTAAAACCTAATCTTGATCTTGAAATTGATGTTTGAAATAGATTTATGAAGTGGGTTGAGTCCAAATATGTTTTATTTGTGTATTTATGTTCAAAAATGAGTTAGAAAGGTTACATGGTCGATCTATAGAGTAAAAATGGTGTTTGGAGGTGTCTTAGGTCGTGTTTGGCTTGGTTTCTTGCTGATCTGGGTTCATTCGCACCGTGAAGGCTCTTAGTCGCGTCGTGAGGCTTCAGGTTTACAAGAATTTCAAATGTAGATCAAAATATCACGCCGCGAAGTCAATTTATCGCGCCTTAAAGTCAATTTATCGCGCCGTGATAAACTACAGAAAAGTCATTTTCAAACGTCCATAACTTTTAAACCGTAAGTCTGTTTTCGACGATTCTAGTGACCACAGAAGCGTAAATGAGTCTACTTTATAATGGTATAGGCCTCTGAGTCCAAAACATAGTTTTAACAAACAAAAAGTTTTGATTAAGAAACAGTGGTCAAGTTTCAACTAGTCATTATGAAACAAAACATGACGATTTCACCTCGGTTGGATCAAAGCCTTATAAAATGGACATAATAAAGTCGATAAACGCTTGATTTACATGAACTTAATTTGTGCAAATGGCATGTTTTGTGCATGTTAATAGAAGATTAGGGCGCGTTTATGTTTGTTTAGTGTTTCAGGCCTTAGGTGATGAATTGGAACTAATAGGGTCAAGAAAGAAGTCAAACGAGTCAACTGAAGTCAAATCTAGAAAACTGACTTTCTGGACCACCGTTTGAGACGCCAAGACCCACCGTCTGAGACGGTGGGCCAAATAAGGTGACCGTCTGGAACGTTCAAGCCACCGTAAGGGTTTCTGCATATATTTGGACTACCGTCTGGCACGGTACCACCCACCGTCTGAGACAGTGGGCCAACTTCAAGCACCGTTTGAGACGTCCAGTTGAGCGTAAAGGTTTCTGAAGAAAATTGCATGACCGTGTGAGACGGTACACACCACCGTCCCAGACGGTGGTTGGTTTAAGCAGAAATCGAATTTAGGGGTTTTAATTGTATTTTGAGATATATTTTTCACATACGAACTTAGACTTAATAACACCCTAATTTCTCATCTCTGGAGCAGCAACCTACCTTTCCCAAGCCCCAAAATCATCATCAAATCACAAATCCATGGAGATGACAATCCAAATTGAAGATTCATTGATGAATATGGAAGGCTAATTTTCTTTAGATCATTCTCATGTGAACAATTATGTAAGACAATTGTATTCAACCTTTCTTATATTTAAGTTGGATTAGATGTTTAATTCTTAATTGTGTTTTGCATCTAATGTTGTTTGGTTTGAATGAATGATTACTTGTTTATAACTTTGAATGAATTCCATCTATCTTTTGATTTCAATTTCTTGTTAATCATTAATTATTGGAAGAATCTCTTATGAAATTGTAATCTTGTTAATGAATAGATAATTTAGTTGTGTCAATTCCTCAGTTTTCATTATCGTGAATCATCACAACCTAATCAATTCGTTCCTAACGTTCATTCATTGTAAGCTTTATAACGAATCATGTCTATGTGATTTCCAACGAATATAAGTTAGGTTATACTTTTGAAAGCATAATTGGGATCATGAGAATGGTCTACCATTTTTATTATTGAATTCTTTTGTTAAATTTACAATCATTTTTAGTTGTTAATCAAATCAATCAAATCAGTTTTATGTTTATGTCTAGTTTAATCAACTTTGTAAATTGTTTAACACTTTCCCATGATTCCCTGAGGATACGATACTCGACTTACCCTTGCTAAATAGTGGTATTTAGTTTATATTTTTGATCGGTCCAACGACAACGATCAAATTTTGGCGCCGCTGCCGGGGAATCGGTGTGCAAAGTGTTGAAATTTTGTTTTCAATTAGTTTACTTAAAATTTTCAGAAAAATCCAAAAATATTTAGTTTAGTTTAGTTTTGTTTCAGTTCTTGTTTGTTTCATTTTTCATTCTTGTAGTTCAGTATTACACGAGGTGTGTTGATTGTGCAGATTTCAGGTAGTGTATGCATACGAGGTATTCCAAGAATACATCACCTTTGTTGTTTGATCCGGAAATTGAGAAAACAGCTAGAAGGAATCGGATACTTCATCGTGTAAACATGAGTGATCAACCAAATCCACAACCAACCATCCAACCCATAGTTCAACAAGAAACCAATCCTGAACCAAATGACCAAAATCAAACTCACCACGAAACCCACCCCGATCAATAAGGAGTGCTTACACAACTCCAAACCGACCTAGAACACCAACTCATATTGGAGATGCATCACGGGATGCGGATGGGTCATTTTATGATAGGCTTCATGATAGGGTGAATCATTGGGATGACGGGAGGTTTGATAATAATTCGGATGGGTATGATTGGAACCATGGGGGAGATTATGAGCAACCACAAAACCTTCAATATCCTCAATACAACCATCCCCATTATAATCAACCTCAATACATAAACCAAGGACCAAGAGTTCTTCCTCAAGGTCCACCACCCCGCCTTAACCATCGTGTAGGTCAACCAAATTACAAAGGTCAACCGAATTACCAACCACATAACCATGTCAATCAACATATGAACTATCAAGCTCCACCTCAAGGAGTTGATAGTCATTTCCGACCCGCCATAGCCGTTAATGCTTCACCCATAGTTCCACCGGTTTTGAGAGGTAGAGCGTTTGAGGTTAGACCTCAATGTTTGAGTATTTTGCCAAGTTTACATGGGATGGTGGCTGAAGAGCCTTATTTGTACTTGTCGGAGTTTGAGGCGATTTGTGGTACTATTGGAGGCCAAGGATTTTCACCGGATGAGGTTAAGCTAGTTCTTTTTTAGTTCTACTTTGAAGGATAAGGCAAAGCAATGGTTCTTGACATTGCCATCGGGTAGTATCTTTTCATGGGCTGAAATGCAACAACAATTTTTGGATGAGTACTACACCATGCAAAAGACGAGTGATGCAAGGAATTCAATAAGGACTTTTCAGCAACAATCAGGTGAAACATTCAATGAAGCTTTTAAGAGGTTTAATGAGTTATTAAGAGTATGTCCTCATCATGGGATTGGCAAATGGGAGTTGATTACGGCTTTCCATGATGGTTTGCTATCGGAAGAAAAGAGGGATGTAAATTCGATTAGCAATGGAACTTTCTTGACTAATCCCGAAGATGTTGATTGGGAGTTCTTGGAAAAGATGAGTGTGAACTCAAAAAGGCAAGCATAATCGAATAGAAGAGCAAGACGTCCAATTGCCTCTTCATTAACTAGTGATCAAGCTACCAAAGATAGACTTGAAGCATTGGAGCAAAAGTTTGCTAAGTTGGGGAAGGCTAAAAATTGGGGTGTTTATCAAGTATCTCAAGACTATCCGATTTGTGAAAGGTGTGATGAGTTGGGACATTCGGCTTTGCAATGCCCATTAGGTTTGGATCAAGTTGAAGAAGTGAATCAAGTGTATGGAGAGAAGAAGCAATATGACATGAACTCTAACACTTATCATCCGGGGATGAGAAATCATCCAAACTTTAGATATGGAAATTCTTCAAACCAACTCAACCCGAACTTTCAAGGAAATAACCAAAATAGTGGGGCACCATCTCAACCATTCCAAGGCCAAAATTACAACCAAGGGAGTTACCAAGGTGGTCAAAATCAGGGAGGATTCAATAGAGGCTACCCAAGGAACTATCAACAAGGTAATAACCAAGGTGGGTCTTTGGGGGGTAATGATGTGTCAACTCGGGAGATTATGGATTACTTGAAAGAGATGGATAGAAAGAATGAGATTCGGGAGAAGACGGTTGCGTCTTTGCAAAAGCAAGTTGGGCAATTGGCGGAGGATGTGGCATCAATGAGAAAGAAGCCGGGAAAGCTACCAAGTGATACCAAGATCAATCCACAACATCAAAGTGGCGGTTCCAAGAATGTCAAGAATGTGGAGATCAACAATGTAAGTACTCTTCGTAGTGGTAAGACTTATGATAATCATGTTGTCCTTCCACCACCATTTGTTGATGGTGTGGTGGAGGATGTTGATGAGAATGAAGATAGTGAGCATGAACCGGAAATTGTTTTACCAAAACCAAATAAAAAAGTTTCTTTCAAAGAGGTGGGAAACAATAGGTCTAATGGCAATTTTTCTGAAAAACAAGGAAAGGATATGGAGGGTAATACCATTCCTTTTCCTTTGGCTTTAATTGATCCAAAGCTTAGACCTACACTTAAGAAAAGAGGTCCCCATGAGGAAGAAATGTGGGAAATTTTCAAACAAGTCAAAATCAATATACCTCTTATTGACATAATCAAACAAGTTTCGGCTTATGCTAAGTATCTTAAGGAGTTGTGTACCCAAAATCGGCACCATAAGCTTCCAAAGAAGATTGTTTTGACCGAAGAGTTAGTGCCGTTGTGATGGGTATACTTCCACCCAAACTCCAAGACCCGGGAGCACCCTTGATTACTATTCAAGTTGGTGATTTTAAAATGAATAGGGCGCTTTTGGATCTTGGAGCGGGAGTGAGCATTCTTCCTGGTAGTTTGTATGACCAATATGACTTTGGACCTTTGGAAAAAGCCGACACCACCTTGGTTATGGCTGATTTGTCCCTCAAACTTCCTAGAGGAATTGTCCAAGATGTTATTGTTAAGGTTGAAGACTTCTATTACCCCGTTGACTTTTTGGTTCTTGATTTTGCACCAAGTGGTAACATTAGGCAGCCCAATGTCATTATGGGTAGACCCTTTTTGGCAACCGCTAATGCATTGATAGATTATAGAAGGGGTACGGTTGAGTTGACTTTTGGCAACCGTAAGTTGAGGTTAAATGTTTTCTCTAGTATTTCTTACCCCGTAGTTAGTGACGAATGCTTTATAGAGGACGTCATTGATGAGTGTATTCCTCATGAAAATGAGGAGGACACACGGGAGACTTGTGCTTTGGTTGACAGGTTGATTGTGGAGCATAGTGAGGCATTGAGGGCTGAAGAGAAGGAATGGGAGATTATGGCAATTCAAGAAGGTAGACCACCTTGGACTCATTTAGTGGAAAGTCTACCGGATCATATTGACACCCACCTCAAGCCATCAATTGAGAAACCACCACAAGTGGAATTGAAAGAACTCCCATCTCATTTGAAGTATGCATTTTTGGGAGATGAGCAAACCTTGCCGGTGATCATTGCATCAAATTTGGAAGAAATGCAAGAAAGAGCATTACTCAAGATGCTCAAGGAATACAAGGCTGCTCTTGGATGGACAATTCCCGATTTTAAAGGAATTAATCCATCAATTGTGATGCACAAGATCATCACCGATGCTGAAGCAAAACCTTCAGGAGATGCTCAAAGGAGATTGAATCCTCATATGCGTGAAGTTGTGAAGAAAGAGGAGCTGAAATGGTTGGATGCCGGAATCATTTATCCTATTTCAGATAGCACATGGGTAAGTCCAACACAAACGGTGCCTAAGAAAGCTGGAATTCAAGTGGTTAAAATCAAACTGCTCTTGGATGGACAATTCCCGATTTTAAAGGAATTAATCCATCAATTGTGATGCACAAGATCATCACCGATGCTGAAGCAAAACCTTCAGGAGATGCTCAAAGGAGATTGAATCCTCATATGCGTGAAGTTGTGAAGAAAGAGGAGCTGAAATGGTTGGATGCCGGAATCATTTATCCTATTTCAGATAGCACATGGGTAAGTCCAACACAAACGGTGCCTAAGAAAGCTGGAATTCAAGTGGTTAAAGGAGATAGTGGTGAGCAAATCGCTACCCGACCCATCACCGGGTGGAGGGTATGCATTGACTACCGGAAGTTGAACACCGCTACTTCTAAGGATCATTTCCCACTTCCATTCATTGACCAAATCATTGAGAAACTTGCAGGTCAGCAATTTTATTTGTTTCTAGATGGTTATTCAGGTTACAACCAAATTGCTATTCATCCCGATGACCAACATGTCCCTATGGAACTTTTGCCTTTAGGCGAATGCCTTATAGGACGTCATTGATGAGTGTATTCCTCATGAAAATGAGGAGGACACACGGGAGACTTGTGCTTTGGTTGACAGGTTGATTGTGGAGCATAGTGAGGCATTGAGGGCTGAAGAGAAGAATGGGAGATTATGGCAATTCAAGAAGGTAGACCACCTTGGACTCATTTAGTGGAAAGTCTACCGGATCATATTGACACCCACCTCAAGCCATCAATTGAGAAACCACCACAAGTGGAATTGAAAGAACTCCCATCTCATTTGAAGTATGCATTTTTGGGAGATGAGCAAACCTTGCCGGTGATCATTGCATCAAATTTGGAAGAAATGCAAGAAAGAGCATTACTCAAGATGCTCAAGGAATACAAGGCTGCTCTTGGATGGACAATTCCCGATTTTAAAGGAATTAATCCATCAATTGTGATGCACAAGATCATCACCGATGCTGAAGCAAAACCTTCAGGAGATGCTCAAAGGAGATTGAATCCTCATATGCGTGAAGTTGTGAAGAAAGAGGAGCTGAAATGGTTGGATGCCGGAATCATTTATCCTATTTCAGATAGCACATGGGTAAGTCCAACACAAACGGTGCCTAAGAAAGCTGGAATTCAAGTGGTTAAAGGAGATAGTGGTGAGCAAATCGCTACCCGACCCATCACCGGGTGGAGGGTATGCATTGACTACCGGAAGTTGAACACCGCTACTTCTAAGGATCATTTCCCACTTCCATTCATTGACCAAATCATTGAGAAACTTGCAGGTCAGCAATTTTATTTTTTTCTAGATGGTTATTTTATTTGTTTTTTTGTTTTTTTTTTTTTTTTTTTTTTTTTTTTTTTTTTTTTTTTTTTTTTTTTTTTTTTTTTTTTTTTTTTTTTTTTTTTTTTTTTTTTTTTTTTTTACTAACCATTTCTGTTGTTCCTTGGTATGCAAATATTGTGAATTTTCTGTCCGCATGTAAGCTACCGGAGCATTGGGCTAAGCGAAAGAAGCAACAATTCCTTGCACAAGCCAAGCAATATATTTGGGATGAACCGGATTTGTTCAAGGTTGGCCCGGATCAATTGGTGAGAAGATGTGTTTCGGATGAGGAGATTCAAGATGTGTTGACTCATGCACACTCATTCGCATGTGGAGGTCACTTCAGCGGTCAAAAGACAGGTTATAAGGTTTTAATGTGTGGTTTGTTTTGGCCTAGTATTTTTAAGGATGCCGCTGAATTTGTTAAAAAGTGTGTTAGGTGTCAACAACTAGGTAGTATTACTAAGAGAAATGAGATGCCCATGCAACCCATTTTAGTTGTTAACATTTTTGATGTGTGGGGTATTGACTTTATGGGTCCCTTCCCAAATTCTTTTGGTAATTACTACATTCTAGTGGCCGTAGACTATGTTTCCAAATGGGTAGAAGCCATAGCCACTAGAACCAATGACCATACCGTTGTGTGTAAGTTTGTGCAAAGCAATATCTTTTCAAGATTTGGAATTCCTCGTGTCATCATAAGTGATGGGGGATCTCATTTCAAAAAATTTCAATTTGGCAAGCTTCTTAAAAGGTATGGCATAAACCACCGGATTGCCACTCCATACCACCCACAAACAAGTGGGCAAGTAGAAGTGTCTAATAGTCAAACTAAAGAGATTTTGCAAAAGACGGTAAGACCCAATAGAAAAGATTGGTCAACCAAACTCAATGATGCTTTATGGGCTTACCGTACCGCATTTAAGACACCTATTGGCACTACTCCTTACCGGTTGGTTTATGGGAAGGGTTGTCATCTTCCAATGGAATTAGCACATAGGGCATTATGGGCCGTTAAGACCGTTAACATGGATTTTGAGAATGCAAGCAAAGAAAGGAAGTTGCAACTATGTTAGTTGGAAGAGTTGAGGAATGAGGCATATGAATGTGCATCAACTTACAAGGACAAGATGAAGGCGGTTCATGATGCCAAGTTGAAGAAGAAGGTGTTCGAAGTTGCCCAAAAGGTTTGGCTTTACAATTCAAGATTCAAGTTCTTTCTAGGAAAGCTCAAGAGCAAATGGATGGGTATATATGTCATCACTCGGGTTGGGAACTTTGGAGAAATTGAAATTGAAGATCCAAAGGATGGAGTTAAGGAAATGGTCAACGGACATCGTTTGAAGCCATACTTGGATGCAACCGACATCAATGGAGCTACAAAGGAAATGGTGAACATCATCTCAAGTACACCATCCTATGAGGTTGCTTGAAGCATTTGAGGTAATGTCAGGCTGAGGACAATAAACTTAGCGCTAAACGGGAGGCAACCCGTTGTTTGTTTGTTTTATAGCTTCAATTTCGGTATGTTTTCATTTTCGTTTCAATTTTGTTTAGTTGTTTTTGTATTTGTTGCATATCACACAAGTTGGATTATTCTCAGTCCCTAGGCTTGAGAATTAAGTTGGGGAAGGTTGGTTTGGGTGAAAATGGAAGTCGTTTTTGCAATTAGTCGAGCCGTTAACCTATTTCTAATTTCAGGTGTACATTGGGGACAATGTACCTTTAAGTTGGGGAAGGGGTTTATTTTTATGCAATTGCAAAGTTTTAAAAAGTTGTTTGTGGCTGTAGTTAAAAAAAAAAAGAAATTTTTTTTCAGTTTTCACCGTGTCAGACGGTGGACTACCGTCTCAGACGGAGCCACGGAAATGCTCAAAAAGCTTTACGGTAGCTAAGACGGTAAAACCTTCTGTCACACGGTGACCAAGACGGTGAAATTGCATTTTCCAAGCCACCGTAGACGGTGGCTGTTAGCGTGCGAGACGGTAAGCGAAAATCAGGGAGACCGTCTGGGACGGTGTCTTAGACCGTGTTGCACGGTGGGTCGGGTTTCCGAAATATTTTTTTATTTTATTTTTAATAACCAAAAATCTTTTTAATGACATCCACACAATCAGATTTTAAGTTGTTTTCACTCATCCACTCCTTCAAAATCTCAGTCTCTCTCTCACGATCTCTATCTCTCTTTTTCTTCCCCAAATTTCTTCCATAAACCCTAAATCTTCAATCAATCAAATCTTCTTCAATTCTTAACCAAATCAAACGATTCTTGAGGCTAAAGTGCATAATTTTTCAAGGGCTATAAAACCCTTATCTTTGTTTTCTTAATTTTAGCATAGAATTTTCGATTCAAGTGAGTTTAATTTCGGGTTTTTTGCTAATTTTCTTCTTTTTGCTCTTAATTACTAACCATTGATAAAGTTTGTTACTTTTTGGTTAGTTTTGTTAATAGGATGAAGAAAGCTGCAGGAAAGTTGATGAAGAAGTTGTCCAAGTCAACCGAGCCTTCATCTTCTAGTCAACCAAAAAGAAAGAAAAGATAGTTGATTATTGAAGAAGAAGAAGAAGAAGAAGATGAAATAGCATCTCAACAGGAAGAGATGGAAGTTGATGAAGAAGAAAAACCCGAATGGAAACACGGTACTCCTTTATACACCTTACCTCGTAAGTGGCAATTCGAATTGTTTAGAGATAAAATGGGGGAGGTGGAAATTATGAAAAAACAATTATTGGGTGAAAGGAAAATCGTTTGGCAGGAATTTAGAGGGTTTGGTTTTGTTGAGGCATTTGAAAATATGGGATGGAAAATGCGTTGGTTTGGAACAATAATGATGAGGTTGATGTTAATTTAGAAGGAATTGTTGAATGGATGGGTACTTTGGAAAGGCATGTTGGTAATAACCCTTCTGAGAGCACTAAGTTAGTAGGAACTGTTGATGGTAAAAAGGTAACTATGTTGTTTGTTACCTTAGATAAGATTATCAAGTTTCATTTGGGTGCTAGTTCGAGAAGGGAATTTGATTATTTACCGGAAGACATTTTGACTGGGGTGAAAAAGGGTGAAAATTGGATAGAGATGTTAGCCGAGTTGATCACTTACCATAGAGACGCTTTGAACTCGAACCTCAAGTTAGAGCGTTTTTATTTGTAACCGCTTCCTAGATTGATCATGAATATGTTGAATTGGAATGTTTGTCCGAGAAGTAGTGATAAGGAAGCTGTTAGATTTCAAGAAGTTGTAGTTTTGTATGCATTGATAACGGAGAGGCTAGCCTTGTCACTTAGGTAGATTATTATGACCAATGTGTGGGATACCCGAAACAAGAGGTTAAAGACAATTCTTCCTTACCCGAGGCTGATTTCTCGCCTCATTTTGAGCCAAAAAGCCGCTACTAGTGACACACCAACAATTAGGGTTAATCAGGTGGTGTTTAACATGAAGCGGTTGTTGCAAAGTCAGGAGTTTAAGTTGGAGGAAAGAACCCAACGCAGAATTTTGAGGGATTTGAAGTCAAAGGGGTTGTTGATAGCTCCTAAGGAGGGGTTTACTAGAGAGGAGGCGATGGCTCAGCTGGAGCCCATGGGTGGAAATGAGAGAGGAGAAGCAAGTGGTGCTAGAGAGGTTGAGGAGGAAAGAAAGCCACCAAGGAGGGATGGTTTATTAGGTTCTGGATTTGGAGGTACTGGGCCGAGCTTTGGTTTTGAGCAGCCTGAGATGTTCTCACAGTGGTCACCTTATGAGCAGCATATGTGGACTATGACTGCTCGACAGTCTGCAGAGCAGCAGAGGAGGTTTGGGGAGCAGAGGAACTATGAGAAGGCTATGGCCTATGCTCATGAGCAGGAGGTTAGGAACAGGTTCGAGTATTCAGAGAGGGTTCGACACCATCAGGACCATATTGCGGAGTTGGATTATGTGGAGTCTCCTCCTCCAAATGACTACCGACAGCCTTATGTTTCCACTGCTCATCCCTAATATCCTCAGGGCCACGATTCTGAGTGGTTTTCGAGACACTCTTGTGTTGGACGAGTTGAAGGTAGTTCGAGTGATCCACCACCATCAGCTCCTGATCCGTTTGAGACCCGCTCTCTGTACACGGGTTTGATGGAGTCGACTTTTGGACCTCCAGGCCCACGCCCCCAGTGATCGGTACCTTCTATTTATGTTTCTGTTCTTCTTGTATGACTATGTGAGTCTATGTGTTTTGTTTTGATGTTCTTGCATTTTCATTTTCTTAGGTAGATTTCATTTTTTGTTACTTTCATTTATGCCCTAGTTTAGATGTTGATTTGCTTTCTTGTAGTATGGAATTGACCCTTAGGGGCAAAATATTCGAGTTATATTGGCTATACATGTTTGTAAAATGAGATTTTCTTGTGATTGGATTTGTACATGTAAGTGGGGCTAGGTAGTGTAGGCTAGGTTGCATGACATGGTTGACTTATGAGCGTCTTGATAGAGTTGCTAGCAAGTAAAAACATAGAAATGTGCAAATAAGGGTAATATGCCAATTGTGAGTCATAATGCATGTATCACACTTTATATCCGTTATAACCTTCAATTTCATGAGAGAAAAAGCCTCGTCGATGATTGATTAGATTGTTAGCGTAGCTTGAATTCTCGTGATAACTATATTGTGTGAACCAATATTGTACATTAGGTTAGAACTATTGCACTTACTGTGTCGAGACCTCTAACCCGGATTATGTGCTTAAAATGATGAAAACAATCATACAATTCAATCCATATTCCATCTCACTTCACCATGAAATTCGAGTAGTTATTCAAAGTTGTGTTGTTTATGATGAATCGAAAGAAAGAACAAACTCAAAGTCAAAATTGCAATATCCGGTTAAGAAAGTCAAAGTATATGGTCATAAGTGAAAATCAATTCAATTATCCATGTAAGTTGATCAAAAGAACCAAAGTGTAATGTTCCCAAAATCATTCTAGTAAATCACCCAAATGAGAATCATTACCGTATTTCAGTCCATTATTTTCACCAATCTTGTATGAATGCCGAAGTGATAATTTGGTGTTATGAGGTCTTGGTTCGATTTGTGCACTAGCCTATGACTTTTAGTGTTGCAATAATGGGTTGAGAGCTTCATATATACATATAGCACATCTTTTGCCAATTCACTCAAAATATGAACCGAGGGGAGTGCAAATTGTGAGAAGTGTGATGCATGTATTGTGGCAAACTTGAGGTTTATTAGGTGTAATTGCACATTTATATATTTCTATTTGCTAGTCGTAAATCTTTTGATAGTTGTAAGTCTTATGAGTTGATTGTGTTATGTGATTTGGTTTGCATTATTTGGTTTCGCCCAAGTGTACTTTGAAGATTGCTTGAGGGTTGAGTTTTACAAATATGTATAATTGATATAACTCTTTTATGGTGTTTCTTTGGTGATAGGAAGTATTATGGGGTTGTAAGTTAACTTGTCACATGATGAATGATTTTTTCGGGACGAAAAAGGGTTAAGTTGGGGAATGTGATAAACACTTGATTTACATGAACTTAATGTGTGCAAATGGCATGTTTTGTGCATGTTAATAGAAGATTAGGGCGAGTTTATGTTTGTTTAGTGTTTCAGGCCTTAGGTGATGAATTGGAACTAATCGGGTCAAGAAGGAAGTCAAACGAGTCAACAGAAGTCAAATCTAGAAAACTGACTTTCTGGACCACCGTTTGAGACGCCAAGACCCACCGTCTGAGACGGTGGGCCAAATAAGGTGACCGTCTGGAACGTTCAAGCCACCGTAAGGGTTTCTGCATATATTTGGACTACCGTCTGGCACGGTACCACCCACCGTCTGAGACAGTGGGCCAACTTCAAGCACCGTTTGAGACGTCCAGTTGAGCGTAAAGGTTTCTGAAGAAAATTGCATGACCGTGTGAGACGGTACACACCACCGTCCCAGACGGTGGTTGGTTTAAGCAGAAATCGAATTTAGGGGTTTTAATTGTATTTTGAGATATATTTTTCACATACGAACTTAGACTTAATAACACCCTAATTTCTCATCTCTGGAGCAGCAACCTACCTTTCCCAAGCCCCAAAATCATCATCAAATCACAAATCCATGGAGATGACAATCCAAATTGAAGATTCATTGATGAATATGGAAGGCTAATTTTCTTTAGATCATTCTCATGTGAACAATTATGTAAGACAATTGTATTCAACCTTTCTTATATTTAAGTTGGATTAGATGTTTAATTCTTAATTGTGTTTTGCATCTAATGTTGTTTGGTTTGAATGAATGATTACTTGTTTATAACTTTGAATGAATTCCATCTATCTTTTGATTTCAATTTCTTGTTAATCATTAATTATTGGAAGAATCTCTTATGAAATTGTAATCTTGTTAATGAATAGATAATTTAGTTGTGTCAATTCCTCAGTTTTCATTATCGTGAATCATCACAACCTAATCAATTCGTTCCTAACGTTCATTCATTGTAAGCTTTATAACGAATCATGTCTATGTGATTTCCAACGAATATAAGTTAGGTTATACTTTTGAAAGCATAATTGGGATCATGAGAATGGTCTACCATTTTTATTATTGAATTCTTTTGTTAAATTTACAATCATTTTTAGTTGTTAATCAAATCAATCAAATCAGTTTTATGTTTATGTCTAGTTTAATCAACTTTGTAAATTGTTTAACACTTTTCCATGATTCCCTGAGGATACGATACTCGACTTACCCTTGCTAAATAGTGGTATTTAGTTTATATTTTTGATCGGTCCAACGACAACGATCACCATACCTCTTTATATGCTTTAGGATTAATGTAATACGTGTATGATAGGTTTCAGCTATCGTGGACGTCGGTTCTACTTCCTATCATCTTGGGCTTGTTATTGCTCGTCACAGGTGAGTTCCGTAGCTCCCAACTCATTTGAGATTCGGGCTGAAAAGTGTACATATACGTGCTTTGTTGTTTGATTGATTGGTTGATTAGCTTGAGTTACCTTTTGTCTTATTGCTTGATTTGTTTGTTAACAAATTGATAGATATAATGACACACTTGATGGATTTGTATGAGATTGTGATATTGTTGAATAAATTAGGATAGTAGTGCATACATGGAAGTCGGTTATGCCTTTAATGAGTTGTAGATGTGGTGGGAAGGCTGCGGGTGACCTTATATATAAGCATCTATGATTCCTTAAATGTAAAGTCGTATGAAATGTATGTGCATTGTGGTTTTGATTGGTTTGTGATATGATGGACTTGTGATCGAGATTAGTTATGGTTGTACTCGATGTTTGGTTGATGTACTTCCAAGTATACTTACTTGATGATTGGTTCCATGTACTTCCAAGTGACATACTTGAGAAAGCGCATTCGTACGACGTACTACCAAGTATTTTATACTTGAGAACATTGTGGTTGTGGTGGTTTTGTTGTTGTCATGGTACACTTATGATGCATTATCTGATGCCTAATTGTTGGATATACCTTTTATGTATTCTGATATGATTATGCGTACATCACATATCTTGATATAGACATCACTTGTGCTTACTTATTACACGCATTACTTATATTGTGTTTCTTGATGTGATTGAGATTGAGGCGCATAAAGGCTACTCTTACGTCATGTTTTGCCTTTACTTATACTTGTTGTGATTATTAACAATGGTTCCTTGTGAACCGTTACTACGAACTCACCAACCTCGTGTTGACTATGCTTAGTACACTTTTCAGGTAACCAGGTTATTCCAAGGCATGAAGTATGAGTGAATGCTTGCTTGTGAACCCGGGCATTGGACTTATATAAATCAAGGATTCATCGCCTACATTTGCCTTATGCTTAGACCAATAGTCATCTTTTGACGTTGTCTCTTTTGTAAACTTTGATGACTACTTGTTTCTCATACTTTCTGTACTTGAATTATCTTGTCTATGGATTCACTGGATCCTTTGTTTGCATTTAGTTCATGATCTACATTAATCCCACCTTGTGCTATATGATTTCCGTAATATTTCGAGCCTTGGCTTGGGGTGTTACAATTTTTCATGAGTTATTGTCAATATTTGGGTTTTTTATTTTTCGATAATAAATTCACAAAAAGGGACATTATAAGTGAAATGGATAAATAAATAGAACCAATAAACTGATAAATCGGACCTATCGGATGCTATTCGTACCAGATTTAGGAGTTTTAGGGTTCAAAATGACTGGATTAAGTTTTGAATAATGAACATGAATAAAGAAATAGAACCAATAAACATCAGTATAATGTTTTAGGCGTTTGCGTGTTCTTCATCATATGCGTGTTCATATGAACCCAGTTCATCTTCAAACATTTCCAAGTTTTGCGTGTTATGATGATGACGTCATCATAAAGAACACGCATCTGACTTGTTTTGCGAGTTCTTAGTGTAAAACACACCATTTGCGTGTTGTGGCATCATTTGCGTGTTTGTTACACATTTGCGTGTTTCATGACTTAGAAAATTTTTAAATTTGAAAAAAAATTTTAACAAGTAAAATATGAAACATAACTCTCATTGACTAAGTTAAACCCGACACCATATGTGTGTATTGTCACCATATGTGTGTGTATAAGGAATTTGCTTGTTCTAGGACTTCGGAAAATTTTCAAAATGGTAAAAATTCTCAAATAAGTCAAATTAGAAAGTCCGAATTGCCTTATAATATTGAACTTTAAAATTTAAGAAAAACAAATGGTTTTAGTTAAATTTGATAAAGTTCAATTAGTCGTTTATTAAAACTAAATGTTTTGGAAGGTTATGAAACAAACGGTTTCGCGACCTTGGAAAACATTAACAGTTTTAATTTCGACGTGTTGATTCGATAAAATTGGTGACGTTCTGGAGGATTATGAAAAAAGTGGTTTCGCTATCCTGGAAATTGTTAAGAATTTTATCGTTCAACTTATGTGTCGATGGTTAAAGTTGATAACATTTTCAGAGCCGATGAAACTAAGAGTTTCAGGGGCTTAGAAAATATTAAGAGCTTTAAAGTTCGACTTTATTTGTTGTTGCTAATCGTTTGTTTATATCTTTTTGCAGATGGCTGATAGAAAATTCCATAACAATCATAATTATTTGATTAACTTGGATGTCAACCAGGAGAATGCAGCAGAGTTTGTTCAGATTTTGGAATTCTTCCAACGATCCAGAATCCGAAGGGTTTTCACTGCCAACCCACTGATTAGATTGATGTATCTTCGTCAATTCTGGGCATCTGCTAGATATATTGCTGGAAATAGTCAAAGGATTGAAGCCACGGTGAATAATCAGGTCATCCAGTTTACTCCTCGGGATTTGATCCAGATACTTGGTTTGGGTACTGAAGCCCAAGAGGGAGGAGCCAATGGTCCCATCACATACCCACTGGCACTAAGATATGGAGTCTACAGAAGAATGGGTTATGTTGGTGATCCAAACCAGAACACTTTCACGAAGAACTGTATTCACGGGAAATGGAAGTTCTTCAGTCATGTGGTTATGGTTGCTCTTAGCAACAGGAAGTCAGGGTACGACAAGCTTAATGTCGAGACCCAGTCTCAAGTTGTCTCCCTTGTGCTGAACAAGCCGTATAGCTTTTCTCGTTATTTCTTCAACGAGATTAGAAGGCAAATTGGTGCAGCTGCCAACAAGCGTTTCTTGATGTATCCTCGATTCGTCATGATGATCATCAATGCCCATCTGCCCAATCTACCACAGGTGGGTCCGGTTGAGCATGTAACTACTATGCCAAATCGAATATTTAAAGATAGTTACAAGTACAGAGGTCCACTCCCACCTCCAGCTCGACCGACAGACAGACATCTCTTTGGTGCAGTAATAAATCCGGCATACGTAGCACCAGACAATGACGGATTTGCACATGATGGGTCTGATGTTGAAGGAAATATTGTTGCAGCTCCACAACAAGTTCCTCAACAACCACCTGCAGCACACCAAGTACAACAACAACAGCAACAACAACCTCTTGTGCAACAACCCCCAGCACGTGCTGAAGCTGCTGACGATCTGTTCTTTCAAGTAAAACAGGGTCAAGGTAATGCTAAAGATGCTGTGGAGGTTGCACAACAACTGTTAGATCCTGACGATGTCATCAATCAGGTTCAACAGTATGACGCTCATGCCGATCTAGAGGCAGAGATTGACGAGTTGTTCGAGGATCACGAGGCGGATGATGAGGCAAGTAGTGATCCTCATGCCACTGAGAGCGATCAAGAGGAGAGCTCCAGTGATGATGATGATGATGGTCATGAGGACCCTCAGGAGAGAGCACGTAAGCTTTTGCAAGAAAAACGTGCTGCTCAATCTGAAAGGGAACTGAAGGCTGATGCAGATTGTCAGCCCTGAGGAGGAAGAAGAAGATAGTTCGCCTCCACCGCTCAAGAGGAGAAAGAGAGCTGGTGAAGGCACATCGGGCACACATGAGTTACCCAGATTTAGTGCAATGATAAGCGTGGCAGTTGAAGAGGGATTGGGGCATATGTCTAAGCATGTGCAGAGTGAGACTGAGGAGGTAACTGTTAGGCCTAGGGGAGCAGGCAAGGGATTGATGATGAGACCACCGGTTGAGCCATCAAGAACAAGAATCAGACTACCAGCAACAGGGTCTGCATTCACATCTTTCACCAGTGATGCTACTACATCAGTTCCACATAGTACAGTGACACTTCCAGTTGTTGGACCTTCTACAATCCAACAACCACATGCATCCACATTCGGACCATCTGAGTCAAGACCAACTGTACCACCAACTATCCCTCCTTGACCATCAGTGATGTATTCCAAAAGAACTCTCAAATGGTTTGAGAGTTTCTGTGGAGGAACAAGCAAAAGTTTGCTTGTTCATAAGAACTCTCAAATGGTTTGAGAGTTTCTGTGGAAACAAGCAAAAGCATGCTTGTCCATAAGAACTCTCAAATGGTTTGAGAGTTTCTGTGGAAACAAGCAAAAGCATGCTTGTCCATAAGAACTCTCAAATGGTTTGAGAGTTTCTGTGGAAACAAGCAAAAGCATGCTTGTCCATAAGAACTCTCAAATGGTTTGAGAGTTTCTGTGGAAACAAGCAAAAGCATGCTTGTCCATAAGAACTCTCAAATGGTTTGAGAGTTTCTGTGGAAACAAGCAAAAGCATGCTTGTCCATAAGAACTCTCAAATGGTTTGAGAGTTTCTGTGGAAACAAGCAAAAGCATGCTTGTCCATAAGAACTCTCAAATGGTTTGAGAGTTTCTGTGGAAACAAGCAAAAGTTTGCTTGTCCATAAGAACTCTCAAATGGTTTGAGAGTTTCTGTGGAAACAAGCAAAAGCATGCTTGTCCATAAGAACTCTCAAATGGTTTGAGAGTTTCTGTGGAAACAAGCAAAAGCATGCTTGTCCATAAGAACTCTCAAATGGTTTGAGAGTTTCTGTGGAAACAAGCAAAAGCATGCTTGTCCATAAGAACTCTCAAATGGTTTGAGAGTTTCTGTGGAAACAAGCAAAAGCATGCTTGTCCATAAGAACTCTCAAATGGTTTGAGAGTTTCTGTGGAAACAAGCAAAAGCATGCTTGTCCATAAGAACTCTCAAATGGTTTGAGAGTTTCTGTGGAAACAAGCAAAAGCATGCTTGTCCATAAGAACTCTCAAATGGTTTGAGAGTTTCTGTGGAAACAAGCAAAAGCATGCTTGTCCATAAGAACTCTCAAATGGTTTGAGAGTTTCTGTGGAAACAAGCAAAAGCATGCTTGTCCATAAGAACTCTCAAATGGTTTGAGAGTTTCTGTGGAAACAAGCAAAAGCATGCTTGTCCATAAGAACTCTCAAATGGTTTGAGAGTTTCTGTGGAAACAAGCAAAAGCATGCTTGTCCATAAGAACTCTCAAATGGTTTGAGAGTTTCTGTGGAAACAAGCAAAAGCATGCTTGTCCATAAGAACTCTCAAATGGTTTGAGAGTTTCTGTGGAAACAAGCAAAAGCATGCTTGTCCATAAGAACTCTCAAATGGTTTGAGAGTTTCTGTGGAAACAAGCAAAAGCATGCTTGTCCATAAGAACTCTCAAATGGTTTGAGAGTTTCTGTGGAAACAAGCAAAAGCATGCTTGTCCATAAGAACTCTCAAATGGTTTGAGAGTTTCTGTGGAAACAAGCAAAAGCATGCTTGTCCATAAGAACTCTCAAATGGTTTGAGAGTTTCTGTGGAAACAAGCAAAAGCATGCTTGTCCATAAGAACTCTCAAATGGTTTGAGAGTTTCTGTGGAAACAAGCAAAAGCATGCTTGTCCATAAGAACTCTCAAATGGTTTGAGAGTTTCTGTGGAAACAAGCAAAAGCATGCTTGTCCATAAGAACTCTCAAATGGTTTGAGAGTTTCTGTGGAAACAAGCAAAAGCATGCTTGTCCATAAGAACTCTCAAATGGTTTGAGAGTTTCTGTGGAAACAAGCAAAAGTTTGCTTGTCCATAAGAACTCTCAAATGGTTTGAGAGTTTCTGTGGAAACAAGCAAAAGCATGCTTGTCCATAAGAACTCTCAAATGGTTTGAGAGTTTCTGTGGAAACAAGCAAAAGCATGCTTGTCCATAAGAACTCTCAAATGGTTTGAGAGTTTCTGTGGAAACAAGCAAAAGCATGCTTGTCCATAAGAACTCTCAAATGGTTTGAGAGTTTCTGTGGAAACAAGCAAAAGCATGCTTGTCCATAAGAACTCTCAAATGGTTTGAGAGTTTCTGTGGAAACAAGCAAAAGCATGCTTGTCCATAAGAACTCTCAAATGGTTTGAGAGTTTCTGTGGAAACAAGCAAAAGCATGCTTGTCCATAAGAACTCTCAAATGGTTTGAGAGTTTCTGTGGAAACAAGCAAAAGCATGCTTGTCCATAAGAACTCTCAAATGGTTTGAGAGTTTCTGTGGAAACAAGCAAAAGCATGCTTGTCCATAAGAACTCTCAAATGGTTTGAGAGTTTCTGTGGAAACAAGCAAAAGCATGCTTGTCCATAAGAACTCTCAAATGGTTTGAGAGTTTCTGTGGAAACAAGCAAAAGCATGCTTGTCCATAAGAACTCTCAAATGGTTTGAGAGTTTCTGTGGAAACAAGCAAAAGCATGCTTGTCCATAAGAACTCTCAAATGGTTTGAGAGTTTCTGTGGAAACAAGCAAAAGCATGCTTGTCCATAAGAACTCTCAAATGGTTTGAGAGTTTCTGTGGAAACAAGCAAAAGCATGCTTGTCCATAAGAACTCTCAAATGGTTTGAGAGTTTCTGTGGAAACAAGCAAAAGCATGCTTGTCCATAAGAACTCTCAAATGGTTTGAGAGTTTCTGTGGAAACAAGCAAAAGCATGCTTGTCCATAAGAACTCTCAAATGGTTTGAGAGTTTCTGTGGAAACAAGCAAAAGCATGCTTGTCCATAAGAACTCTCAAATGGTTTGAGAGTTTCTGTGGAAACAAGCAAAAGCATGCTTGTCCATAAGAACTCTCAAATGGTTTGAGAGTTTCTGTGGAAACCAGCAAAAGTATGCTTTTCTCGTTATTTCTTCAACGAGATTAGAAGGCAAATTGGTGCAGCTGCCAACAAGCGTTTCTTGATGTATCCTCGATTCGTCATGATGATCATCAATGCCCATCTGCCCAATCTACCACAGGTGGGTCCGGTTGAGCATGTAACTACTATGCCAAATCGAATATTTAAAGATAGTTACAAGTACAGAGGTCCACTCCCACCTCCAGCTCGACCGACAGACAGACATCTCTTTGGTGCAGTAATAAATCCGGCATACGTAGCACCAGACAATGACGGATTTGCACATGATGGGTCTGATGTTGAAGGAAATATTGTTGCAGCTCCACAACAAGTTCCTCAACAACCACCTGCAGCACACCAAGTACAACAACAACAGCAACAGCAACAACAACCTCTTGTGCAACAACCCCCAGCACGTGCTGAAGCTGCTGACGATCTGTTCTTTCAAGTAAAACAGGGTCAAGGTAATGCTAAAGATGCTGTGGAGGTTGCACAACAACTGTTAGATCCTGACGATGTCATCAATCAGGTTCAACAGTATGACGCTCATGCCGATCTAGAGGCAGAGATTGACGAGTTGTTCGAGGATCACGAGGCGGATGATGAGGCAAGTAGTGATCCTCATGCCACTGAGAGCGATCAAGAGGAGAGCTCCAGTGATGATGATGATGATGATGGTCATGAGGACCCTCAGGAGAGAGCACGTAAGCTTTTGCAAGAAAAACGTGCTGCTCAATCTGAAAGGGAACTGAAGGCTGATGCAGATTGTCAGCCTGAGGAGGAAGAAGAAGATAGTTCGCCTCCACCGCTCAAGAGGAGAAAGAGAGCTGGTGAAGGCACATCGGGCACACATGAGTTACCCAGATTTAGTGCAATGATAAGCGTGGCAGTTGAAGAGGGATTGGGGCATATGTCTAAGCATGTGCAGAGTGAGACTGAGGAGGTAACTGTTAGGCCTAGGGGAGCAGGCAAGGGATTGATGATGAGACCACCGGTTGAGCCATCAAGAACAAGAATCAGACTACCAGCAACAGGGTCTGCATTCACATCTTTCACCAGTGATGCTACTACATCAGTTCCACATAGTACAGTGACACTTCCAGTTGTTGGACCTTCTACAATCCAACAACCACATGCATCCACATTCGGACCATCTGAGTCAAGACCAACTGTACCACCAACTATCCCTCCTTGACCATCAGTGATGTATTCCAAACCAAGCAGCTCACAAATCGACGATGATATTATATCAGGGTTGGTAAAGCAAATGGCTGAAATGAGAGATTTGGTTGCTGACTTGACAGAAAATCTGTCTAAGCAGGAAGAATCACATCGCCAGGAGCTTGAAGAGCTGAAGGCAAAGAATGCTCAGCTTTGGACAAGGCAGGAAGCTCTACAATAGATCCATTCTGAGACATCTAAGCACCTAAAACAGATCGTCAAAAGTTTGGAAAATCATAATGAAGTAATAAAGAGCCAGACTGCGGGTTTGACAAGCTTCGATGACGATTACGACCAGCTGAATGAGATTATTGAAAATCTTAAGTCTCAGGGGGAGATACAGCCTACCTGCAAAGATGATGCCCTTAGGAGGGAAAGTAGAGAGGACGAGGGAGATGATCCTAGCAGACAAAGAGAGACTTCAAGATTTCCAATGGGCATGAGGACTGCCATGTCTCAGGGGGAGCAAAACTAGCCTGGTGCTGCTGGTACCTCTTGAACCCCCATAGCTGAAGACAAAGGAGAAGGGAAAGCTCCTGCCGATGCTTGTCCCTCACCAACTGGAGATGTAGAAGTTGGTGACCAGGAACGACCAATGGGAGATGTAGGTGTTGGTCATCAGGAGGAATCAACATCTGATGATACTGATAGTCCACTTTCTGGAGGTGATGTTTTATCATCTGACTCTTCTGGCACCTTGACTCTGAAAAACGAGATCTTCACAAAGTTTGGACACGATGACGTGGCATATCAAAATGCAATGGCCGACATTATTAAGCCAAAGGATCCAGGATCTCGGGCTGATCAAGAAAGAGCTCGTAGACTTGCTGCAGGCAGAAGCAAGGAGTCACTGACAGAGTCTGATTCTGATTTTGGGAAGGAGATTCATGTCAAAAGGAAGAAGAAGAGCAGGAGAAAGTAGACTACTTCTGAAGTTCCTGAAGAGAGTTTTTGGCCAGCACTTAGGATGACAAACGAAGACTTAAAGATCACATCTAGATGCTAATGTCAAGGGGGAGACTGTTGGTGCATGTTTCTCGGTGACAAAAGCATTCTAGATGTGTGACGTATATTTACATATATTCAAGTCTTGTAATTTATCTTGTAATTACCGTTTGTCAATAATATTACCTTGGCATATATTGTTGATCATATTGGGATCCATTTATGTTTATATGTTTGTTTATTATTTGTGTTTTGCAGGTTTTAGACATTACATGTAAAGAGTCATTAAGTTAATATTGTTTCTGCGTTTAACAACAGTTGAAATATTAACTTAATGTACTTCCAAATCGAAGTTAAGTTAATTGTGTTTCTGCGTATTAACAGTAGGAGAAACATTAACTTAATCAATACTTCCAATAGGTAATATAGACAATGTTGTTTCTGCGTATTCACAGCAGTAGAAACATTGTCGTAGCTAATGTTGGTTCTGCGTATTTACAGCAGTATAAACATTGGCTGAGTTAATGTTGGTTCTACGTCTTGACAGCAGTAGAAACATTAACTCAAATATTCCTAAGTGTTATTTGAGTGTTCTTGGGAACGAACAAAATAGTTGCTTGTGGAAAGAACACTCAAATGGTCATTTGAGAGTTTCCGAGGAACAAGCAAAAGTTTGCTTGTTCATAAGAACTCTCAAATGGTTTGAGAGTTTCTGTGGAAACAAGCAAAAGCATGCTTGTCCATAAGAACTCTCAAGCAGTTTGTGTGTTCTGGGAAACACACAAACAGGCCAAAACCCTTATGAGCTTCACATGAGAACACTTAAACCCATTGGATTTGAGAGTTCTTGTCACTTGCCTATAAATAGTGGTGTGTGTTTTGTGTGTTCTTAACAAGAGTGTAGAGAGAGAAACGAGCAAAACCTAGAGAGAGAAACCAAAGAACACGCACGGTTTTCTTGTGGGTAGTACTCGATCTCACGCACGAACCGCAATCACACACCCGGTTTGGTTGGCTTGTAGACTTAGATTACCACGTTGGTTGGTAAGGTTTGTCCAGAGAGCCGCCTCACTATATTAACCAAATACGAGTGTTTATATTCACGCAAAAGATATATATATATATATCATAAAAGGTAGATATAAAAACCGTGGGTTATCTCGAGGAATTCCGCACCTCGACATATCCTTAAGTCAATCTCGGTTCGGTAAGACCCGGGGGACTTACACCAAGCTGACTTCCACTACCAGCTTGGTCTTCTATCATCAATCCTCCTCTTTGACTTGGATTGAATGCTATATTCTTGTTGATGCAGCTTGAACAACACTTGCTTCCATATGATTACAAATTACAAAACATGAAGCATGATCTGGGTCAGAAACAGATCGTAAGTTGTGTCAGCTTAGTCTGACCCAGATCGGATTACAAGAACCAAAAGATTACTAAGTGTTTATAGGTCAGATTTGTCATCACCAAATTTACAATGAACATTGGGACTCAACAAACCCTTTGAAATATTACAGTACTAGCTAATTAACCCGAGTTTAACTCGGGCGTATTAATAAAAGTTTTATAAAAATGTATCTACACCACTAAAATTGTGACAGTCCAACAGTACTCATAACCTCGAAATAACATACCTTATAATTAGCTTATTAACCCGCATAATATGAAGATGATTAAAAATTTGTTATGAAAAAATTCTTTAGATGATGGAACTTAAAAGATCATGTATAAAATTTTATTGCTTTTAAAAGAAAATGAAAACATTTATTAAAAAGAAATAACATCATAAAATAACAAAAATAAAAATACAAGAAATTTTAAGAAGGAATGTGTTTAAATTAAACAAATAAGCTACTTTTATAAACTGATGATGTCATAACAATTTTCTTTTATTTAATATAGAGATAGAGAATAGAGATAGAGATTACTTCATTGTTATTTGTTATAAATCAGTTTATAGTCAATTTCCATTAATGAATTAACTATCGAACATAAATAACTCTAAATATGATTCATTTAGTAAAGACCAGCATTCGATCTTAAACAAGGTTACTAAATTTATACAATAACAAAGAAGTTGATTTTGTTTTGCATAGAATTCAGAGATGCCAAATAATTCTTATACAAAGCCATAATTTCAAGAGTATGGTTATCTCCCTTTTCATACTAAAGGAGACAAAGCAGGTGACATCAGAATGGTGTGTTGTCAAGCATATACCCATGCCACATTGGAAGTATGACATATAAGGTGATGAAAATGGTGTGTTTTTTATGGTGAGTGATTGTGTGGAAAAGAAAGCTTCCTTGAGAAGCTTTATTTATATTTAAGGTGTAAATTCTATGTGTTGTGAGTGTGTTGTGTGAGCAGGGGGGTTTGGGCGGGAGATTATGTTTTTGGGATTTTGAATATTTATATTTTTAAAACCTGTCTATTTCTACACAGAAGAGAGAGAGAGAAGACAGTGACAGTGTAACAAAAGAGAGAAGAGAGAGAACTCCTAAATCCTTTATCATACAACTTTTACAATCAAGATTCAAAATCATTTAAATCAAATCTTTCTGTCTTCTTTTTCTTGAATCAGATTTGTAATATACTCTTTATTATTGGTGTTTCACAGTGGAGTTCTTCGGGTTTTTGTCGAATCAAATAGCAAGGAAGAAGAGAGTGCAGGTTCACATATCAAAAGGTTAGTAAAAGTGCAGTTTTTTTTACAAATTGTTATTGATTTCATGTGGGATTCAAAGTTGTTTGGAGGATCGTATTGCTGGAAAAATAAGTTTTCCTTGAAGTGGTTGATTTTGTGGTAAGAATGAAAATTTCAAGTTAAGTATCATATTTTGTAGTCAAAGTGTTTGATAAAAGGTTTAAAACAAAGTTGGTTGATTTATGGACGAATGGTATATTGATGTGTTTCTTAAGCTACTTATATTAATTTTATTGTTTGTGATTTGAGTTTAATGATGCTATAGGTAATAGGATAATTATTGTTTGTGATTGGAGAACATGTTACAAGAAGTTGAATACTTATAATGGGGTTAATATTAAAGATAAAAACTCATTAGACTATTGATTTTATCTATTTGTTTTTAGTATGGAAGTGTGTTTGGAAAAGAGCATTAAGGTTGAATATTGGCTGTTTTATAATTAAAGGTTTCTTGGATATTGCGTGTGATCATTGTTGGGTTTTAATTCGATGAAATGCCTTAATGAGATTTGTTTTAAGCTTTATTGATTGTGTGAGGTTATCTGAACTGAATGACGGTTCTGAGCTGAACACTTGCTCTGAACTGAAATAAGATTCTGAAATGAGGTCATCTGAAATGAAGTCATATGAGCTGAAGAAGTCATCTGAACTGGAGAGGTTATCTGAACTGAATGACGGTTCTTAGCTGAACCCTTGCTCTGAATTGAAAGAAGATTCTGACATGCGCTTATCTGAAATGAAGTCATATGAGCTGAAGAAGTCATCTGAACTGAAAAGGTTATTTGAACTGAAAGAAGGTTCTGAACTAATAATGCCATCTGAACAGACAGTAGAGGCTGAAATGAAGTCATCTGAACTAAAGAGGTTATCTGAACTGAATGACGGTTCTGAGCTGAACACTTGCTCTGAACTGAAAGAAGATTCTGAAATGAACATCTGAAAGAAGATTCTGAAATGAAGTCATCTGAAATGATGTCATATGAGCTGAAGAAGTCATCTGAACTGAAGAGGTTATCTGAACTGAATGAAGGTTCTGAGCTGAACACTTGCTCTGAACTGAAATAAGATTTTTAAATGAGGTCATCTGAAATGAAGTCATATGAGCTGAAGAATTCATCTGAACTGAAGAGGTTATCCGAACTGAATGACGGTTCTGAGCTGAACATTTGCTCTGAAATGAAAGAAGATTCTAAAATGAGCTCATCTGAAATGAAGTCATATGAGCTGAAGAAGTCATCTGAACTGAAGAGGTTATCTGAACTGATAATGCCATCTGAACAAGCCTCGCTGATATATTATCAAACTGATGTAAACATTACGAGTGTTTCTTTGCAGAAATTTGAGAAGATCATTTGGCGTGTGCAAAGTAAAAACAAGGATCATGTTATTCTCTCTCTTTGTCATTGTAAAGATTGATACTGACTATATTTTTCTTACCTTGGAAAAACAAAGTAGAGTATCAGACTGGAGAATAAGAACCACACTGGAGAATCAGATTAGAGAATGAGAATCATACTGGAGAATCAGTTTATAGATGAGAATTAGACTGGAGAATAAGAACCAAACTGGAGAATTAGATTGGAGAACGAGAATCAAACTGGAGAATCAGGTTGGTGATCGAGAATTACACTGGAGAATCAGCCTGAAGAATGAGAATGGAAGTGGAGAATTAGACTGAATATTTTCAGTTTCAGATTTTCACCTTCAGATTTCAATTTCAGATTTAGTTTTAGACATTTTTTTTACACAATTTAAAATTTAGTTTCAGATTTCAAATGTATATATATTACACAATTTTGTTTCATTAATTTCTTTTAAACAATGTAATTGCCAATATTTGAACTTATTTTTACCTTTAATGTTCTTACTTAATTTTTACCTAATTTACTAAAAACGATTTTATTAAACTTACTCGCGGTTTTCCGCGGGATAAAAATCTATATATAACTATTGCACTATGCAGTCTGCACCCGATTCATTTATATGATATAGACAAATGCCCGCGTGATGCAGCGATGTGGCAACGACGACAACAGATGGTGGTGGTGGTGGCGGTGACAGGTGGTGGTAGAGGTATGAGTATTAATGTAAAAGTGAGTGATGTAAAAAGAAGTGGTATAGTTATTTTAAGGAAAATGATAAATCCTCCTAAAACTATAAGAAGGTGACATGTGTTATTCACCAATTTTCTTTTTTAATATTGCCTCCTGATTTTTCCTCAGGTCATCATATCATGGTTAGGAGAATTTTTAGGCTATTTATTTAGAAGGATGAATCATTTCTCTTATTTTAAAGATTGAGAGATGTATGTTGTAAATAATTTCATTAACAATAATTAGTGAACAAAAGAAAGGGATATTTTTGGTTTATCAACTACTTAATTGAAATTTTTTAAGAAAACAAATGTTTTATAATTTAGTAGGGAGTAGAGATAGAGATATAATCATATGTAATAAACCGCTTATTTGATTGTTTAATGTCGATGGAATTGACTCCTTACATGATGGCCGAACAGCTTATATCAAATTTGTTATATGGATGGAATTATCGAAAAATTGCACATCTTATTTATAGTATTAGATAACTCAAAGATATGTTTCTAAAGCACTTGATACTACGTACATTGAAAGATAATAAGATATGACGGGGTACGTATATATATGCTACAATCATATCAGAAGGCAACGTTCGGAGGAGCAATAGTACTTTTGTGAGGCGACTTTCGACTGATGTTGACACTTAATCCAAAAGGAAAAGGCATGAAGTTGTTCATCAAAGCTGCATCTACACATTACTTAATTTGTGAATAAATATACTTCCATTCAAGAAATTGACCCATTACACTACTTTGTGCCCAAATGTGTTGGTTTCAGATAGTGAATAAATATACATTTTCGTCAATGAATAACAATACACAGAGAGAACTTTTGAGACATCTTACAGACCAAATTCGATTCATGATTTACATTATCGAACAGGAGTTCACGTTTTCATCACTAAACGCAACAAATGGCGTTTGACTATGCATTGTCAAGTTCTGTAATTCTTGACCCGTATAGCGCTCGTGGTGGTCATTATAGCCATGTGTATGATTTCTGTATATGGTATCATGATCAGGTTGTTCAGCATGAAATAAGGTCTCGGAATCGTCAGGGAACGGGTATAAGTCATCACCATATGCTTGTGTAAATCCAAAGTGGTCCGAGTTGTATGGCCATAACTCAACACTCCTTCCTGTTTTCCTTACTACTTCAAGAAGCTCTTCTAGCTTGACATATCCAGTGACGGTTACTTTCTGCAATTCCACGTCTATTTCAACATTATCCGCCCCTGAATTAATTAATTCCATCAATTGATATATATACTTGAACCATATATATTTTATATACTGATCCATAATATGCATATTGACTTGTAGAAATGGAAAGCAACTTGACTAACATAATATAACAAAATGATTTAGTCCCCAAAAAAAGATGCTATATATAAACCTACCCGTAGGATGCGATGTATATACCCTTCGTCTCAATTTAAATGTCCTATTTTAACTTTATAAGTCATTCTTTCACAACTTTGATCGTAAATACGTTTGTTTGTTTTCCATAAAACTTGATGAAAATTATATTAATATAAAATATTTAAAACTCTATCTATTCAATACTTTATATCAAGTATAATGTAACACAAACAAAAACATTGACGGTCAAAGTTAATCAAGAAAGACCTAAAATGTCAAACTAGGACATTTAATTTGGATCGGAGTAAGGGACTAAACATTTGTTTTGATAAGAGAGAAAGGTTTATACCATCTAAGTTTTCAAGAGCTCTTCTAACTTTCTTCACACAGCCATGACAATCCATGTTCACCAACATCTCCATATAGTCTGAAACTAAACAAGTTCGAGTTTGCTCATCCTCATAGCATGCAACACTTTTGCATGGTTTATATACAAATTAAATTGATTTATCATTTTTATATATTTTCAAAACAAAAAACATTAAAACCCCACTTACGAATGATTACGAGCTAGATAATGTTCTATATATGTATATCATTCTTTCAACAGTTGTATAATATATTTAGTTTTGGAAAAGATCGAGTATGGTCTATAATAGATTAATATGTCATCAAGATAAGAAGAAATAATTATTCACTTGTAAAGAGATCAATACTACGTACATATGCATGGTCCACTCCAAACTGCATGTTCGAGTGTTCCCAGTCATGACATAAATTCGATTTCTAAGTCTAAAGCCTCGCTGATATGATCACTTTTTTCATAAAAAAAAACTTTTCATCGGGTGTCATCACTTTTTTCAAAATAATTTATTTACTACAGATGTACCCGATTAATATGACGACAATGGTGGGAGCGGTTTGATGGTGAAGGTAATTGATGTAAAGTATATGCATTTTAAAAATTAAAGAATTAATAATAAATAATTTTAAATATGAAAAAGGAACATATTGATCATTTCCTATATCCAAAATTTTATTACTTTCCAACACAAGGGTCTACAATTTTAATTCAGTAGTATAAATATGGGATAATTATGCATACGGTTAGTGATGATCGAGAAGAAAAAAATTCCATTTGCCCCCTGAATTTTATTAAATGGACACAATAAGTACAAAGACTATTAGATTGGCAGTACAAAGACTATTCGGTCCCCTATTTGACGAGGTAGTACTAGTGGTGACTTGGTGTCAATGACATCGGTTTAGATATATATGCACAACTAATGGCCAAACAGATTTGTAATTTGTTCATATGGAGAGGTCTAAGTTGCTCCTGATCATTTATGCTGCCTGTTTCGAAATACTTGCAATGGTTTTCTTCTTATTTCGTAGCATAGTGTCGAAAAAATAAAGAACAAACTTTTGATCATCATATATATTGTTTTACACCCTTTAATGGTTAAAACCGATCATCAATAGATGATTTGGTACTTGGGAAGACTTGAAACTTTCAGGTCATCCCAACCATCAGTATATGGATTAGGACTATCCTTATTTATTAACTTACTTATCGGGACGTGATACTAGTATATCTATTTTGTTGTAACACTTAACTAACTGTAGAATATATATGGTGAGATAATAATATATTTGTTTCGTCACATTGTATGGATAATGTGCAATTATATGTATAATTGAATATTTTTTAATGGTGTAGATTACTCGTGAATGCTTGGAAGGTCTAATTATATAATAAAATTAAATTTGATGAACCGGAACTGATTAATTATAAGGAGGGGATTCTCTCAAGTTGGCTAACATAAGTACCAGTTCTATCGCCAAAACTAATCTTTAAATCTTGACTTTTGATTTCAATTAAAGGGTGTTCAAGATGTTTTCAACTTAATCCCTTCCCTTAATTATATATGTACATACGTACACTTCGTAGCATTTAGGAAGGAAAATAGATCAGGCCGGCCAGAAACTTAAAACCTTAATTACATTATTATAAATCAAGTGTTTTGTGAATCAATTGCATTATTACATTACTGAACATGCATTCACATTTTCATCATTGAACGCAACGCTTGCCCTTTCGCCAAAACTAGCTGTCGAAGGATAATAAGGCGATTCTTGAGTAGTACTGGTAATCTGCCCGTACATGTACCCGTTAATTTCATGGTTGTTATACATAGAGATGTCCGGTCGCTGGACATGAAAGTAAGTAGTCGGATCGCTATGGTAACTGTACATGTCGGTATACTGCTGCGTAAACACGATCCTTTCAGGGTTGTTTGGAAACGGCCATAATTCTGCTTTCTTTCCTGTCCTTCTAATTTTCTTCAGAACCTTTTCTTGATCCACCCATCCGGTCACGGTTACCTTTTGCATGTTCATATCTATATCAATGCTCTCAACTCCTATTTAAACAAGAAGAAGAAAATTCAGCATTTCATATTGATATATAGAATAGAAACTATTTTCAAAAGTATATATATATTTTCTTTTAACAACGAGTTAGTAGTTAGTAGTTAACATTCGAGACACCACAGTAACATCTAATTGGGCAGTATGCGGAACTCGAACCACACATGCCTTGGATGAAACCAGGACTCTCAAACCCCCCCAAATTTCAGAAGTATATATATATATATATATATATATATATAATATTTATATATATATATATATATATTCGATATATAGAGATCACAGTGTCGTAATACCGTCTAAGTTTTGGAGGGCCTTTCTCACTTTACGTTCGCATCCTGGGCAATCTATGTTCACTATCATCTCCACCATCTGAAAATGAGACATTATGTTTTAATTTCACGGTTTTTGCAAAGAAAAATCAAAATAAAAGTTTCGACTTTCGAACATTAGCGTCTATGCCAATTTTGTACATATATATATGGAATATTATATATATGAAAGGATATGCCTGTGGTATACAGCTAGGATCGATCCAAAAAAATTTCGTTAACTTCCTCAAGTTTAATAATATATGTTATGGGATATTGTTTGATTTGATTTATATACTATGGTTCACTTGGTTTACAAGTAACCTATCTTATTTCTTGGCAACCACTAGGTAATTGTTGCATGCATAAATTATCCTACACTTGCAAGCTATCGGTTATATAAAATCCTTAGGAAAACAACAAGATGCATAGCATGTCATGAATTTAATAATATGATTTCTTACTCTAGCTAGATATTCCGGTAAAGAATATAAAATTATTGGGTCCAACTGATAAAAGTTTGTTTTTTAAAGCAACTAATTATCAACTCTTTTAAAACAAGTCATGTTTTTCTTGTAAAAGTAAAAATTTAGCTACCTGCTTGATCGATTGATGGAGTTTCAACTCTTATGACTTTGAATTTAAAGTAATAAAAACAACAACACATGTCTAGGTGTTAAATATTGCTCGGGTTATATCGAAGAATTGCGCTAGCAGATCACTACCATTGCGTGTTCATTGCCCGAATCCACACATGAATATATGATGACATACAATTCGTATGTATTAACTAAGTTTATGTTCGTGTTTACGATATGCATATATACTCGTATATATACATATAAAGAAAGATAGAAAAAGAGAGACAAGAGAGAGAGATGCTCACTGTCATGTTTGAAACTTGCGAGAGAGATAGCTAGCTATATAATTGTTATATATAGTTTTTGATTTGAGGCTAATTCTTCAAATATTTGGTTTGGAAGAGTGTAATTAATATTGTTGGTGAATGGAGAGAAAAGGGAGGTGGATTTTGTATTTATAGAGACCAAAAAACTTGACACACGTTTGATTACTTGTGGGCCAAGTTTATGTGGTGTTGACTTTGATTTAGGTAAATTGTTTATCGTTCCAAAACAATTGGTTTTGGGGGGTTTTTAGAAGTTTAAATATCTCGAACTTTTTAAAATAAACTCTTTTAAGATGATAACATTGTTCGAATATACATTTAAGATCAAAAATTATCGCATCGTACAAAAGCTTTTAAAAGTCTCGAAAAGTCTTTAAAATAAAAATTTATATAAAAAAAATTGAAATAGAACCCCAACTCTTAGCTCTACCTTCAAGCTCTTAACCACAATACTAGCTCAAAGCTTAATTTTGTGTCAAATATACACGACATGCATGATATGAAGCATTTAAAACTAGGGTAAATTACACAAATGGTACCTGAGTAGGTGTCGAAATTTCACTTTTCGTACCTCAAAGAATTTAATTACGCGAGTCATACCCAGAGTTGTCAAATTTGCACGCTCACCATACCTCCACTTAACGGAGACAAACGGATCGTTAAGTTTGGTCATGTGCCAATCACACGAAGATGTAAAGGACTGTTTTACCCCTAATTTTAAACATACCTCAGGTAGCTTTTTTGAAAATGCAAAAAAGAAAAAAAAAATACGGGAGTACTACTGCTGCTCATATCCCAAATAATCAAATCTTCATATCATATACAACAACTAATACTACTACTACAACATTGTTACTTCCATACACCACCAATCTAAAATCCACTTTATTATTTAGTAATAATAATAATAATAACAATAATAATAATATAAAAGATTTGAAACTGCTAAAAATACTACAAAGAGTCACAAATCAGATAAATGATAGTTAATTATTAAGAAAGGAAAAATTAAGGATTAAGGGTTTTTGTTTTAAGGTTTTTATTATATGTCACAAATCCAATCATCCAACAGTTTTGAACACCAAAAAGATAACTTTTCCGGCCACCACTCCTCCACCGCCATATTTCCAATCACCCCACAATCATAATAATAACATTCAAACTTTCCTACAAAATATAAATAAAATTTAGATTGACATACAAAACTAGTTAATAAATTAATAATAAAAATACCTCCAACTTATTAAAGAAAACGAAAATCGATGGACATGAAGTGATGGGATTTAGAAGGCGGCAGAGATGATGTTCATAAGCGAGATGATGATGTTTATAACAGATCTAGAGTGTATGTGTATATATGTATGTATAGATCTGGGTATTGTTTTTGCAATGTTGATGATGATTGATGAGTGTAAAGATTAGATTGAAGGGACTAAAATACCCTCGCATGTGCTTGGCACATGTTTAAATTTAACGATCCGTTCGTCTCCGTTAGGCAGAGGTATGGTGAGCGTGCAAATTTGGCAAACTCTGGGTATGACTCGCGTAATTAAATTCTTTTAGGTACGAAAAGTGAAATTTTGATACCAACTCAGGTACCATTTGTGTAATTTACCCTTAAAACTATAAAGTAGAGTAAAGAAACATAAAAATTAGAAATTGTTAACAATGTGGTTGATTAACGTTGTTCGAAAAGACGAAAGGTAGTAATTTGGGAAAAAAGTTCTTAAGGAAAGAAGGTAGAATAGGTTCTTTGTTTTTTTTTAGCTTGTTTTATTGATTTTTTTTTTTCTTTTTTTTTAATTAACTCATTCCAAAAAAATCAATCTTTTTCTATTAAGAAAATCAATTTTTTTAATAAACAAAAAATCCAATCAGAGTTAGTAAGCTATACATGATTACATATAAGCATAGTGTACGGGCTTCGCTCCTAAAACATATTAATAAGAGATAGCTGGTAGGGGTTATAGGTCATAGAGGGTGATATGTCATATGAGGTGATTGGTGATTGGAAAATCTATCTAACGGGCTCCATCATAAACTGACAGGCTTCACCTAAAGCTACGCCCTATGAAAAAAAATATATTTTAAAAATTTTCTTTTGGAATGACTTAATTAAAAAAACATGAAAAAATTGTAAAAAAAAAAATCAAAAAACCAGACGAAAAAAAAATTAAAAGCGAACTTTCTCTACAGTTGTTCCTTAAGGTAACTTTATATATATATATATATATATATATTATATATATCATATATCTATGTGTATATATATATATAATAATAATAAAATAAAAAAAAAAAAAAAATATATTTTAAAAATTTTCTTTTGGAATGACTTAATTAAAAAAACATGAAAAAATTGTAAAAAAAAAAAATAATTTTAAAAATTTTCTTTTGGAATGACTTAATTAAAAAAACATGAAAAAAAATATTTTTAAAAATTTTTTTGGAATGACTTAATTAAAAAAACATGAAAAATTTTAAAAAAAAAAATCCAATCAGAGTTAGTAAGCTATACATGATTACATATAAGCATAGTGTACGGGCTTCGCTCCTAAAACATATTAATAAGAGATAGCTGGTAGGGGTTATAGGTCATAGAGGGTGATATGTCATATGAGGTGATTGGTGATTGGAAAATCTATCTAACGGGCTCCATCATAAACTGACAGGCTTCACCTAAAGCTACGCCCTATGAAAAAAAATATATTTTAAAAATTTTCTTTTGGAATGACTTAATTAAAAAAACATGAAAAAATTGTAAAAAAAAAAATCAAAAAACCAGACGAAAAAAAAATTAAAAATTATGGCTACATTTCTATATGAAAAATGTATTCGCACTACATATTTGTTGCTGTCAAATTAGTTGTCATCAAAATTGTTAGAACCATGCATTACATATTGTTGGACACAAGTCATGGAAATTATGTGAATACAAATATACGATAAAATTTAGCAATTTTAAATTATGAATTTGTCATTATGTATATTTTGGATGGAATTCGGAATCCATTAATGAAGGAAATTAATTAATCTAGGCATTATATCTGTTCAACGAATGGTGTATGCAACTATGCAAGATCTATATAGGGTTAATATTGTTTCTTATGGATTTATTGTTCAATTTTAAGTCATGGAAATCCATTATGTTATTTTAATGTTTTTATACATAGGTTCGTTTAAAGTGTTCCTTTGTAAAGTTTTTCTAGTTTTAATGTTTGTTTGCGGCTACCAAATATCTACGAGTAATAAATTTTTAAAGCAAGAGAAACAAAGAATACACGCTTTCTTAACAAGCTAGCTATAGGTTAGGAGACTTGGAACCGAATGTGAAAGTTCGTTGTCATGAAGGATAAGTTGTTAAGTTTGGATGATACATGTGATTGACTTTTAGTGAATTACATAGAAAGACTTGGATGTTATTCATGTAATTTCAGAATTAGTACTTGTTCACACGTGCCAAATTTATTTAGTTTAAAATAATTATTTATAATGATTTTGATTATAACTTTTGAACAACTTTATAATTAGTTGAGGTGGAAAATTCCATAAAATATATAACTGAGGTCTTGTGATTTGCAGAAATTGAGGCCGTAAAAAGCATCCCTTTGTTGATTATAAGTGTCGAATCACAAATATAGTATAAGTTTTTTTTTTTCCGACAAACAAATTTTAATTTGTTTGAGAAGCTTCAACTTGTTTCATATTACCTTATTTAATTTCTATGGTTAAGTTTCAAATTTAACGGCTTTTTTTTTTGCTTTCAAAATTCTAATACATCTTTACAATTATATATATGTGGGGTAATGAAATCTTTATTTTCTACGATCTCATCGTGTTTACTTTTACGTTTCAGGCTTTGAGCAAACTATTTTAGATCATAGTTAAACTTTTTTTTTTTATGGTTAAAAATTATCACGGCCGCTTTCAAAAACCCAAATAAAAATTTTCGACTGATATTTTATTTTAATTTATTTATTTTTCAATTCGAAGATACCTTTATGAATATATGTTGATAGTTATCAAATTATCGATACGATTACTTCTAAATCATTTATCTGGATTGATATGTAACAAAATCTTCAAAAGTTTTCAAAGGAAATTATTCAATTAATAAATTAAAACATAGAAGATATGTTTTATTGGTTCGGATTTTCAAAACAATCTTAAAATTTGAGCTATTTCTCGTGTAGCAATCATTAAGGTTGAGGCTGCGGTCATTTCATCACATCCGGTGCAAGAAGATAAAGATTGAGTAAGTATTTTAGGATTTTACGATTATTGTACGTTATGACTCCGAGTTGATTCCAGGAGTACGAATTGAAGATCCATGCAAACAATTCCAAGTTAAAGGTATTAATGTAGAGAAAATATCACAAATGGTCCCTGTGGTTTGTCACTTTAGCATTTTGCCCCCTGTGCTTTTTTTTCGTTGCTAATGGTCTCTGACTTTTTCGTTTTCGTTGCAAGAAGCCCCTGACACTAACTTCTGTTAAATTTGACCGTTAAATCCCTCACGTGCATATCACATGAGGGCATTTTGGTCCATTTTGTAATTGCAAGGATTATTTGTGATAAAAAAAATACCCATCTTCTTCTTCCTCCTTCTTCTTCCTTTTTCCGGCAGTCACCACCACCAAAATCCGGCCAAACACATAACTCTAAATCCAAATTCATATCAATTGCTTGAATTTTTATCTAACATCTGGAAATCCTTTTCAAAGTGCATGAATTCAACCATGAAAACAAACTGATTTTCAAAGTTTTAGATCAAAATTCATTGGTTTTGTGATTTCAAAGTTCAGGTCGGCAAATTGATAAAAAGAAAAAGTCTAACAGTTTTGTTTCCTGCTACAGTAGCGGCACTCTTTTCCATCAGTTCACGTGTTTTACAACAGTTGATTGTCACACAGTTTTTACATAGACATTTTACAATTTTTAATTAAAAGAAAAACAGAAAAACAAAAGAAAAAAGGAACAACTACTTTGTGCTTCATCTTCTCTCTTAAAATTCTTCGTCGTGTTGCATCATATCATCTTGAAAATCATAAGGATTTATTCGCGAGTGAATTCTGAACATTGTGATGTTTTCAATTTTCTGATCGGTTGAGTTTTGAGTCGGTTACGTTTTCCGGCAAGAAGTTGCATTTTCCGGCGAGTCTCAATCGGAACAATTTTTGCACAGGGTTCGTTCGCGATTAGATTTAGAGTGTTTTCGTGGTGGTTTCAAGTTCTAATTCGAAGAAACGAGGAAGAAATCTCGAATTTGTCATTTTCCGTCGGGTTGCCATTTTTTCCGGCGAGATTTGTATTTGAAATTTTTTGACGAGGATCTGTTTGGAAATCAATATAGTTATACACGGTTTGGCGGATTTTGAGAATTATCATCAAATTAATATCGTGAACAAGGTATTGAAAGATGAGTAAGGTGTTCAATTGGATTGACAATTTCTTCACCCGTCCCTATTCTATTTCTTTATGTGACCCCTATTTTATTCAAGTAAGTATTATTATCGTTATTATCTGTTTATCACGAATAGTCCCTGCAATTACAAAATGGACCAAAGTGCCTTATGACTTATACTTATTTAATTTTGATTGACAAACCACAGGGACCATTTGTGAAATTTTCTTTATACTATTAATCTTAATCTTAATATATACTAAAAGGCAACTGATCTAACCTCAATTAACCAATAACAACTCTCAATTTCTCTAATTTAAATAAATTAGCACATGTCATAATATAATTTACACTTTTTTGTTTTCCATCATCAATTTACACTTTTACACCTTTTCCTTAAAATAATATTATTAAAATAAAATACATAAAATATAAAGTTCATGTTTATCCTAGCTATCTAACTAATTAAATAATTTAAAAAATATTTTTTTAATAAATACTAAAACCAACTTGGCTTACAATTAGTCTTCATCCAATTATAATTATAACTTATTTAACTTATTTTTTTGTTATAACTTATCAAATTATCAATGATTATATATAAAAAATAATATATTTAACTGATAACAACTATATAATCTAAAACTTTCATGAAAAACAAATACCACAACAAAAACTACAAGAAGTTTTTTTAATTGTATGGTTAAGAAAAAGTTACAACAACAAGCTTTGACATGATATTGATAGACGATTAAGTTAAACGTTGTCGTCAATGTTCCAGTATTACATTCTGTTACCTTGATTTTCATTTTTTTTGGACAACGATTTAGTAGTTAGCAGTTAGCATTCGAGACACCACAGTGACATCCAATTGGGCAATATGTGGAGCTCGAACCACGCATGCTTGGGATGAAACTCAGGAATCTCGAAAACCCCTAATAAACCACTACTACCAATGTAGGAAGTGAGATTCGAACCCTGGTGGATTTCCCCAAAGTCAAAGACCTTTCATTTATATTTGAATTTACCGGTTTATTCTTTCATAACTTTAATTACATTATTTATAATTGAATTCAATGGTTTGTTCTTTCACAACTTTTCTTGGATTATAAACATATTTAAATTAATTTGTCAAAAATAATCCGTGTATTTGACACGGGTCTAAATCTAGTACTTATTTATTTTTGGTTTAAGTACATGCCGTTTGAATTAATTAATACGTGTAGGATTTGCGTCAATTTGATTCACAAAAATAAACTAAATTATGTTAGAAGGTACTCGCACATTGCGGCTATGGTAGCGACGACGGTGGCAGTGGTGACAGTAAAATTGTGGTTATTATTGTAAAGGTACTTGTTATGAAAAGGGTTCGTATGTATTTTAAGGGTTGATGATAGTATATGTTGTAAATAGTTTCATCAAATTATAAACATATTAAGGATTTTTTTTTTAATGGACATATTAAACAAGTGTTTTGTCAAACAAATTTTCCGTAAAAACTACTTATAAAACCAGTATAATTGGAATTAGAAATTCCAGTTTCAAGCACGTCGGACAAAGCCAGGATTTATAATTCCGGTTTCAAAAAGGAAGGTGAAACCGGATATACTAATTCCGGTTTCGAAGAAAGTGGATGAAACCGGAGTTAGTAATTAATTTTGGTTTCAGAAAGTGATGTGACATGCCAAAACATTAATTAATGTTAGAGAACTTGCTACTCAAAATTGGTTCAGCAAAATGGGGAGTATGCAGGGGCGGATCTAGCTTATACCAAGGTAGGTCCTAAGACCTACTTAAATTTGTATAATTTTTTGAAAATCTATAGTAATTTTACTAAGGAACTACCTTAAATTGGAGCGAGGACCTACCTTACAAACTCTTTAGGACTGAGTTTTATTAGTTTATAGCTAATTTTGAAGAAGATGAAAAAAAGATGCTAAGTGTATTTTAATGGAGTATTGGAGTTTAGATCTCCTGTGGAAGAAGATGGGTGAAGAAGACAGCCCCCACCCTTATTATCTATTACAACTTTCAGAATTGACCTTAATACTTTATAAAAGTTTATATTCAACCCTTCTACTTTCTAGTATATACTCGATTTGCAATTACTTGATATGTAACTATGTCTATATATCCTTTATTATGGAATATGCTAATACAACTATATAATTAAATTTATTTTTGTTTCGAACGGTAATAAGAGAAACTGTACAATCTTTAGTTAAAACATGTATATGTATAATGACAATATAAGATTAAAATTAGTATTACTTACTTGTTTATGGAGAGTTTAATATAGTTAAAGTTTTTCTTGTTTGAAAGCTTATAATTTTAACTTAAAAATTATTAAATATTTATTTTTGATTATAGTAATAATTAACTTATCTAACTAAATTTACATATTTACCGTAGTCATGATATATTGACTTTGTTTCAAAAAGAATTCATCTTTATTGTTTGAGAATCTGTTTTTTTAGCTAGATATTTTAAATAAGGACTTATTTAACTAAGATAAAAAAAGTTATTCAAAACTTTCAACATAACATTATACTTTAAGAAAAATTTCTTATATTATATTACTATCAAGTTAGATTGTGTCTTATTTTTTCGTAATAAGTGTAGTCATGCTATTGGCTATAGATGGTGTTAGTGTTGACCCGACCCGATCATTTAACACGCACTTTTTCGATTTAAATTATGACAATGACTGGGACCTACCTTACTCCAAATCCTGGATTCGCCACTGCTAATGCTTGTTTGGTAACTCAAAGAGTATCAAAAAATAATCAATTAAAACTATGATATATATAAGTTGTAATATGTATATTATATTATATACATAAATATAATGAAAACTAAACAAAAATGAGTTCCCGTATTACTTTTGATGTAGTCAATCTCGAGTCTTGGTCTGCCACCATATTCTTATGGTTATTGGTTAGAGGCAAAATAAATATTTTTAATCTTTAAATGGATAGTAATAAGTAAATGGGGATTTTGGCGACTTAGTTTAAATTTTGGTGTAAGCAAAATACTCCAAATAATTTAGAGAGGTTTTCCCAAAATGTGATGAGTTTCATTTGAAATTTTGTATTATGAAAAGGTGTGCCGTTAATATCAAATTTATCATTCAAAAAGATAAAATAAAAAATCTTATCCTATTGAAATATTAAAATATCAACATTTTCTCCAATTAAAACACTCCATGTCATTTTGCATCATCCTCTCTTTAACTGTATTATACAAATAACATCTACCTTCCTGACACATTTGCATTCTCTTAGTCTCTTTCTAAAATTCAAGTTTGTCTTTAAACAATTGAACAAACCCAATTATTTGAATTACAATTTCTTTTCTTTTAATCCTAATCTACTTTTTTGTATTAGATGAAGTTGAAAATTTCCTAACTTTCATATCCTAAAAAAACACCAAGAAATCATAGAATCTCCCTTGCAATTTCAATTCGATTCATATTGTTTTGTGAATGATTTTAAGTGGTTTTGATCTCCTTAATTCTCCCTACGTTCGTTTTACCCTTTGTATTGTTGATTTTGTTGAGGTGTATGGTTTTCCATTTCTGGTCCTAACCCAAGTGGGTGATTATTTATTGATTTATTCAATTGATAACGTTATTGAGTAGATTTATTGTATTATATTGTTTGTATAAGATTTCTAGAGCAACGAATGATATCAACCCATCAGTTGGGTCATATATGTGTGTATACAAGTTCTTGAAGTTGGGTTGAGGTGTTGAGTTCCTTTGGTGGTCGAATTGTTTGAAAACAAGGGTTCAATAAGGCTGAAATTCTGTTTTGTAAAAATCATAACTAATTTATCATAACTTTTTATTGTTAAATTTAGGGTTAAATATCAACAAGCTTCTCAAATATTGACACTCTGTATATTATTTTCAATTTTAACCCATTTAGACAATATATTTAAATTTTATATCTTATTATATTTGAAGTAATCAATAAAAGTACTACATATCCAACACAAAAAAAGTATTTAACAGATTAACTTAAACTTATCTTCAAAATCTCAAATGAATCTATAACTATCGAGTTTTCATAGAAAATAGTATATTCAAATTTCAAAAGTAACTTACAATTTATAGTCACTTTCACAAATTAGAAGCTAGAATCAAAATTATTCGCAATCACACGCTTGATATTAACTATACTTACAATTTTTTTTTTTTTTTCTAATATTACGGTTAAAATTTGTGAATGCTTATTTGCAACTTGATATATGTGAAGTTTTAAAATAAAACAATTTTGACATAAAAAACATAAATATTTTGCTAAAGGTACATGATATGTGAATGTTGCATATATTAACATGTATAAATTTCACATTTTAAAAACTCATTATTTTAATGTATAACTTTTTGTTTTAATCATTAAACTTTATGCAAAGTCTAGTTAGAAAAGATCATACTCTGTGGACACAATTATGCTGGTTATTTTCAAACTTGCTATACCCAATAGAAAAAAAAAAATCAAAGAAGCTATTATTACATTTTAATGTTTTACATTGTCAGACTTAACTTAGCTAATATTTAAATTCTAAAATTCCTATTATTAACCCCCAAAAGAAAGTCAAAGTAATTTGACTTCTCTAATTTCTCTTAAAGAAAATTGTTGTTCAATTCAGAGGTAGTTAACTAATTGCAATTCAATTTAGTTTATGATCTTAATTGATGTAAAAAATTTGGAAAAATTTACTACTAATGGAAACCAATTATAAATATTCAATACCGGTCATTGCGTTATACGCCATTTTTACGTATGAATTATTGATAAATTTACTACTTCTTGCACGGTTGTACATTGCTAGCATTGGTGTGGTGATCGAAAAGTCATTGCTGATAATTTTCAGGTATATATGATAACTTCATTAGGTGCTAGTTTGAGTAAAAGATGAAAATATATTAAGTTTCTATAAAGAATTTGCAAACCTGTTTATTAAATGTATGTATGTTCATGGGTCTGGAAGAGAATTCAACAAATGGAAGCTGTGTTGGGTCTGAGACCACCAGTGTTTGTTCCATCATCTCCATCTCCTAAGAGGAAGGCCACTGAAGATGCACCAGGGCATTCATCGAGAAGAAGGGCCTGAACTCTTACCATTGTACTTGTTGTAATTATTGTTTATGAAAGTTGTAATTATTTTCCTTTTTGATGAAAGTAATAATAGTTGCAAGTTTTATTTTTACAAGTAGAATGACCAGATTTAGTCTAAGTTAGAACTTAAAAGATGAAACTGAAAACACTCATGATCTATAAAGTGTTTTCCAGTAACTTAGATTAGACTTAAATCGACCAAGTGTTTTCCAGACATACAAATTTGTATATCTATAAGTCTGAAAAATACTTGCATTATTTCTAAACAAATAGGGGGAATTTGTTAGGTCCAGATTTAGTCCAGACTTACAGGACTGGCTCCAGACTGGACTACTGGAACCTTATTTAGGTTTGTTAAGAAACTTGTTTTGCTGGTCTCGCTCCAGACCCGACTACTGGAGCTCACTGAAGATCTAACCAGAAAACGTTTCTACTGGACCTACTCCAGACTTGGAATCTGGAGTCCCTCTAAAGATTTGTCCAGAAATAATTGAAGACTAGTGAGCATTTACTTGTACAGGTAATCTGGAGCATTCTCCAGATTAGCTCACTGAAGACTTCACCCCAGTCCAGATCTACTCTCCTGAAGACATTCTGACTGAAGTCAAAGACTGAAGTCTGAAGAAAGAAGACTGACAAATGGCGGAGTCCACTGGAAAGTCTTACCAGATCTGCACACTGGAGGATTGTTAGTGTTCTAGATCATGCAAGTCTGAACACTAATATCGAGGATTGACTTTAGCCTTTAACACACTTTCCAAAGAACAATCCACTTGTTCTTTAACAAAGAAACGTGTGTTAAGGTGGTTGGATAATAGGATACACTTGCACTTGATGTGACTTTATCCTTATTCCTTATCCATATACATTTAATGTTCTTGTCGGATCATTAAATGTATGCAACCATATTTGTACGGCACAAATTCACTGGTGAATTGTTGCCTATAAATACAAAGTCATTTCCTTGACAAAAATACTTTTAAGCATTCCTTTTGCATTTAAGTGAATTTGTCCAAAATACTCTCGATCTTAAACAGGGATACTTCACAACTTTAAGTATCTCGATCCTAAAGAGCTATTTGACAAATATAGATCATATTGTAACTCATAGGTTGTTAGGATACTCACTTAATTGTGTTATCTTGATTCCGCAACAACCTTGTATTTATTTACACATCAATAAATGAAATACCCATGAAACATACATAATGGTCCACTTTATTTGTTTATTGCTTTAAGTCTTGTATTACTTTGTTTATATATCTTGCATCTTTATTACAAGTAATACTAGTCCATATCTAGTGATTATTAGACTTGTTGTATTTTACACTTTCTATTGGTTAACCATCTCGTTAATTAAGGGACTAAAAGGTTCATAGATAAATGACTATACAAATATATTAGAATATTCTCATAATTACAACATTTTCTTCTTGGGCCTCTTTATCGTCTTGGTAGCCATCCTCTTTAACTTGCCTCCACGCGAAGGTGGTGACTTATGGGCTGTCTTAGTTGCGGTTTCACCGGGATTTGAGACCCACGCACTGCAGATGAATTACTAAATACTTCATGTGCAATGAAGTATTTAGTAACTTACCCGCATTGGGTAGTTCTCAAATCCCGGTGAACCCGCAACTAAGACAGCCCATATCTCTCCCTCGTCGTGTAGAGGCAAGGCAAAGAGGATGGCTAGCAAGACAATAAAGAGGCCCAAAAAGAAAATGCACCTTCTCATCGTGTAACTCTGGAGATATCATAAGTTTAAAAAGTGGTTAAAGGGGTATGATGGTAACAAGTTCATAGAGTGCAAATCATTATCTGGCTTGTATTTACACTCAATTGTAATTCACATACACCTCGTGACATTAGGAAGGAAGCTGATATCAGGCCGGCCGGTCAAAAACTTGATAAGTTAATTACATTATTTATAAATCATGTGTTTTGTGAGTCATTTACATATTAACATATATATTTACATTACTAAACATGCATTCACGTTTTCACCATTGAACACAACGCTAGCCCTTTCACCAAAACTAGTTGTTGAAGAATAAGGCAATTCTTAAGGATAACTGGTAATCTGCACGTACCTGTATCCATGTTCATTGTAGTTATACATAGAGATATCCGGATTCTGGACATGAAAGTAAGTAGTCGGATCACTATGGTAACTGTACATATGGGTATACTGCTGCGTGAACACGATTGTTTCAGGGTTGTTTGGAAAAGGCCATAATTCGGCTTTCTTTCCGGTCCTTCTAATTTTTTTAGAACTTTTTCTTGATCTACCCATCCGGTCATGGTTACCTTTTGCATGTTCATATCTATATCAATGCTCTCAACCTCTATTTAAACAAGACAAAGAAAAATCAGCGTCTCAACATTTCGCATATTCAAAGCTAGGTGTAATTGTTGGGATCGATCGCCACAGACAAAGAAATCAACACAACAATAACTAATAATCAAGTTAACAAGGAAAAACAAACTAAACAATGGTTTACTTGGTTCGACTCAATGAATCTGATCCACTACCACAAATAACACTACAAACGTTGGATTACAAAATGGAGACACCCACTCTCGACAATCTATAATCCCTCACCGAATTTCACTCTTACAAGAAACTCTCAACTCTCAAGAGTTTCTCTCACAAGAATGAAGTACATAAAACATCTAACAATGACTCCTATTTATATAGGGAACCCACTAAGGTCGTTTTCTACCCATACCAATGTGGGATAATAATTTAGGGTCAATTATGATCAAATCCTCCCTTGACCCAAACTCCTTAATATCTCAACTCTATTCGAGAAATGCACTCTTCTCCCAGTTTTCTTCATCTTCTTGCTCTCGAAACAAGTCCTCCTCAATAGAGATTCACAAGATTTTTCAAATTTCTCCATTCTCGAAGATTTAGTCTATCTTTCATGTACACCTTTAGAGTATTTCTCCTTCCAACATAATGGTAATCACGGGATGTCAAAACTCCAAGTAAAAGTATATTCGTTGACGCACCCGGAACATACCTCACATTCAAAGTGGTCTTCACAACTCCATCATGAAGTTTGACGCGCACACTCCCAACACCTTCAACCTTCAACTTTTGCTTGTTACCTACTTTGATATTACCAAACTGCCCGTTCCCGTTAAATGTATCAAACACACGATCATTACAAATGTGTACTGACGCTGCATTATCAAACACCCACTTTGGTTTTTTATCTTTCAATGTTCCTCCACTCGAGCTTTCTTCCAACATAAACTCACTATTACAATCATCAACCATAATTGCCTCTTCATTGTCCTTTTTCTTTACCTTCGAATCTCGTAAAATCTTCAAGTGTTCACGAAATTGTGGACAAAGAATTTGCGTATGACCTTTCTCCCCACAATAATATCACTCTATAGTACTCATGTCTCGATGACCTCGCACTCGAGACTTTGAACGCCCTCTTGAACTACCACGGTTAGAACCTCTTCCTCTATTGGGATCATCTGTAACTAATATTTTCTCTCCACTCGAGAAACTATCACTTCTAGTCATTCTTTCATTATCCCGTAAATCTTTCAATACATCCTCAAGTTTCAAAGTGGTCCTCCCTGTCAACATAGTCTGCACAAACGATTTATAGGATTTTGGCAATGATGACAATATTAACAAGGCTTGCTCTTCCTCTTTCATCACCTCATCAACATTAGACAATTGACAAACCAACTGATTAAAAGAATTAATATGATCAGTAGATCACCTCCTTCTCCGAGTTTCAATGAATACAGATCCATCTTCAATAATAGCCGATTCGTCAACGACTTTGAAGCATAGATGCCCGCAAGCTTGTCCCAAATACCCTTCGGTGTGTTCTCCTTCAAAACACTATATTTAATCTCGGTAGAAAGTGCCAACCTGATTGTACTCGAAGCCTTCTTCTGCATCGTCTTCTAAACATCATCTTTCATATAATTCGGGTTTGTCTCTTGTAAAGCTTCATCAATACCTTGTTGTACCAAAAAAAACAGATTCAGGCAGAAACTTTGAAAATTTATATCTCACTATAGGAAGCTCAAATCAAAAACCCCAATGGTGAACACGTAGATATATGTGTTCTAAACCTTCGGATCGAAAATCACAATGATCCAACGGTGAATGAACTCACGATGCTCGTTTTCCTACAGCTGCGCAGAAAACCCAAATGATTTCTACAGCCAACTTCGAAGATTAATATCCAATGGATTCCCCCGAGCGTGTGATTTCTTCTCCCTGTACCTCAAATCTGATACCACTTTGTTGGATCGATCACCACATTCAAAGAAATCAACACAACAATAACTAATAATCAAGTTAACAAGAAAAACAAACTAAACAATGGTTTACTTGGTTCGACTCAATGAATCTGATCCACTACCACAAATAACACTACAAACGTTGGATTACAAAATGGAGACACCCACTCTCGACAATCTATAATCCCTCACCGAATTTCACTCTTACAAGAAACTCTCAACTCTCAAGAGTTTCTCTCACAAGAATGAAGTACATAAAACATCTAACAATGACTCCTATTTATATAGGGAACCCACTAAGGTCGTTTTCTACCCATACCAATGTGGGATAATAATTTAGGGTCAATTATGATCAAATCCTCCCTTGACCCAAACTCCTTAATATCTCAACTCTATTCGAGAAATGCACTCTTCTCCCAGTTTTCTTCATCTTCTTGCTCTCGAAACAAGTCCTCCTCAATAGAGATTCACAAGATTTTTCAAATTTCTCCATTCTCGAAGATTTAGTCTATCTTTCATGTACACCTTTAGAGTATTTCTCCTTCCAACATAATGGTAATCACGGGATGTCAAAACTCCAAGTAAAAGTATATTCGTTGACGCACCCGGAACATACCTCACATTCAAAGTGGTCTTCACAACTCCATCATGAAGTTTGACGCGCACACTCCCAACACCTTCAACCTTCAACTTTTGCTTGTTACCTACTTTGATATTACCAAACTGCCCGTTCCCGTTAAATGTATCAAACACACGATCATTACAAATGTGTACTGACGCTGCATTATCAAACACCCACTTTGGTTTTTTATCTTTCAATGTTCCTCCACTCGAGCTTTCTTCCAACATAAACTCACTATTACAATCATCAACCATAATTGCCTCTTCATTGTCCTTTTTCTTTACCTTCGAATCTCGTAAAATCTTCAAGTGTTCACGAAATTGTGGACAAAGAATTTGCGTATGACCTTTCTCCCCACAATAATATCACTCTATAGTACTCATGTCTCGATGACCTCGCACTCGAGACTTTGAACGCCCTCTTGAACTACCACGGTTAGAACCTCTTCCTCTATTCGGGATCATCTGTAACTAATATTTTCTCTCCACTCGAGAAACTATCACTTCTAGTCATTCTTTCATTATCCCGTAAATCTTTCAATACATCCTCAAGTTTCAAAGTGGTCCTCCCTGTCAACATAGTCTGCACAAACGATTTATAGGATTTTGGCAATGATGACAATATTAACAAGGCTTGCTCTTCCTCTTTCATCACCTCATCAACATTAGACAACTGACAAACCAACTGATTAAAAGAATTAATATGATCAGTAGATCACCTCCTTCTCCGAGTTTCAATGAATACAGATCCATCTTCAATAATAGCCGATTCGTCAACGACTTTGAAGCATAGATGCCCGCAAGCTTGTCCCAAATACCCTTCGGTGTGTTCTCCTTCAAAACACTATATTTAATCTCGGTAGAAAGTGCCAACCTGATTGTACTCGAAGCCTTCTTCTGCATCGTCTTCTAAACATCATCTTTCATATAATTCGGGTTTGTCTCTTGTAAAGCTTCATCAATACCTTGTTGTACCAAAAAAAACAGATTCAGGCAGAAACTTTGAAAATTTATATCTCACTATAGGAAGCTCAAATCAAAAACCCCAATGGTGAACACGTAGATATATGTGTTCTAAACCTTCGGATCGAAAATCACAATGATCCAACGGTGAATGAACTCACGATGCTCGTTTTCCTACAGCTGCGCAGAAAACCCAAATGATTTCTACAGCCAACTTCGAAGATTAATATCCAATGGATTCCCCCGAGCGTGTGATTTCTTCTCCCTGTACCTCAAATCTGATACCACTTTGTTGGATCGATCACCACATTCAAAGAAATCAACACGACAATAACTAATAATAAAGTAAACAAGAAAAAACAAACGAAACAATGGTTTACTCGGTTCGACTCAATAAGTCTAATCCACTACCATAAATACCACTACAAACGTTGGATTACAAGAATGGAGATGCTCACTCTTGACAATCTATAATCCCTCGCCGAATTTCATTCTTTACAAGAAACTCTCAACTCTCAAGAATTTCTCTTACAAGAATGAAGTACATAAAACATCTAACAATGACTCCTATTTATATAGGCAACCCACTAAGGTGGGTTTCTACCCATATCAATATGAGATAATAATTTGGGGTCAATTACCATCAGTCATGCATGAATAGATTTATAATTTTAGGAACTATTTTCATATATATATAAGGTAGGGTTCATGTAATACCCTTCATTTAAAAATATGGGTTTTAAAAAATTTCCGCCTAACGGCGTTAAAAGAAAGTGGAAGAAACTTTAAAAGTCCAAACCAATTAAAATCTGTTTGGTTTCCTTATTCAATGGTGTTACTATTCGTATCATCAAAACAAGTTTAAATGGAAACCCGTCGGCTGCCCAACACAAAACAACCGACTGCAAAGCACACAAACTACATAAATGTCAAAACATAAACAATGTCTATAAATGTGCAGCATCTATGGGTAGCTATGGTCTTCATCAAGCTATCTACCCATTCCTCACTCTTCGTTCGTCATCTACCTCGACTAAGCTAAATCTGAAGGAGCAACACATTTCAAAAGACAAGTGTTAGCTAACGAATTAGCTAAGTAAGATAACACTCAAGTTATAAAACATTTGTCCATTTCATACATTATGGATTTATAGATACTTCATTAAGGCACAACACACATCGAGCATACCACGTTATCAACATATCATATTAGGATGAACCACCCTAAATGTGCCTAATCTGCTTTACTTCATTTCACACATATAACCACATAACTGCATTCTACATATTAACTGCTTTTCTACATTTTAACTACATTTATGTGTAACATCTGTCACACCCGACTAGATGATAACCATACGGCTGAACATCAAACGTCGTTAAGGAATGGCAAGCCAATCCCGGAGTAATCCGTATGTACAAGACAAATGAGGGTGGGTCAGACCCCTCGTATTACTCAACTGCATCTCAATGACCATGTTGCAAGGAGCCACCCAAGCACCCTGCATCTACGCACTTAGCCGGGCTAGGGCAAGTACAGGTTAAGCTTAACACTTTCTGCATCTCATTTTAACGAGCTCGATCCTGCATCTCATTTAGTTTAGGTGACTACATTACCTAAACAATTACTACGTTACTGTTTTTACGTTTGGGCCCTTAAACGTGCACGTGTCATGGCAACTTAACAAGTCTAGTGAACTAGATGAGCAAGTCATACAAACATGCACATATCAACAGTCATCAACATATACTACATCTCTATGCATCACAAGATACTACATATAATTTCACAACATTACACTACATTTCATATCATTTCATAACATAACACTACATTACATATCGTTGGGACTGCATTTCAGGTCTCAATGGTCATTTACATAACCCTTATTACCTCCCATGTAACCCCGCATAACCATAAGCAACTTAAGGTATCAATTGGCAAGTTATTATATGAAACCATCTTTTTTTGAACCCTCAGCGTGTCAAAGTAGTGTATCTTACCTCAAAGAAGCGCACGACAAATGATAACTACGTTACCGTGCAAAGCACTATAATCATTAAGCAATCATTAGACAAGCTAATACCCATATCATTAAGGTCATAACTCAAACCTAAACACCTATAAACATGACCCATGGCATTTCTTTGTGCATTGGAGGTTTGAGTAATACATTAGGACTCATAGAATCCGATGAAACTCGACCTTCACTCACTAATTCTACCTTTCAGGAAACTTGACATCAAAATCATCTTTTAAAAGCTTTACCATTAGATACTAGACTCTCTCACGATTCCAGGGATAGTTTATTTGTCAAAAACGGAGTTACGGTTCAAAAGTTATAGCCGTTTCAAACTTCAATCTCCGTTGCGCCGCAATGACTTCATTGCGCCGCAACTTATCTCCCTGAAATCCAATTGCACCGCAACTTAGGAGTTGCTCCGCAACTAGCCCCAATTCAGCACAATAATCATCTTTTAACCACCAAAACCTAACCAAACATAACCCAAACGATTCCAAACCATATGAACAACTTTTGTACCTCAAAATCCATCATATTAAGACCATTTTGATGCAATAAAATCCTTGATTAAACCACACATGAATTGCATCATAAAACAAACATTATTTCGACATCAATTGACCCTCCAATGGCCTAGACCTGATTTCTAATGACTCATGTGATTAAAAAGATATAAAATCAAAGTTAATATACCTTTACTACCTGTAGATCACAATGAGGATGCAAAAGACTCGATCAAACACCCTTAAATCACACGTTTGAAGGATTTTCGGCTTAGAAATTGATATGGGATTAGGGGGCGGTTAGGGCTTTGAGAGGAGAGTGATATTATCTTCAAACAACAACTAATAATCACCCTTAGGACCCTAAACCCGTTTTTGACTTTCACCCTATGTCAAAATTGGTCCCTAAGCTTCGTAAAGTCACATTATTAGCCCAAAACACCTCTAGGGACTATATACAACTCAATAAACACTTTGAACACCTCAAAAAGGCATTTAACTACATCTTAAACACATTACTACATCAATCAATAAGACATTTAAGTCTTACACGTATAACACAGTAACTACATATAAGCATTTAATCCACCGTAGGCTTAACAAACACGTTATGTTGACCTAATGACTCAAGTCAACCATTAAATAAAAGGATTGGGATGTTACAATTACCTCCCCCTTAAAAGGATTCCGTCCCCGGAATCTCATCAGAAATGAACAACTCTGGATACTTCTCTTTCATCACGGACTCGGTTTCCCAAGTGAGACTTTCACCATGGTTGTGCTTCCACTTGATCAACACAAGGTCAATCATCTTCCTGCGTAGCTTCTTTTGCTTTCTTCCAAGTATCGCTATCGGTTCCTCAATCATCCTTTTAGTTGGATCAATGCTCACATCTTCAATAGGAATCACACTAGACTCCTCGGCTAAACATTTCCTCAAATAGGATACATGAAATGTGTTGTGAATTCCATCCAATTATGGAGGCAATTCCAGCTGATACGCCACATCTTTGATACGCTTCAGAACTTTAAATGGTCTAATGAATCTTGGACTCAACTTTCCTTTCTTTCCAAAGCGAATGACTCCTTTCCATGGGGAAACCTTCAGCATCACCATGTCACCAACTTCAAACTCAACCGGCCTTCTTTTCTTGTCGGCATAAGTTTTCTGTCGTTCTCTAGCCACACGAAGTGCTTCTTTAGCAATGTTAACTTTCTCAGCTGTGATTTCTATAATTTCAGGACCTGTAATTTGCTTTTCACCGGGCTCCATCCAACAACTTGGAGTCCTACACCTTCTACCATAAAGCATTTCAAATGGCGGCATTCCAATGCTTGCATGATAGCTATTATTATAAGCAAACTAAATCAACTTCAAATAATCATCCCATGCTCCACCATACTCCAATACACAAGCCCTTAATATATCCTCCAACATTTGAATTGTTCTTTCACTTTGCTCAAGTTCACTCTAGTACTTAATGCTCGCTGAAGACCCTTCCAAAAGCTAGATACATATCTCGTGTCTCGATCTGAAATAATAGATAAAGGAACACCATGCTTTGAGACAACTTCATATATACATCTTTGCCATCTTGGTCAATGGCACATCTTGGCGTGTTGCTAAGAAATGAGCACTCTTCGTCAACCTATCTACAATAACCCAAACCATATCATTACCCTTTGGGGTTCTAGGTAACTTGGTGACAAAATTCATAGTTATATGATCCCATTTCCATTCCGGAATCTCTAATTGATGCAACATTTCATATGGCTTTTTGTGATCTGCTTTAACCCGTGCACAGGTCAAGCATCTTTCCACAAAATGTGCTACTTCTCCTTTAATGTTCGGCCACCAATAGATGGGCTTCAAATATGCATACATCTTTGTAGCACCGGGGTGAACTGAATATCTAGATCTATGAGCTTCTTCAAGAATCAACTCACGGTTACCATCTAGCAATGGTACCCAAATTTGAACTTTGTATGTCTGAAATCCACGGTTGTTCGTTTCCATCGCTAACCTTTTCTTCTTTCCAATAATCTCTTTATCAACGTTATCCTTCATTAAAGCCTTAACTTGAGCCTCCTTGATACGATCAAGTAAGCCCGACTTCGCTTGTACAACCATGCTCATCAATCTACATAAAAAATTCTGCACTTTTCTACTTAGTGCATCTGCTACCACATTAGCTTTACCAGGATGGTACTTAATTTTACAATCATAATCCTTCAAAAGTTCCATCCATCTCCTTTGTCTCACATTCATTTCCTTCTGTGTAAACACATACTGTAAACTCTTATGATCAGTGTACAAAGTACACTTAGTGCCATATAGGTAGTGTCTCCATAACTTCAAAGCAAACACCACCGCCGCTAACTCTAGATCATGGGTCGGGTAGTTCTTTTCATGAGGCTCCAATTGGCGTGAAGCATAAGCAATAACCTTATCCCTCTGCATAAGAACACAACCCAAACCTGTAATGGAAGCATCACTATACACAACAAGATCATCCGTACCTTTGGGTTAGGCAAGGATAGGAGCTTCACATAACTTTGTCTTCAACGTTTGAAAAGCCTTCTTTTGGGCTTCAGACCACACAAACTTCACTCCCTTCTTCATCAATTCTGTAACATCCGTGAGTTTTGACCAACGACTTTACGTATAATTTGACTAACAATCTAAATTAATGAAAGATTTGGGTTCATTTTGTGATTAAATGACTATGTGGTATGTTCGTTGGGTCGATAGTATGACTTATTCGGTGATTAAATGTAAAACGATGTGTAAATTTGCTTGTAAATGGAAACGGGTCGACCCATGGGCTAAACCCATGACCCATCGGCCGAGCTAATGACCAGCCCTTCCCCCCCTGTCTCCTCATTTCACCACACAATCTTCCTTTTCTCTTTTCCTCTAGCAAATGCAAGGAGAACCACAAAATCTCCCATTTCTCTCTTTCTCTTATGTACATCTGCATCAATTAGAGTTGTTGAACCAAAAATCAATACAAGATCATCATCATCTTCATTTCATCTTCATCATAACATTAACTTGGATTTCAAGGTGCAAGAATTTCAACCCATCTAGTTCAAATTCGGGTTGAACACAAGAAGAAGGTTTTGGTAAGTTAAACTCATCCCATATTCACCAATCTATGTTTATTTACCTATTTCTAGTTGAACCCAATTCATTTCGGGTCACAAATCGGATTGAAACTGAATATAGGGTTTATGTAGGATTTTAATGGATTAAAACCTAATTTTGGATCTTGGATTGATGTTTGAATTGAATTTATGAAGTGGGTTGAGTCCAAATATGTTTATATATGTGTATTTATGCTTGAAAATGAGTTAGAAAGGTACCTTGGTCGATCTTGGATGTCAAAATGCGTTTTGAGTGAATTTGGAATCGTGTTTGGGCTGGAAAAATGTGCAGACCTGCTGCTATTCGCGCCGCGAATGGGGTACTCGCGCCGCGAGTCTTGTGGTTCTAAGAAATGTTTTCATACAGGGATTTTCTTCGTGTCGCGACTTTAAACTCTCGCGCCGCGATGTTTTGTGCTTGTCGCGCCGCGAGCCACGGATTGTCACGTCGCGAGTTTTGTGTAATTTAATGGCAGTTTTCAAACGCTTATAACTTTTGACCTATAAGCCCAATTGAGTCATACGACCTATCGTTGGAATCGCGAAAGAGTCTACTTTCTTGTAGTAACATTCATTTTGTATGAAACTTTTTCTATTTCTAAAAATGTCAAGTCAAATGTGTCTTGTTCTTACGCGGAAAAGTTGTTTAAGCGTTTGAGGGTCGTGACTTGACTTAGACTTACTGAACCAACTTGTTTAAGATTGTAGAGTTGACATTTATGATATTATGATGTACATTTATAGGTTGTGGATGTGTGGATCCCAATACTCGCTTATAATCTTATACTAGCTTCTTTGCCGAATAAGGTGAGTTCCGTAGCTCCCTACTCCTTTGAGATTCGGGATGAAAGTGTATAATTGTGTGTTTACTTGCATTGTTGATTGGTTGATTGATTGATTGATTTGAATGTTGGATTGATGAGTTGATTTATACGTTTGATTGACTTAGCTAGGTTTGTGAAGTATTTATTATTATTAAGATAGACGTACATACATGGAAGTCGGTTATGCCTTCAATGGGTTTTAGATGTGGTGGGAAGGCTGCGGGTGACCCTATATATAAGCATCTAGGACTCGAAGAAAGTATAATCCTCCTAAATGTATGTACGTATAGTTGAGTTTGTAGTTGATGAATTGTGATTGATGGTTTACGATTGATGAATTGTGATTGATGGTTTATGATTGATGAATTGTGATTGATGATTTATGATTGATGAATTGTGATTGATGGTTGATAATTCGTGAATTCGTAATTGATGCATATACGATAGAGATAAGCATGCATATGTAATAATATATATCCCACTGAAGAGGATACGAACATCCAAGTGTATAGATGTATACACTTAATTTGATGGATGTTGAGGACATGACTCCGAGTATATAGACATATATATCTCGATGATTTTGTGATATCGCCTTGTTCATTGCAATGACACGTGGGTATCATTTCATAGGTGACTTGAAGTTCACACATATGATCTGCATTATGGCTTGAATATGCATTTGGCACTTGTATTGATATTTACATCATTTGTGCATATTTATTACACGTTTACTTATATTTGTGTAATCTTGTTGTGGATGATATTGTGTTACTTAGGGGCTCAAAGTAAATTATGTTTCGCCTCTACTCGTATATTGTTTTTATTGACGATGGTTCCTTGTGGACCATTACTACGAACTCACCAACCTTGTGTTGACTATGCTTAGTACACTTTTCAGGTAATCAGGTTAATCCAGGGCGTGAAGTTTGATTGTTGGCTTGCTATTGCACCCGGGTTTTGGACTTATACGAATCAAGGATTCATTTGCCTTCTTTTGCATTATACTTAGGATCGATAGCCATCTTTTGATGTTCTTTTGTAACTTTGATGGTTCTCCTTATGTATTTTGGTACTTGTTTATCTTATTGTATGGATTCACTGAATCCTTTATTTGCATTTAGTTCATGTTCTACATTAATTCCACCTTGTGCTATATGATTTCCGTAATATTTCGAGCCTTGGCTTGGGGTGTTACAGAATGGTGGCCCATGCAGGTCATAGAGAATTAGGCGGTTTGACCTAGACTACGGCTTAAGTTAAAACTCTTCATATAGCATGCATGGTTAGGAAATTCGTGTGCAATGTGAATTATGTAAATCCCCGTGTGAGTTTGTAGTTAAGACCACTTGTGTGATAACTTGGATTCAATGTAATGAATGTGGAATGTGGTTAATATGGTTTGTTGTTGTTATTAGTTGGAGCTAATTTGATGATTTAGGGCAAAATGAAGTTGATGCCATTAACTTAGTATAATATTGTGGCAACCCTAAAAGAACCCGATCAACTCTTTTATGGTCACCCAACATTATAACAAGTTAATGACATCGTGGATTGCGCACGTGTGGCTTAAAGTATAATAAGGAAACCGATATGCTTAATGGAAGTTGATTAGGTGGAGGGTTAGCCATTGGTACACCCTGTATACATACCCGGTCAATAACTAGAGAGCATATCGAATTCGATTATACTTTGAATCATTCGTGTTAGTTGTTTGAATGCATGATGTATTGAACATGATTACTTGAGTTAATGATAGACAATTGTAGTGAACTTGACATGATAATATGATAAGTAACAATCCCATAGGATTCTAGCACTCTTGCCTTAGAATAATGATATGAAATGAGTATGTTACATCGATATGAGAGCATTGACTACTCGTGTGACTAACATGTGAGCATTTGAGACTAACTCTCGGGTCAACGTGTCACTTGTTTTATAGAAATGGTGAGACCAAGGAGAGCCGGAACGAACTATAGGGTTGAACCGGAAGAACCTCAACCGGAAGCTCAACCGGAGGTACAAGGAGGTAGAGGTAGGGGCCGAGGTGGTAGAGGCCGTGGTAGGGGTCGTGGTGAAGCCCCCGTGCCAGACTTGGCGGAGGTGAGCACTCAAACGGTCACCAATATCATGCCGACCATTATTGCCCAAGCCACGACAAGTCTTGGGGGAAACAACGTAGCTCCAAACAATGGACCTCCAAACAATGAAGCCCCGGCTAATGTGAATAATGAAAATGCCCAACCTCATGTTGTGGAAGATGAAGAAGAGGAACGTGGAAGTTGATAACCGTATGCCCATAAATAATCAACACGGAATGTATCGTCAGGGTTGTATATTCAAAGACTTCAAAAGTTGTGGGGCACCGGAGTTTGATGGAAGAGGTGGTCCCACAGAGTGTATAAGGTGGTTTGAGGAGATCGAGGCAGTGATTGAAAGAAGTCATTGCACATATGACGACCGGATTTCTTATGCATCCGGCATGTTCAAAGATGATGCCTTGAGTTGGTGGAACCAAGAAATAACCTTGGGCCGGACTTATAACTTGGAATGGATCGACTTCAAGAACCAAGTGAAGGAGAAGTTTTGCCCACCCTATGAACTTCAAAACTTGACAATCGAGTTTGTTCATCTCAAAATGGAAGGAGCCGATTACAAGGGCTATGTTAGGCGATTTCAAGAGTTGTCCCTCTATTCCTCATTTGGTGGATTCCGAGTCCCGGGCCATCGAAAAGTTTGTGTTGGGCTTGAACCCTCAAGTCCGATCTTATGTGAATTCTAACATGCCTACTACTTTGGCCGATGCGGTTAACCGGGCCGGTAGTGTGACTGAAGACTTGTTGAGGAGCAGTGTTTTGAGTAAATCCCCAACAAACAAGAGGAAGGAAGTAGGAGAGTCAAGTGGGGTGAATAAAATGGGAAAGTTTGATCTAAAAAATGCTAATAGGGGTAGAGTGATGGCGGCGGTGGAACCGGCTAGGAAAGCTTATACAGGACCCCTTCCTTTTTGTGGAAGATGCAACAAACACCATCCCGCCAACGTTCAATGTGGGGCGTGTTTTAATTGTAACCAAGTTGGACATATATCCAAGAATTGTAGAGCGCCGAGAGCAGGCCCAATGAATGTGGCTCCTATTCGGGACGTCCCTCCGCAAGGTAATCAACGAAGAGGTGAGTGTTTTGAATGTGGTAGTCGTGACCACTACCATAACAATTGTCCTCGATGGGTGGGACAACAAGTTCAAGTAGCCGTCCACCCCAACCAACTACAAATGGTCGGGCCTAATCAGAACCAGGGACAACAAGGTCATCAAGTGCAACCCCGCGGCCGAGCCTTTGCGGTCAATGCAAATGAAGCCCGCAATGATCCCAACGTGGTGGCAGGTACCTTTCTCCTTAATGGTCACTATGCAACGGTTTTATTTGATTCCGGAGCCGATTATAGCCTTGTGTCCTCTAGCTTTGTTCCTTTGATTGATGTGCATCCTTGTGCTCTAAACTATGTGCTTGATATTGAAATGGTAAATGGGTCACTAACTAAACTTAGTCAAATAATACGTGATTGTGTCTTGACCCTAGACGATGTTGAATTCTTCATAGACCTTATGCCTTTCGATATTGGGAGTTTTGATGTCAATGTGGGTATGGATTGGTTGACGGCGGTAAATGCGACTATTGATTGTGGTGAGAGAGTTGTTAAGATACCTTTGTCTAACGGTAAATTCTTAGAGTCAAGGCGAAATCTCCGATTCCAATTTTAAAGTCTTTAGTGCTACCGTCAAAGGTAGAATTGAAGACCGTTCCTATTGTTTTGAATTTCCCGATGTTTTTCCGGATGACTTGCCGGGATTACCTCCAACTCGTGAACTAGACTTTCGTATTAATCTTATCCCCGAAGCCGCGCCCGTAGCAAAAGCTCCTTATAGACTAGCTCTAACCGAAATGCAAGAGCTACAAACTCAACTAAAGGAACTCCAAGAGAAGGGTTTCATTCGCCCTAGTCAATCTCCTTGGGGTGCTCCTGTTCTCTTCGTCAAAAAGAAAGACGGGTCCTTTAGAATGTGTATCGACTACCAGGAATTAAACAAGCTCACAGTGAAGAACTGGTATCCCCTCCCTAGAATCGATGACTTATTTGATCAACTTCAAGGTGCTAAGCACTTCTCAAAAATCGATCTTCGCTCGGGTTATCATCAACTCCGGGTACATGAAGATGACATTCCCAAACGGCTTTTCGCACAAGGTATGGTCATTTTGAATTCACCGTTATGCCTTTCGGGTTGACTAATACACCGGCGGTGTTCATGGACTTGATGAACCGAGTGTGTCAACCATACTTAGACAAGTTTTTCATCGTGTTCATTGATGACATACTTGTTTACTCGAAGATGAAGGAAGAGCATGTTGAGCACTTGCGCGAGGTGCTTGAACTACTAAGGAAGGAGAAGTTGTATGCTAAATTCTCCAAGTGTGAGTTTTGGTTGGAAGAGGTCCACTTCCTTGGTCACGTAGTGAGCAAGGATGGTATTCATGGGACCCAAGCAAGATTGAAGCGGTCAAGAATTGGAGAAGACCCGAAACGCCATCCGAGATCCGCCAATTCCTTGGGTTGGCGGGTTACTATAGAAGATTCATTGAAAATTTCTCCCGTATTGCACAACCACTCACTCTTTTGACTCAAAAGGAGAGAAACTTTGAATGGGGCGAGAAACAAGAAATCGCCTTCCAAACTCTTAAGTATATGCTATGCGACGCTCCTATTTTGACGCTACCGGATGGAATTGAAGATTTTGTTGTTTATTGTGATGCCTCGGGATAAGGTTTGGGTTGTGTTCTTATGCAAAGGGGTAAAGTCATTGCTTATGCCTCTCGTCAATGAAGGTGCATGAGAAGAACTACCCGACACATGATTTGGAATTGGGAGCGGTTGTGTTTGCTTTGAAGTGTTGGAGACATTATCTCTATGGCACCAAATGTGTGATTTTTACCGATCACAAAAGTCTTCAACACATCTTTAACCAAAGTGAATTGAATATGAGGCAAAAGCGTTGGCTTGAACTATTTAGTGATTATGATTGTGACATCCGTTATCATCCGGGCAAGGCAAATGTAGTAGCCGATGCCTTGAGTAGAAAGGAGAGAGTGAAGCCGAGACGGGCTAGAGCTATGAGCCTCACGGTGGGGCCAAATATTCGTGACCAGATCATTGAAGCCCAAATTCAAGCCACCCTACCGGAAAACTTTGGAAATGAGAACCTAGATGGCATGGAGCAACAATTTCATAGAAAAAGTGATAACGAGCTATATTGGTTGAAAGGCTTTGGGTTCCCATTTTCGGTAACCTAAGAACACTTCTTATGAATGAAGCTCATCGATCGCCTTATTCGGTCCATCCCGGATCGGATAAAATGTATTTTGATTTGAAAGACTTTTATTGGTGGCCGGGCATGAAGCGTGATGTGGCTAAGTATGTGAGTGAGTGTCTTACTTGCTTACAAGTGAAAGCCGATCACAAGAAGCCACTCGGATTGTTGGTGCAACCATTGATGCTTGAGTGGAAGTGGGAACATATTGCAATGGACTTCATTACTAAACTACCGAAGACGAGAAGCGGTCGTGACACGATTTGGGTGATAGTAGATCGGTTAACGAAGTCGGCTCACTTTTTGGCCATTCGTGAAACCGATAAATTTGACACATTGGCTCGTTTGTACATCAAGGAAGTAATATCTAAGCATGGAGTTCCGATTTCTATCATTTCAGATAGAGATGCCCGTTTCAAATCAAACTTTTGGGGAGCTTTTCAAAAAGCAATGGGTACCCGACTCGACATGAGCACGGCGTTTCATCCTCAAACGGATGGACAACCCGAGAGAACCATTCAAACACTCGAAGACATGTTAAGGGCTTGTGCAATTGATTTTGGTGGAAGTTGGGAAGATCATTTGCCACTAGTTGAGTTTTCGTACAACAATAGTTACCATGCTACCATTCAAATGGCGCCCTTTAGAGCATTGTATGGTAGGGTATGTCGTTCTCCTCTAGCTTGGGCGGAAATTGGTGAGAGTCAACTTATCGGGCCGGAAATTGTAGTTGAAACAACAAAAGTGATCTCTCAAATTAAGGAGAAGTTGCAAGTGGCCCGTGAACGTCAAAAGAAGTATGCCGATGTGAGGCGGAGACCGTTAGAGTTTGAAATTGGTGATTATGTACTTTTGAAAGTGTCACCTTGGAAAGGGTGTTGTACGTTTTGTGAAGCGGGGAAAACTTGCGCCAAAGTATATTGGTCCTTTCAAGATTCTTGAACGGGTTGGAAAGGTTGCTTATCGACTAGAATTACCACAAGAGCTTAGCGGGGTACATGATGTGTTTCATATTTGCAACCTACGCAAGTGTTTGGCGGACCCTACGCATCATGTGCCTATGGACGAGATTCGGGTGGACTCGAAGCTTAATTTTGTTGAAGAGCCGGTAGAGATCTTAGACCGTCAAGTCAAAAAGCTCAAGAATAAACACAACACGATTGTCAGGGTTAGATGGGGTGCTAGACGTGGAGCCGAGTCTGGGAGGTGAAGGAGTGTAACACCCGTTTCGTAAAAAATATGGATTTCCAAAAAATTTCGCCTAACGGCGTTAAATCATGCGGAAACGATTTAGGAAAATACTCAACTAAGGAAAACAGTTGAGAAAATATTGGTGGTGTTACTAATAGCATCAAATCTGTAATAAAAGAAATCCATAAGATTGCCCAACATAAAGCAATCATAACATAGTCATTACATAAGTTCCATAAAGGAAATCAATAACATAAGGTCTATGCGAAGCTATTGGGTAAACTAAAGCCAGCTTGATCATCTACCCATCTCTCGCCAAAGCTTCACACGTCATCTCACTGCCTAACCTGAGGGGTGTCAACACATTTAAAAGAAACAAGTGTTAGCTATAAAGCTAAGTAAGATAACACCAGGTTTAAGCAAAACATTCATCCATTTAAATCGTCACTTTAAAGCATTACGTCATTTTAATTAGGCATTCATACCACCGTATAACATATCCACATCACATATCCACATCACATATAAGCATAGAGTTCATGACCCTAAGCGTGCCTAATCAATTTGATCACTTTGATTCACCTCATTAAGTTGTAACCGAAGTTACCGTTTTTAAGGAAAGACAATGTCGATCCATGAGTAGCACGCAATGTTCATGACATTAGGTGGGTCATCAGGCCACCCGAAACTACTCGCCACATATGACTTGTTGCAAGGAAGCCACCCGAGCAACCATTTTAACGTACCTATAACCACCGTCAGGCATGACGTACCTATTACCACCGTCAGGCACGATTTATACGTACCTATTACCACCGTAAGACACGATGTACCTATTACCACCGTAAGGCACAGGTTATGCATAACACTTAACATCTAATTAGCTCGAGCATTTATCATATTTAGTTTAGATTTCCACCTTTAACCTAAACTAATCCATACTTATCATCTTTTCACGTTAGGGCCCTTAAAACGTGCACGTGTCATGGCAACCTAAAAAGGTCTAGTGTTCTAGATGAACAAGCCACATATACATGCACATCACAACATTACAACATATCATTAACCACCGTTCATCATAACATATCATATCGTAAACATATCATTAACCACCGTTCATCATAACATATCATATCGTAAACATATCATTAACCACCGTTCATCATAACATTTCATATCGTAAGCAATACCGAATAACGGCATATATGAGATCGATATTATAGATTTTGGCTCAAACAATCCGGTATACGTATGTGAGGAAAGGAAGAACGTTGATCATTCTGACATGTATCTGTCGCATTGTCGTCTTGGTCATATAAGCAAAGATCGCATCAGTAAACTCCAATCAGATGGAGTTTTGCAATCTTTAGGAAGCAATTCCTTTGATGTATGTGAATCTTGTTTGTGTGGAAAGATGGCGAAGAGTCCTTTCAAGGGTAACCCTAAAAGAGCTACTGATTTACTAGGTATCGTACACACTGATGTATGTGGACCTTTTAGAACGCCGACAAGAGATGGTCAGACCTACTTCATTACATTTACTGATGACTTCAGTAGGTATGGCTATGTTTATCTAATTAAACATAAGCATGAAGCTTTTGAGATTTTCAAAGCTTTTCAAAATGAAGTAGAGAATCAACTAGGCAAGACTATTAAGACACTAAGATCTGATCGAGGTGGCGAATATATGAGTCAAGAGTTCATGGTTCATCTAAATGAAGCGTGTGGAATTGTCCAACAGCTTACTCCTCCATACACTCCTCAACATAATGGAGTGTCTGAAAGGAGAAATCGAAACTTGCTAGACATGGTGAGATCTATGATGAGTCGCACAAATCTACATGCTTCCTTTTGGGGCTATGCACTAGAAAGTGCAGCACGTATTCTCAACATGGTTCCAACAAAGAAAGTTGACACAACGCCATACGAGTTGTGGCATGGTAAGAAGCCAGATCTTAACCATCATAGGATTTGGGGATGCCCGGTTTTCCTAGATCTGTCAAGTGCATTTTTGTTGGGTATCCGAAGGATTCTCCTTCCGGATACTATTTCTATGATCCATCCGACAACAAATATTTATAAGTCGGAACGGCGTCTTCCTAGAGAAGAAGTTTTTGGATCAAGAAGTCAGTGGGAGCTATGTGGATCTTGATGAGATTCAAGAAACACAAAAGGCACCTCCCGTTCGAACCGATAAACCACTTAGTACCTAAGCTTGCAAAAGCAAAGGTGTCACAAGATACACAAAGCGTTCGTCGCTCGGAAAGGACTCGTTTTGATCCCGATAGATATGGATATCTAATCACCCAAAGTAAGGAAGTGATCATTTTGAACCTACTACCTACGATGAGGCAATAACGGGATCGGAGTCCAAGAAATGGCACGAAGCCATGGACGCTGAGATGCAATCCATGAAGGATAACGAGGTTTGGTCCTTGGTTGATCCACCACCCGATTGCAAGAGTGTAGGGTGCAAATGGGTTTTCAAGAAGAAAACCGACATGGATGGAAAGGTACATACTTTTAAGGCTCGACTAGTGGCGAAAGGTTACACTCAAACCCACGGGGTTGATTATGATGAAACCTTCTCGCCGGTAGCAAGTCTTAAGGCTATTAGGATGTCAAAACGGCATTCTTAAACGACCACGTTAGTGAGGACGTTTACATGACACAACCCGAGGGTTGTGTCAATACCGAGTTTCCCGATAAAGTATGTAAGCTTCAGAGATCCATCTATGGATTGAAGCAAGCATCAAGAACATGGAATTTGCATTTTGATGAAAAGATCAAAGAGTTTGGTTTTACTCAAAATGTGGATGAGCCATGCGTGTATATGAGAGTAAGTGGGAGAATAAATACATACCTTGTCTTGTATGTCGATGACATACTACTATTCGGAAATGACATTCCTACTTTGCAAAGTGTCAAAACTTGGCTAGGAAAGTGCTTTTTGATGAAGGACTTGGGAGAAGCTGCATATATCCTTGGGATTAAAATCCATAGAGATAGATCTAGAAGATTGATTGGACTAAGTCAGAGTGCGTACATTAACAAGATCCTTAAGAGGTTCTCTATGGAGAATTCTAAGAAAGGACAATGGCAGCCGGGACAATCTTGAGCAAAGTTCAAGGACCAACTCGTCCCGAAGACATCAAAAAGATGAAGGAGGTACCTTATGCTTCAGCCGTAGGGTCCATTATGTATGCCATGCTTTGTACACGCCCGGACGTATCGTATGCTTTGAGCATGACGAGTAGATTTCAACAAAATCCCGGTGAAAGTCATTGGAATGCTGTCAAGAACATACTCAAGTACTTACGAAGGACTAAAGAGGCATTCTTGATATATGGAGGATATATGGATGAAGAGTTGAGTTTGAAATGTTACACGGATGCTAGTTTTCAAAGTCATAGAGATGACTCTCGATCACAATCTTGCTATGTGTTCGTTTTAAACGGAGGAGCCGTTGATTGGAAAAGCTCCAAGCAGAGTGTTGTTGCATTATCAACTGCTGAATCAGAGTATATAGCGGTAGCGGAAGCGGGACAAGAAGCCATGTGGATTAAGAAGTTCATTAGCGATCTAGGTGTGATGCCAAGCATAGCTCAACCTGTGCCTATTTATTGTGATAACTCGGCAGCAATCACACTAGCTAGAGAACCAAGATCACAAAAGGGCTTGAGACACGTCGATATGAAGTACCACTATATTCGTGAGATCATAAGCAGTGGACATGTCGAAGTTCTCAAGGTTCACACAAATGATAATTTAGCTGATCCTTTTACTAAGGCATTGCCTCTAGCTATGATAGATAATTTTTTTAGAGGAATGGGCCTTAGTCAAGCTAATAGTTTATTTTCTATTTAAATGTTTGGATATTTGGAACTTGTAAGAGATATTTTGAAATATTAATAAAGAATGGCATTTTATGTTTCAAATTATTCTTGAGTTCTATATTTGCATGTTTAACCCCATCCATGAGTCATCATTAGATGATTCTAAATTTAACCCATTACCAATCATTGTCTACGGGAGTAGGAAATGAACAAAGGTAATTGTGAGAGATGATGACTTCGGTCGGTTGCATAAGAGATGCAAATCATTTCACAAGTGCTCAAAGAGATATTTGAGTATTGGGATAAGACCCGTTCCTCAGAACGTCGCTTGGATCAGTGGCATAGATAGTTCCGAGAAGTGGAAATGTTTGAGTGTCCTTAGACTTGAGGCGCATAGGTGTGTCTCGGAATGCGTAGTCTCATGCTTTGATTCAGTACCGAACCTGGAACTTAACCGACAGTAGTATGGGTTGTTTTGGGTATGAGGTGAAACATGGAAGGGACGTATGCGAGCAAGATAGGAGAATGTTCACTAAAGGGTTAGAAAGATATCACGCGGCCACTCGAGGAAATGAACTGATTGGAAGAGTGTGGCCACACCCCGAATGCATAGTAGGTATCCACGAAATGCATTAATGGTTTAAGATCACTTCAGTTCCGTAGATCGAGAAAATATGCCAAACTACGAGAGTATGCGTAAATATCCGGGTCTCTCGGTTTGGTGTTATATCACAAACATATCGGGACATTCGTACATCATCCAAAACATTAAAGAGTTTTAATGTACAACATCTATAGGCGGTGTTGATTTTTCAGCCATGAAAAATTTATTCATACATATCTGGGGGCATCTTCGTGTTGCTAGACGAACGTTCGGTGTCAGTATACTTGACGTATATTTGGAAATATCCTCAAGTGGGAGTGTTGTAATTATGAAAATATTTTAGTATACTTATACGGCCGCATATCTATGAACCATTAGGGTGGCACACATAGAACGAGGAGGGCGTAATTGAACTTTATAAATAACAAGGAATTCATTAGTCGACCCATGGGGTCCTACTAGGTCGGCCACGCAAGGGAGAAGAGAGGAAGAAGGAAACTAGGTTTCCTTATCCCACATTGATTCAAAGAAGGAAACCTAAGGGTTTTCTATGCCTATATAAAGAACCCTTATTCCTTCTTGAATCCTTGCACCAAAACCCTTTCTCTTCTCTCTCTCTCTCTCTCTCTCTCTCTCGTGTGGAGTTCGATGCCCCCTTGAGCAGAGAGCACCCCATTCTAGTTATTTTTCCGGTGGGTATTTTGTTATAACGTAAAGTTATAGCTAGCACTTAATTAAGTGCCAAAGATCCGTCCGCGTGTATGAGTCTTTTGAGGGGCGTGACTTTGGGTCCTTTTTGTGGCAAGTAGCTTACGTTATTCTTGCTTAAGAATAACGTCTTCGGAAGGTCGTCTAAGAGGTTAGTAGTTCTTCTATTTATTTATTGTTTAGTTACTATATGCATGCGCGATAGATCTTGGCTAGGGAATTAAATAGTTTTAATTGTTTTATTACATGCTTCCACTAGTAGTAATTAATTAAATTAATTACATGTTCATTAATTATACTTTAGATAAATTAATTTGTATTTAAATAATTAAACGTTTTTAGTTATTTACTATTTAAACCTCACACTTATAAAAGGTTTTAAACATAACCCTTGATTAATGAACTATGTTTATTCTCGGAATAAACATCATTTTGGTTAATATAATCCCAACATGCACCTTGGGGGACTTCAAGTTTTAAAGTTGTTGATTTGTCAACCCAGAAGCTGATACAGACTTTCTTTTGGATCTTTGCTTTTTAACATTGTGAGGTACTAAGTCCTCAACAATGGGTCTTTTAGAGGCGGATTTGGAAAGAATGGATGAGGGTGTGGCTAGGGTGGCTGGTGATGTGGCCAACCCTTCACCCTCTTTAGAATGAATAGATTTGGAAGAGTTTGAGGGTTCAGAAGCATGTGTACCTTGGTCCCCCTGATTGGCAGATTGAGTGTCAGACTCAGATCGCGTCGAAAATGGGATAGCTTCCTCACTACCAGCTTCTTCCCTTTCTCTTGTTCTGCAATAATTAAGGAAGGTCTGCATTGCTGGGGTCAGACCCTGCGCAGTTCCTTTGGACTATTGAAAATGTTATTATTTATGGCCTTGCATTCGACAGTCTGACTAGTTGCCAGACTGAAATCACTATCTAGGATAGCTTCAATAATAAGTGCAAGAATCCTACCATAAGGTATGGTAAGACTCTTGTTATTGACTCGACCAACTAAGTCCTTCAAAATTACAGCAGCAAAATCTATTCTGGCCATAGTGACCATTGCATGAAAAATTTACAGTTCTAAAGCATTAGGTTGGTCAAAGCTGTCTGCCATTACTTGTAAAGATTTTGAAATAGTGCTAAAAAGATAATTCCATATTCTAGTTAAGTATTTCATTTTAACTACTGAAGCCAATGGACCTTCATAACCAACTTCTTGTAAAACACTTTTGGCTCCAGCATGAGACACTAAACTTTCATAAATATCATCAGGCATATAAGACAGCTCAAACGCAGACCTAATCCTCTTAAGAGAGATGTATACCTTTTTCTTACCATTGAGGATTGTACCATAGATTGCAGGTTCTCCTTCTTTGTTCTGTCCAACATCACAGCTTGCCCAGAATTCACATAGGAGATCTTTGAACACTACCATTGGTTGCTCCATCAACATTTTACCTAATGGATGATGCCATAAGAATGACACCACTTCACCATACCCCTTAGCCCAGGCAGGAGGATGAACATTGGCAGAAACGAGGCTGACGATCTTAATTTTACCTGTATCAAGATCAGCAGGAACAACCACAACCTTATCTCCCACCACATAGGGTGAAAGCTTATTCACGCTTACAGGAGCTGGGTATAGGATATCAGATTCAGATGAAGAATCTGATTGAGAATTATTAGCAGAGGAAAGAGAAATAGATGATGATGCCATTTGATTAGTTATTATTTTTAGAAAAAAAAGTTTTGAGA